>CM061228.1:26342673-26920369 GCA_030844895.1 Ambrosia x helenae | reverse complement strand
CATCAACTTAGGAAACAAATAAAAATGCTAATAAATGAGACCCGAATCAACAAACAGACCCGGACCCGAATAGCTTTCCTAAGCGGATTAATCACTAAAAAATATCCAACATTCTTTTACCTTTCATCTAATATTATGATCCTCAAGAACACCTCGAAGAACAATAGAACATTCAACCTCACCGAAGACAAACATCCATCGAGCCAACATAATATCATGAAGAAATATATAATACACGGGAAATTTTCGTGTTTTTGCTACTGAGAAAACATGAAGGATCATATGACAAATCTGAAAATTATTAAAATTCATAATTTTTGAAAACAACAAACATAATACCTAATCATTGAAAACAAATAACAATACCTAAACACTAAAACTGATCATATCACAAATCTGAAAAATTATTAAAAACCATCAAAAACAAAAAATAAAATTTAATATTACAATCTGAATGAAATATTAGAATATGAATAGGCGATGATTAGAGAAAAAAGAAAGACACAATCTTAACAGGCGACGAACATAGACAAAGAAACATGACATGGAGAAACATCAACAATCGGAAAAATCTGAAAATAATTTTAACGAAACAACAATATATAACAGGAATCGTATGAAAAAGCAAGAAACAATCGTTACCTTGAAGGAGAGAGACGAAGAACATGAAACCTAAACCCCCAAATCTGCAAAATTATTTAAAAGCAATCAACAATACAAAAAATAGGTTAATATCAACAATCGATTATCCCTGAAAATCATTAAATATGAAAATCATTATAAGAAACAAATAATCGCCTAACTATGAAAATCATTATAACAAACAAACAATATATAACAGGAATCGTATTAAAAAAATAGAAACAATGGTTACCTTGAATGAGTGACACGAAGAAGATGAATGATCGGAGCCGACGAACACACACAAAACAAACAGACTGATGTTAAACAATCTATTAAATCTGAAAATAAGTATAACAAAGAACAATATGTAACAGGAATATTATGAAAAAGAAAGAAAGAATCGTTACCTATGATCGGAGATAGAAGCTTTGCTTTGATGAAGAAGAAACGATCGCAATCTTCTTCTTCAAATGAGAGAGAGCGAATGAGAGAGAATGAGGAGAAGAAAGAGAACGTATGTTTTGATTCAGGGTAATTGATTGGGTAGGTTAATGATATTAGGAAAGTATTAATTAACCAATTTTGACCATAATTTATGTATTATACTCTAATTTTTATTTTTTAAAAAAGAAAAATTTTATAAATTACAAGAGGAGGACACGTGGCACAATATGGGAAGAGAGAGGAATTGAGGTGAAATGAGGGAGTGCCAAGTGTCATAATTGAGTTTGTTTTATTAGATGTATAGATATGTTATAAATGAAGTAAAAATAGTAAACATTCATTTTTTATAATAAATGAAATCATCAACAACATTACTGTTTTTAATCAGACTCCATGTAAGATACTCCCGTTTCTCTCTCGGGACGCTTTCGTGTCATAATCGGGATCGTACTCATCATAATATGCCCCATCATCAGCAACTTTATTGTCGTCATTGCTCGGGGTATCAACTTCCATTACATTCTCACCCTTAGTAGCATGAGAAGACATGTTTGAAAGTATTGGCGGAAGTCAATAAAAAGGCCAATAATAGATGAAGAGCTATTGTGAACGACGTCAAGATCCTTGCTTAACTCAGTGTCAACATTTTGAACATTCTCGAGTTGTGGTGGTCGATCCCAAATTCGTCGGTGATTAACATTTTTGACGACCCACCTATGTTTATTATTTTGGTTTCCTCGAGATGGTTCTTGGATGTAGAACATTGTGTCACACCATGCCAATGGCGGAAACACGTGGTGCGACGTTCGAAGAGCATCAAACCAAGTTAACACAAACTATAAGTAATTAAGAAAAGAGATCATTTATTTAGGATGTCGAATTGAGTCTCATGTTCATACATCCTTAAAACATCAAAGTTTAAAATTCAAAAGTAGAGGTTTCATGATTATACCCTAACCCTTGGAAAACAAAAGTAAATCCCCCCCCCCCAAAAAAAAAAAAATATCCGACGTTAAGTAGATCCCTGCCCGTACTAGCCATGCAAACATCCAGCGCTTAGTTACCTGAAAGTTATATTAAAAATCGTCAATATATAAATATTGGTGAGTTCACAGGTTTTAATTTACAAAACATTTTAACAACATTTTTGGGGAATAAACACAACTAGTGACTATTGTAAGAGTTGCAAATTCCTACAATCCACTTGATCCCATAACCAAACCAAGACTAGCAATGCCTTGCTCGTAGTTGTTTCTCGGAAAATAACAACTTAGTTCAGAAAACGTGCACCCCTGACATACACAGTTGCATAATCGACGCTATCGATTAGGGTGGGCCTTGTCAGACACCAATAATACTATCCAAATATTCCTTCAGTTTTCGATTTCATACATACACACGAATAAATGGTTACAGTAACGAGGACTCACCCCGAGTGGCGAACAACAAACTCAAGTATATTCAACGCATCACATATTTCCCTAACATATCTTTCCCCCAAAAAGTAAAAATAATAAAATGGAGCCGTGAAACTCACCTCAAGCAAAATAAGCAAATCCAATGAAGAGAATAGCTCGTCCGGGGTCAACACCTACAAATGTCCAAGACGTATAAATCACTAAGTCTATAGCACGTGTGTTTCGGCAAGTTGTACGCCCAACTCCCAACATCACTATTTAGTTCAATTCTCCATTTAAATAAACGTGTGGTGTGTGTATATGTAGGAATAAATACATGTCGTTGAAATATTATTTTTCCTACTTTCAAAATATATACTTTTGTTATTTTTCCTAAGTTTTCCAATAATATGTTTTCTTGGAAATAAACAACCTTTTATTCCCACATATTTTACTTGAAACTTTATAAATAACATTTTTAAAATCATGACTTGATTTTTTATAACAAAAGTCTCCAACACTTTTGTATTTCCATATATACAAAAATGTTCATTTTTACACAAAATTTTACCAAGTTTTTAAGTTACCAATTTTTTTATAAAAACCTTTGTTCTTGTATTTTTCTAACATGTTTGGTAATCTATATTTTTATAAAATCTTATTTTATAAAAACACATTTTTACACAAAAATACATTTCTTGTAAGTTTACTAACTTTTACAAAACAACCTTGGAAAGTTAACATCTTCCATTTGTAACACCTAACTTTCCAAAGTTACATCTTTAAATCTAAGTTCCTAAGATGCCATTTTATACCCCTTAACTTTTAAAGTTACAAAATAATTCCTTTATCTTTCAAAAAGTTAATTTTTCTACCTAGATTTTTCAAAAATGGCAATTTTACACTAAATTAGTAAACTTGTTTTTATCAACTTTGTCAATATGAATTATTGTTATGTTCCAACACTAATAATAGTCCAATATAGTCTTGTTAAGGTTAATAATATGTATATTTAGTGGGTTAAGTCCATAATGTCCAATATGTCCATTTTTAGTGTTTCAAAGTTAGTGTCTTTAAAGGTGTAGTTTGTGGATCTTGTAATATTTTTAAGTTTCATCATGTTATTATGTTTTAGATTGTTATATTATGATGATCAAAACCACTTTTAAACATGTTCAAGTTATTTTTATAAAAACTACACAAAACATCTTCCAACACATGTGTATATATGTGAACTTATAAAAACTATAAAAACATTAACATTTTTCTAGAAAACTTTCGGCCATGATATTATTTTTTATAGATCCATAATGAACTTGTAAAAAACATATATTTTTCATGATCAAAAGTTTAGTTAAACATTACGCTAAAACCTTTAACATGTGTAAGATTATGTTAACTTTTTAAACTAACAATGTGACACCCGGCATGTTCGGCTTAAACATATTAGTAACATCTAAGTCTACCTTAGCGAGAAACGTTTATAAACAAACTTAACTGGGTTAGTTGAGTCGGGTCAAGTTAGGATTGTCCAGGGTATAATGATCTGGAGGATCATTGGGAGTCGTTTTGGTAATACACTAGTACCGGGTTCCGTTGTTGGTGACATTACATGAACTAATTAAGTATATGTGTAGATTATGGGTCGTGTGGTGGATAATATACATAGATGTGTTTAAATGATGTGTAAATGATTATCTGTGCTTTAATGTATTAAATATAGACTAAGGATGCATGCTTATGTGTTAAGATGTGTTAGAATGCGTTAAACACGACAAACTGGAAAACTAGTTAAAAAGGGGTTCTGGTTCGACCACTTCGAGTGGTCGAAGGAAAAGAAAAGTGTCTGGTTCGACCCATGCAAGTGGGCGAACCAGGGAAGTGGAATTTGAGGAATTCCCTTCGACCAAACAGGGCTCATTCGACCCTGTGAAAGGGGCGAATGAGACCACATTCGACCAATGAATTGGTGCGAAGGAAGATTAGTATAAATACCAACCTTTGTCATTTTTCATCATTTCACAAACCCTAACCGTCCCAAAACGCTCTCAAACGATCTTAAACACTAAGGAAGGAGTTTTTGCTCTTCTTTTTCATAATCTAACCCATCTACAACATCTAAACAAGAATCCAAGGTGTGTTCATAATCCTAAATCTTTTTAAAAGCATTTTAATTCGTTTTCATCTAACCCTAATTGTCCGGATCTGTTCTATGGGTGTTTTTATGATTAAAAACCTTTTAAACATCTTTCTAAATCAAAACATGATCATTTAACATAGGTTTCATGATGAATAACATATGTAAATTGTGTGTTATGTGGTGTTATGTGTTGTTCAACGATTTGCTGCTATATCTATGATAGAAACATGATATAGGATCGTTATTAATGATGGTATATTGTTGATTAGGGTTAGGGTTGAATATAATAATATTTGGGGGTTTTATTGGATTAATACTTGATGTATGAATATTTATGATTAATAGAATGAATAAGAAAGATCGGATAATTGACAAACTGAGTATTTTAAGCTAAACATGAATCGATTTCAAAAGTTTCCAAATTGGGTAAATAATTCATGCATGAAAGTGATGTTTCCATAATCTTTACCATTTTGGGAAAGGGCTGAAACGGACGTATTATCGGGGGAAATCGATGGGGTTTTGTAGGGATAAGTTATCCATGCTTGACTGCTGTGTTTGATGATGTTTCGGGTCGTTTTGAATGTGTTTGAAGCGTTTTTAGGAAAAATTATACAACAGGGGCGAACCTGGCCTCCTTCGACCAGTCGATGGTGCGAAGGAGGGATCCAGGGTCGAACCTGGGTTTATATTGGACGAATGAGATAAAACGGGCGAAGGAAGCATCAAACGGTCGAACGAGACGTAAAAGGGTGCGAAGGAGACAAAAAGGTGCGAAGGAGACTTAAAACTGACTGGTTCGACCGTTCTGATGCAGAAATGAGATTTTTGATACAAACTAAGTGTTTTATGCTTGAACCTTGTGTGTAATCTATGTGTACTTGATTAGTTAGGGTAATGGGTCACCAACGGGATGTCGGGTCGGTCTAGTGTGCCGGTTAAACATTTAAACACGTTTTAAAACATACTTGGTTACGATCTGGACAACCGGGACTAGATAACCTTATGGTTATTAGTCAGAACACTTATGTGAACATTTTGATAGATCTCCGGTAGAGGGATTATCAAGGGCTAAACATCTTTACTTGTATTTGAAGAACGCTATTTAAGGTGAGTTCACGGCCCCACTTTTACTGCTTTAACTTTTGGGGGAGAAAACATGCGCTAAACGGTTTTGGTAACTTATGTCATATTATGGTTTTAACTTTATATTGCTATACGATCTTTTGGAAAGTCCCGGGGGAAACCATGAATGTGCGGGGATGCACAACGGGGGAAATGTGGATAGATCTATTGGGCGTGACCTGCCCCACTCGTCGGCTTGGAGGGCCGGGCGGGTGCATATTGTCTCGAACAGGTACATTGGTATCATGCTGAACATACGGGCTGCTTAAACATGCTGAACATTGCTAAACGTGTCTAGTAATGGTTTCCAATCGTAGTAGTAATAAAACATACGCCTAGCTAGCGTACTTGGTAACATTGATATAGTATGGACATGGTAACGTTTTGGTAACATTTTGAATAAACCTGTGAACTCACCAGCATTATATGTTGACATCTTTTTGGCATGTTTTTCTCAGGTCGCTAAGGTAGCAACGAAAGGAACTAGGCGCACGGGTCTGCATTGGCGTCTAGGCTTAGTGCATGTTTTGTAATAAAAGTATTTTGAACAACTTTTGAGATGATAGCATAGTTGATTAAATGCTACTGAAACGCTTCCGCTTATTAAATCAATGGTTATGTCTGTTTACGTGTTCATATAGAGTTGTTTATTGTGATCGTTGACTTGGATCCTGGTTTGTCATGCGCCTCGCGGTAAAACCCCACAAGTGGTAATTTGAAGATGTGACAAACAAAAACATTAATAACACCTTTTTAAATGCACCATTTTATTTTGATGAATTCACTGATTTAATTCTAACAATTCATTACACAATCTAGTGTAAAAGATGGCTTCTAGAAAAACAGGATTTTCTATTGTTTTATTTTATTTATGTCATCTATTTTAACTAGTTTTGAGTACTTAAGGTAACTTAAATTTTAACTTCAAAAGAAAAAAATTATGGAGCCTTCTGGTTGAGTGGTAGACCCATGTTTTTCTAAATGAATGGTCATTGGTTAGAGGCTTGCATGAGCCAATTAATTCTTCTGAGCCTTGGGGTTTTCCCAAGTTTGGGTTTCCTCCTACTTAGGTGGGTGAGCCGGATCACCATGTTTTGTTCTTTAGACAGATGAATGATTCATTTGCCATGGTGATCCTTGGGCCTTTAGTGTTAACAGAAGAATGAAAGAAAGAAAAAAACATGTAAACAAAAATATACAGTTAGTCTTTGTTGACTAAGATAATTAATTTCGGGTTTTTAACTTGATTCAAGAGCATCACACAACCCAAAATTAATTTTGTTTAATGGCTAACATTATTTCTTTACACCAATAATCATAAATTATATAGCATGGTTCAGGTATAAACTTATAACTTTCCCTTAAAAAAGCATGTGTCTATCAAGTAACACATAGTCTAAATCAGATAGAACTTGTTACAAGACTAAAAAAAATTAAACTTCTCTTGCGAAAGTGAATTTGAAATTGACACGAGGTGTATTTCTAAAATTAGAACTATTAAAATCCCCTTTCCACCAACAATGTAATTCCTTAATTAGTATTTAGCATTTTCATTAGGTGAGATGTTTGATTACAATTTATGTAATGCGCTCATAACTAGATATTATCTTTAAAGAAGTCTAAGATGGCCCATCGCTGTTTAGTCGAATGTTTAAATCAGGCCATTGAGTGATTAAATTTTGTCATTCACGATTTAACACCAAATCTCGATATCATTGCATGAAATAAAATAGCTAGTCTATTATATTGCCAAATATTAACACCCACTATCTATCCTGTTCTTTTAATTTTAATTGGACTTCAGAGAAGATAATATTACAATGATTTAAAAGTGAGAGATTGAATATATCCACAACAAATATAATCCAATTTTGAATTAGTGTTAGTTTGGATTAGTTTAATTGTTTTCTTACTAGATTATGATTTATCTCTTTGCATGCATATAAATAGATGATTAGTGTGATTGCATTTGTAATTTCGTTTTACTTGAATCGACTGTGAAAAATAAAATAGTCGAAAGCCGGGTATGCTGACTTCATATCCACTGGTGACATTTCCGAAAAATAAAAATTAGTGAGTGTTGAGTATGGATCTAATTTTATGTCATTTAAAGATATTCTTAAATGCGAAGCAAAGAAACTTTTGAGTGTTGGTTTGCAGAGCCAGCCCTGAGGCAGGGCGGGGTGGTCGACTGCTCAGGACGCGATCTCCGAAGGACTCAGATTTTTTTAAAGTTTGTATTTCTATAATCGTCCGACCACACATCAAAACGTTGGTAATGGTAGGTTTCGTTGCATTTGTTTTTTTGTAATTGAAGAGTGAATCGAGTATTGCTGAAGTTTTTTTTTTCGACCGGTGAGTATGGTTTCTACGACTCAAAGATAAAGGTAGAAGATGGTATATGGGTTTTAAAAATCACAAAACTTTATTATTTAATATATCTTTTTCTTTCTTGGAGTAGGAGCTCCAACCTTACTAGCCACTAGCCTAATTATGTATTGATTTTAACTATAAAACTAGTGGGGCCCATCGCCAATTTATCTTATTCTCTTTCTGTATTTATGCACTTCATAGTTTGTAAATTAATACATTTATTATTGTTTTAAATAAATAGTAAATCATTTTTTTTTACTTTACAAAATAAAAGTTATTTTTTTTAACTAGAACTGTAAAATAATATTATTGGGGGAGATGGTGGTGGAGGAGATGACAGTTGTCGGAGTTGTGAAGAGGTGGCGTGGCAGTTATTACTTGCAACTTACGGTTAGTTTAAATAGATGTGTTAGATAACGTTGCTACAGTATTTTGTTTGTATATTGTTATATCAGTTATCATCATATTATGATTTTTTTTTTTTTTTGGGTTATATTTTAAGGGCCTATTTTTTATTCTTGCTCCGGGTCCTAATTATTTTTGGCAATATCAGGGACGGCCCTGTTGGTTTGCCTATTACTTTACCTTTAATATGTAGTTTATTTTGATTTTTGGTTTCGTATTTTTAATTATAGGTAGATTGTATAGATGTTGCTGGTAGTGTCATTTGGTGTGAAGCTCTGGATGTGTTTGGACGACCTCCAAAAGAAACTAAAAAAAATGAATTTTGATATTCAAGACATGGTGTAAGCATTTGTATACCTTTTCTTTATAAAGTATGGTTGTTAGTTATTTATGTACGTCATTTAGTGATGTAATAAATCAACCAAATCATTATTGACTTTAACATTTTTGTATATATATTTACCTCCAAAATTAGATTATTTTTATGTAGTGGTACAATTTTACGATGTACTATGTGGAATGGTTATGCACAACAGTTTAAGAAATTTATTTTCTCAAAACATTGCTAATGAGCATGCGATGGTTGTTATACAACATGGTAAGGTTAATTAGTGAAAAGTGAATTTCTCTTATATTCCTGTTATTAATAGTAGATCAATTGAATGGATGCTACAATCCTAATAGTAGAATAATTGTGTGTTACACTCGAGCTAAAAAACTGAAGGATGCTACAAGCCTAATAAGAGAGTGAAAGATGTTGGAGTCGTGGTGGTGACAAGTGAATAAGAAAAGATTGGATGGGAGGGTTTAAATGTATGTTGATGCAAATCTTTCACCATATTTGATTGTGAAGATTTGAGAGTGAGACTGTTGCTTGGATGAATCGCAAGCTAAAACTCAAAAGACACACAAAAGTATAAAAGAAAAGGTGATGGAAAGGAATTAAGATATGATTGCGAAGTTAGAAAATCAAATGGAGAACAATGATTATTCTTAGCTTTAAGTAGGAGCAATAGACTCACTATTTTCTTCAATGGGTCCACTTGTTTTTTTTTTTTTAAGTATCTTGGTGTTATTTTGTTAATATTTTTTAAATATCAACTAATTCGTAGATTTTTGTTAATTATTAGTTTAGAAGTAATACTGCTTGTTCGAATTGATGTGTTTGATAATTGAGTTTGATATGGAACGGTTTTGGAGGGAAATGGATATAGGAAGTTTAGAGGGAAATTGTAAGTTAATTATTTGAAACTAAACAAACACACACTTTATTAATTATACATCGGCCCTATATATACATTTCTAATCGGTGTGAGATCAACCGATGTGTCCCTTGACTTTTACATAATAACCATCGACTATAGTGTGACATACCGGTTTGTTTATAACCGTCACAACTTATTTTCTAACTTAGGATATCTTCTAACAAATGTACAATACATAAATAACATAAGTTTAATAAATCAAGATTATAACTTTCTAACATTCTTGCCCCTAATCTTGATTTAGTAGGAACTTGATTCTTCACTTGACGATGAACGGGATCTTTTCTTTGGTGGGAGATCTTGATCATCATACTCGGCTTTCTTCTTCTTTTGATCAAAGTCTTCTTCTTTGACTTCAACTACCATCTCTCTTCCTTTATACTTCAAGTGATACCACTCCATCATTTCTAGGTATCGAACATAGACTTGTCATAAAGTCGTTGCAATCTCTTCTTTTGTTACTAGGCTTAGTAGTCCTCTCCCATATCCCATCGACATAGCAATCACTGCCCAATTGTCGTCATTCGTCACTTTTTCGTATCCTCCGAATACTTGCACCTTTGTATAGAGATCTAGTAGATTAATCGGATAACCATATCCGTCTCTTGGGGGTATTGGTGCCTTGTTTGACATCTTTAGGAAATCATACATAAACCATTCTATGGTTCTTTCAAATTCTAATTCGCATTTCCTTTGATATCTTTCGATCATTGTAGTGATATGGATCAAATCCATAAACACCACACAATCATTCAACTTTGTGCCATTAGTAGGATACATAACCGGCCCTTGTTCCATAAATGTTTCGGCATCGTCTTTGTTAATAGAGAATTGTTCAAAATTCTTAAATACCGAAGCCCTTTCTTTGTATAAGTCGCTGACTTCTTGTTCCTTGCCGGTTTCGAGCGCGCCTTCTTTCTCTTTTCTTTTCTGTTTCTCTTCGTTCCAGTTACGCGCCTCTGCGCCTTGTGTATCCGAATTCTGCACTAAGTTTTTTCTTTCGGGACACTTGACCGTAAAGTGGTCACCACCATCACATATCCTGCACGTAATAATTCTTCGTGTCTTTTGGATAATAGGCCTACGGATGTAACATACATCCCCTTCAAATTCAATTTCTAGGCCCTCGTTTGTGAGTTTCTCTATACTCAAAACGTTTCTTCTAAGAGTGGGTACATAAAATACGGACTTGATCTTATGCGATTGATTTTCCACTCGTGATGATCACCATTCCTTTGCCTCTAAAATATTCTTTCATATACCCGGTTGGATACGTTTCAATCCCATACGATTTGCTAAATAGCGTGAATAAACTCTTGTTTCCACATCCGTGTTCCTTTCGCGTGATACTAGCAAACCATATGTCGTCCCAACCCTTTTCATCGGTCCCTTTTACCATGAACTCCGTGTCACACCCTCAAAATCCACTTGCGGAGTTTTACCGCGAGGCGCATGACAAACCAGGATCCAAACCAACGATCACAATAAACAAGTCTAACATGAACATAATGCAATTTCAAAACATAGTTTAAAATTCCCGTTTACAGCGGAAGCTTATTCAAAACAGTATCTCAAAAGTAAACCAATTGTTCAACATATAAAAACCATGCGACTCTAACTAGACGCCGTGCAGACGCGTGCGCCCTAGTTCCATTGTGCTACCTTAGCGACCTGAGAAAACATGTAAAAGTTTACGTCAGCACAAAAATGCTGGTGAGTTTACAGGTTTTGTAATCCAAGTACCAAGTCCACCTGTCCATACTATAACAAATCGAAAACGAGTATACGCTAGCTAGGCGTACGTTTTGTTACTACCACGATTGGAAAACCATTACTAACTCGAATACCAGATGTTGTGCCCGAAAAGTTCCAGTTGTTCCTGTTGTTCCTGTTTGAGACAATATGCACTCGCCCGGCCCTCCAAGCCGACGAGCGGGGTTGGTCACTCCCAATAGCGCTATTCACATTTCCCCGTTGTGCAAACCCGCACATTCATGGTTCCCCCCGGGACTTCCAAAGATCGTGTAGTACACAATAGAAACCCATAGTATGACAGTAGTTACCACATAATCGTTTTAACACATGTTTTCTCCCCCGAAAATATGAAACCAGTTTAAAAGAGGGGCCGTAAACTCACCTTAACGTGCAAGCAAAGAATCCGAACAGCAAGCAATATATGCTACCGACACCCTAATAACAGTGTCGCTCAGTGAGTATAGGCGTAATATCATTACCCATATAACTCGTTTGTCCAAGGCGTTTTAAATGTTCAAAAGTGTGTATGCGACGCCTAGTGATTTTACATGCAATAGTAAACCCTACGGACCCGTTGGTGAATAAGTTGGTTACAATTAGTTTCTACATTCCGTATGTGTCTCAGACAAGTGTACTTCAGTTACATGTCAATTCCATACCACCTAAGACCTCAATTAATCACAGAAGCACATAATACACAATCTGTGTTTTCAGGACAGATTGTGCGCCATCAAAACGAATTTATTTAAAATAGCAATTCAGTGAGTTAACCTCCCAAATTTTTTACTGAATTTTCTTTGGGACTCACTCGACAATACCTATTTTTGTTTTGTCTCAATTCCAAACACAAAAATTATGAAAATTCGTACAACACAGCTATGTCCAGAAAATCTCCTCAACAGGTCAGTTTAGTAGGAAAATTCTTAAAATTTGTGTATTCATCCAAACGAGATGAATCCACTTGGAAAAGCTCTATTTTTCCAGTATTGACCTACTGTAAAAATTTCATAATCTAACTCCTTGTAAATCTCAAGTTATGACCATTTAAAGTTGGCCCAATTTACAAATCCGAAAATCTGATATGACCCCTAATCAATTAAAATTCCAAAAACGACTCAAACGATGTCCAAATTCGATGGTTTTGCCCATTATGAAAAGCTAAGACCTTGTACGTTACAATCATGCAAAGAATCGATCAAACCAATTATTTTCAAGCCACGAAACAGACCCTACAAGTCGACTTTCAGAATCTGTCCAGATTCTGATCGTACAATATTATCAATTCTATTAAACCCTAGTTGCATATTATCAATCAATAACACCTAATAATCATCATACAACTTTCCTAATACCTATTCCCATCAGATCCTATTATCAAACATGTCAAGATCAAAGCTTTTAGGATCAAAACACCAATAACTTGCGCAACAAGCATCCTATGATGTTACTACGCGTTTATTAATAGGTTTAATCCGTTTAATCTTCAAAAAGACTCATGTTTTAATGTTTATTAAACCCATTCAGACCTGGACAAACTTGTTATATGATTTTTACAATAAAACATAAGGTTAAAAGCGTAAGAAATCATGAGTTATACCCTTAGCTCTTCAAATCAATCAATCGCGCGCCTTGGAGCCTCCCAATTGATGATCTTGAGCCTTAGCAGGAGTTTTTGGAGTGAAATATTCGTGTGGGGCAGTAAGGGGGCGATTAGGGTTGAGTATGAGGGCTGCATGGGGGTTAAGGATGCTTAAATACGAGTTTGAGGCGGTTTAAACCCGTCAGTCCTCTTCGAGCGGCCGCTCGGAGCCTGTGAGCGGCCGCTCACAGGTCCGGGGCGCGCGTTTTTGCTTCGTTTAGCCTCCCGACGCGTTACCCATCGACGTTTTCGTTGTTTCGAACCGTAACAAGTGTAACCCCATGCGTTAAGACCCTAATCAACCTCATACTCCACTTTTAATAATTTTTATTAACGTGTTCGGTCTAGGTT
This sequence comes from Ambrosia x helenae, assembly GCA_030844895.1. Taxonomy (NCBI): domain Eukaryota; kingdom Viridiplantae; phylum Streptophyta; class Magnoliopsida; order Asterales; family Asteraceae; genus Ambrosia; species Ambrosia x helenae. The sequence goes on along the minus strand of CM061228.1, from coordinate 26,906,851 downwards.
CACATAATCACGTATGGTTTTCACATAAGTTGTCAGATATCACCGAGACACCTAAGTTTATTATTCACCAACGTCCGAGGTTCACTAATCATGCAATCACACGTTAACTCACACAAGGAGTCAAAACCCGACCCACACAAGGAGTCAAAGCATCTCATAACCCGAGATGTGAAAGTAGTAACCCGACCCACACAAGGAGTCAAAGCATCTCATAACCCGAGATGTGAAAGTAGTAACCCGACCCACACAAGGAGTCAAAGCATCTCATAACCCGAGATGTGAAAGTAGTCCCAAACCGGACTAGAAAACGTTTTGTAAGTTGTCTCAAACCCGAGACAATGCACGTATGTCCTTTCTAGCTATCTAGCTAACCCTCGTTAAGTATAATATACGCGTGACTCGCTAAGGTAGACTTTCATCTAGACAATGTTGTTAACCAGAATTTGCCGGGTGTCACATCATCCCCACGTTAAAAGAATTTTCGTCCCGAAAATTGCACAAGTACCAAAAGATAGAAACCAAGAGAGAGATTCACCCGAGTTGTCACATCATCCCCACGTTAAAAAGGAATCTCGCCCCGAGATTCATTCAACTGCAGTGGAGACATATCTAGACTCGAACGCTTCCTTAGGAAAGAGATGAGGATACTTAGACTTCATCTGATCCTCCCGTTCCCAAGTGTACTCAGGTCCCGGTTCGAGTTCCATCGAACCTTCACAATGCGAATCTTGCTATGACGTAGGCTACGAATCTTGTAATCAAGAATCTCAACAGGTTCCTCCACAATCCGAAGACGATCATCAACCTTGATCTCTTCCAGTGGAACAATAAGAGATTCGTCAGCCAAACACTTCCTTAAGTTAGACACATGGAAGACGTTGTGGACATTACCGAGCTCCGTCGGTAAATCTAGTCTGTAAGCCACCGGTCCAATCCGTTCCAGGATTGCGAACGGTCCGACGTAGCGAGGGTTACGCTTGCCACGCTTTCCAAAGCGTATGACGCCCTTCCATGGTGAAACTTTCATAAGCACCCTGTCCCCAACCTGGAACAATAGCGGTTTGCGACGGCGATCGGCCTAGCTCTTCTTATGATCCCGCGCAGCTGCCAACGGTTACGGATCTGTACGATTTTCCCCCGAGGTTTCGTACACCAGTTCCGGGCCAGTGGGCTGGCTCTTGCCCACCTTGGCCCAACACAAGGGAGACCGGCATTTCCGTCCATAAAGAGCTTCGAACAGAGCTGTCCCGATGCTGGAGTGGTAGTTGTTGTTGCAGGAGAACTCCACCAACGGTAGGTGAGCCTCCCAACCCTTGCCAAAGTCGATAACGCATGCCCGCAGCATGTCCTCCAGTGTTTGAATTGTCCGCTCACTCCGTCCGTCAGTTTGCGGATGATAAGCCGTACTCATATCCAGCTGAGTACCCAAAACTTTATGAAGAGCCTTCCAGAAACGCGAAGCAAAGCGGGAATCACGATCAGAAATGATAGAAACAGGCACCCCGTGCCGAGAAACCACCTCCTTAAGGTAGAGTCGAGCCAACCGCTTGAGTCCATCCGTTTCCTTAATAGGTATATAGTGCGCCGATTTCGTCAACCGGTCGACGATCACCCAAATCGTATGACAACCACTTGGTGACCTCGGTAGTTTGGTGACGAAATCCATCGTGCTCCGCTCCCACTTCCATTCTGGAATCTCAGGATGTTGCAGGAGACCAGATGGCTTCTGATACTCCACCTTGACCTTAGCACAGGTCAAGCATTTGCTCACGTAGGAGGCTATATCAGCCTTCATGTTAGGCCACCAATAGAGCACCCTTAGATCTTGGTACATCTTATCCGAGCCAGAATGAATAGAATACCGGGACTTATGAGTCTCATCTAAGACAAGCTCCCGAAGTCCCCCGAATAAAGGGACCCAAACACGCCCAGCGAAGTAGTGTAGGCCATCAGACCTGAGTTCAAGATGTTTGTCCGCACTGTGCATCGTTTCGGCCTTAAGGTTTTCCTCCTTCAAGGCATCGAGCTGAGCCGAACGGATCCGGTCAGGTAAGGAGGAATGAATGGTGAGTTGCAAAGCTCGAACACACCGAGGCTTTGCAGACTCCTTCCTGCTCAAGGCATCCGCCACAACGTTTGCCTTGCCAGGATGGTACTTGATCGCACAGTCATAGTCGTTCAGGAGTTCAACCCAACGACGCTGCCGCATGTTTAACACTTTCTGATCGAAAATATGCTGGAGACTCTTGTGATCGGTGTATACTTCACACTTGGTACCGTACGAGTAATGTCTCCAAATTTTCAACGCGAATACCACTGCACCCAACTCCAAGTCATGGGTGGTGTAGTTCTTCTCGTGCACCTTGAGTTGACGAGAAGCATACGCAATCACTTTCTCGCGTTGCATCAGCACGCAACCGAGACCATGTATAGAAGCATCACAGTAACAACGAAATCGTCAGGGCCATCAGGCAAGGACAAAATAGGAGCGGAACAAAGCTTAGACTTTAGTTCCTCAAACGCTGACTCTTGTGGTTCACCCCAGGCGGACTTCCTATCCTTCTGCGTGAGAGTGGTCAGGGGTTGAGCGATCTTCGAGAACCCCTGAATGAAACGACGATAGTAGCCCGCAAGGCCTAGGAATTGCCGCACCTCAGTTGGCGTCTTTGGTGCTCCCCAGTCCTTGATCGCTTCGATCTTAGCTGGATCGACATGAATCCCTAGTTCATTAACCACATGTCCTAGGAACTGAACTTCGCGTAACCAAAAGTCACACTTTGAGAACTTAGCGTAAAGTTGTTCCCGTCGCAAGAGTTCCAAAACCAAACATAGGTGTTCCTCGTGTTCGGTTTTGTTCTTAGAGTAGATCAGAATGTCATCAATAAACACAATGACGAACTTGTCCAGATATGGTTTGCAAACGCGGTTCATCAAGTCCATGAAAACCGCCAGTGCGTTCGTGAGACCAAAAGGCATGACTAAGAATTCGAAATGGCCATAACGTGTTCGAAAGGCAGTCTTTGCAACGTCAGCCTCCCTGACGCACAACTGGTGATAACCGGACCTCAAGTCAATCTTGGAATAATAACTAGAACCCTGGAGCTGGTCGAATAGATCATCAATGCGTGGAAGAGGATAACGGTTCTTGACGGTCAATTTGTTCAGTTCTCTGTAGTCTACACACAATCGGAAACTTCCATCCTTCTTCTTGACGAATAGAATCGGGGCTCCCCAAGGGGAAGAACTTGGTCTGATGAAACCCTTGTCCAAGAGTTCCTGTAACTGACTAGATAATTCCTGCATCTCGGGAGGTGCAAGACGGTAGGGGGCCCGAGCAATAGGAGCAGCCCCTGGTACAAGATCAATACCGAACTCGACTTGACGATGGGGAGGGAGACCAGATAAATCATCGGGAAAAACATCAGGAAACTCGTGTACAACTGGACTATCGTCGATCTTCTTCTCATCACCAGAGGAAACAGATAAAAGTGCCAAAACAGCTGGATAACCCTTTCGAAGACACTTAAGGGCTTTCATGCTGGAGATGATGTTTAGCGAAACACCACCCTTGATACCGTACACAGAAAGGAATTCTCCATCAGGGAGAGGAATCCGAATAACCTTGTCGTAACAAACAATCTCCGCGCGATACAAAGATAACCAATCCATGCCTACCACTACATCAAAACTACCCAATGGTACCGGCATAAGGTCGATGGGGAACGATAAACCCGACAACTCTAATTGACACTCCCGAAGGACACTAGTAGCTTCAATCTTTTTACCGTCAGCCAGCTCAATAATATACTTAGTCTCTAATGATACGGGTACTACATCTAGCAGTCGACTAACTTCCATGGATGCAAAACTCTTGTCGGCACCAGAATCAAATAACACACTAACAGAACGATTATTGAGAAGGAACGTACCGGTAACTGTGTCGGGATCCTGTCTAGCCTCAGCGGCTCCAATGACGAAGGCACGTGCATTCCTGCCGCCGCCCCCGTTGTTCCCGTTACCGTTGTTCCCGCCCTGCTTCAGTTTCGGGCAATCCTTCTTGTAATGACCAGTCTCTCCACAGTTGTGACATCCCTGTCTTCCCGTAGTTCCTTGAGCAGCAGGAGCCGGGGTATTGCTTGGGGCCTGGGTCGATGGAAGTGTAGCCCGACAATCTTTAGCAAAATGCCCAAATCGCTGGCAGCGATGGCAACGATTACTGTCGCAGTTCCCCTGATGATGACGTCCACACTTGTTACATTTGGGCAGTTTCCCCGCATAACCACCCTGCTTGTTTCCCGGAGAAGAAGAACCCCCATTATCAAACCTCTTACCCTGTTGTGTTGGCCCAGATCCTTTCCCGTCATTTTCCCACTTGCGCTTGTTGTTCTCTGGGGCCTTAACAGTCGAACCCTTCGCAGGCAAAATACCCTCATTCACCTTCAAGTTGGTCATCCTATGAGCCGACCGGACCACCTCTGCGTATGTAGGATGATTTCCCGCAGCCACTAACCCTGCGATTTCCGGTACTAATCCCGAGACATAGTGTTCAATCCTCCTGAACTCTGGCACATGCAGATCAGGACACAGCACTGCCAACTCATTACGCCTTACCGTATACTTCTCAATCTCAGACCCAGTCATCTTGAGGTTCCACACCTCCACGACTACCACCACCACGACCGCCACCACCACGCCCACCAGCGCGGCCACCTCCACGTCCTCCTCGCACTCCAGACATGATTTCGACAAAAAGGACGAGAAAATTTAGTTTCACAGCTAATGGTAACCACTAGCGTTCGCAAGATCAAAGCTAGATCCAATCCAGGACTATCCCTTCGAGCCCAGAGCTCACTAGGGCTTCCATGCATTTCGGTTTATGATTTTGTGTGCACCCAAAATGATAAACCGCTCTACATGGTCCTCCAAGTGTTCTCCTAGTTCAAAGTTCAAACCACCGAACATAGACTCTTAGCTATACACCGTAATACTACGGTAGTTTATGGCAAGTGTTTCTATTAGAGTAGGAAAGGGAGATGTCCGAGCCTTGGACAAATCTCAAGAGTACACGATTCACTCCAATATACTACACTGCCTAGAAAGTAAGTAACCCGACCTAAGATAGAACGGATGATGTAACGTAGAAAGACCAAATGATTTAGAGACACCCCGACAAGACCATACGTAAACCACCATAATGTTTAGTACCATGTGATCGTCTAGTGTGTGCGACTCGGCTATAGACTAGACTCTACATGCAGTCATAGTTCACTATAACCATTGGCTCTGATACCAATCTGTCACACCCTCAAAATCCACTTGCGGAGTTTTACCGCGAGGCGCATGACAAACCAGGATCCAAACCAACGATCACAATAAACAAGTCTAACATGAACATAATGCAATTTCAAAACATAGTTTAAAATTCCCGTTTACAGCGGAAGCTTATTCAAAACAGTATCTCAAAAGTAAACCAATTGTTCAACATATAAAAACCATGCGACTCTAACTAGACGCCGTGCAGACGCGTGCGCCCTAGTTCCATTGTGCTACCTTAGCGACCTGAGAAAACATGTAAAAGTTTACGTCAGCACAAAAATGCTGGTGAGTTTACAGGTTTTGTAATCCAAGTACCAAGTCCACCTGTCCATACTATAACAAATCGAAAACGAGTATACGCTAGCTAGGCGTACGTTTTGTTACTACCACGATTGGAAAACCATTACTAACTCGAATACCAGATGTTGTGCCCGAAAAGTTCCAGTTGTTCCTGTTGTTCCTGTTTGAGACAATATGCACTCGCCCGGCCCTCCAAGCCGACGAGCGGGGTTGGTCACTCCCAATAGCGCTATTCACATTTCCCCGTTGTGCAAACCCGCACATTCATGGTTCCCCCCGGGACTTCCAAAGATCGTGTAGTACACAATAGAAACCCATAGTATGACAGTAGTTACCACATAATCGTTTTAACACATGTTTTCTCCCCCGAAAATATGAAACCAGTTTAAAAGAGGGGCCGTAAACTCACCTTAACGTGCAAGCAAAGAATCCGAACAGCAAGCAATATATGCTACCGACACCCTAATAACAGTGTCGCTCAGTGAGTATAGGCGTAATATCATTACCCATATAACTCGTTTGTCCAAGGCGTTTTAAATGTTCAAAAGTGTGTATGCGACGCCTAGTGATTTTACATGCAATAGTAAACCCTACGGACCCGTTGGTGAATAAGTTGGTTACAATTAGTTTCTACATTCCGTATGTGTCTCAGACAAGTGTACTTCAGTTACATGTCAATTCCATACCACCTAAGACCTCAATTAATCACAGAAGCACATAATACACAATCTGTGTTTTCAGGACAGATTGTGCGCCATCAAAACGAATTTATTTAAAATAGCAATTCAGTGAGTTAACCTCCCAAATTTTTTACTGAATTTTCTTTGGGACTCACTCGACAATACCTATTTTTGTTTTGTCTCAATTCCAAACACAAAAATTATGAAAATTCGTACAACACAGCTATGTCCAGAAAATCTCCTCAACAGGTCAGTTTAGTAGGAAAATTCTTAAAATTTGTGTATTCATCCAAACGAGATGAATCCACTTGGAAAAGCTCTATTTTTCCAGTATTGACCTACTGTAAAAATTTCATAATCTAACTCCTTGTAAATCTCAAGTTATGACCATTTAAAGTTGGCCCAATTTACAAATCCGAAAATCTGATATGACCCCTAATCAATTAAAATTCCAAAAACGACTCAAACGATGTCCAAATTCGATGGTTTTCCCATTATGAAAAGCTAAGACCTTGTACGTTACAATCATGCAAAGAATCGATCAAACCAATTATTTTCAAGCCACGAAACAGACCCTACAAGTCGACTTTCAGAATCTGTCCAGATTCTGATCGTACAATATTATCAATTCTATTAAACCCTAGTTGCATATTATCAATCAATAACACCTAATAATCATCATACAACTTTCCTAATACCTATTCCCATCAGATCCTATTATCAAACATGTCAAGATCAAAGCTTTTAGGATCAAAACACCAATAACTTGCGCAACAAGCATCCTATGATGTTACTACGCGTTTATTAATAGGTTTAATCCGTTTAATCTTCAAAAAGACTCATGTTTTAATGTTTATTAAACCCATTCAGACCTGGACAAACTTGTTATATGATTTTTACAATAAAACATAAGGTAAAAAGCGTAAGAAATCATGAGTTATACCCTTAGCTCTTCAAATCAATCAATCGCGCGCCTTGGAGCCTCCCAATTGATGATCTTGAGCCTTAGAAGGAGTTTTTGGAGTGAAATATTCGTGTGGGGCAGTAAGGGGGCGATTAGGGTTGAGTATGAGGGCTGCATGGGGGTTAAGGATGCTTAAATACGAGTTTGAGGCGGTTTAAACCCGTCAGTCCTCTTCGAGCGGCCGCTCGGAGCCTGTGAGCGGCCGCTCACAGGTCCGGGGCGCGCGTTTTTGCTTCGTTTAGCCTCCCGACGCGTTACCCATCGACGTTTTCGTTGTTTCGAACCGTAACAAGTGTAACCCCATGCGTTAAGACCCTAATCAACCTCATACTCCACTTTTAATAATTTTTATTAACGTGTTCGGTCTAGGTTCACATAATCACGTATGGTTTTCACATAAGTTGTCAGATATCACCGAGACACCTAAGTTTATTATTCACCAACGTCCGAGGTTCACTAATCATGCAATCACACGTTAACTCACACAAGGAGTCAAAACCCGACCCACACAAGGAGTCAAAGCATCTCATAACCCGAGATGTGAAAGTAGTAACCCGACCCACACAAGGAGTCAAAGCATCTCATAACCCGAGATGTGAAAGTAGTAACCCGACCCACACAAGGAGTCAAAGCATCTCATAACCCGAGATGTGAAAGTAGTCCCAAACCGGACTAGAAAACGTTTTGTAAGTTGTCTCAAACCCGAGACAATGCACGTATGTCCTTTCTAGCTATCTAGCTAACCCTCGTTAAGTATAATATACGCGTGACTCGCTAAGGTAGACTTTCATCTAGACAATGTTGTTAACCAGAATTTGCCGGGTGTCACACTCCGTCATTCCCATCTTTCTTGAGCACTCTCTTCTGAAATGAAACAGTTGTTTACATTTACTACAACACATCGTGGGCGGATACTCGGGAACGTCTTTCTTGGCCTTCACTTGCCTATTAAATTCCTCTTGGGCCCTTGACAACTTTCTTTCTTGGATCTTTGATGAAGATCCGATGTTAAATTTTGAGAATTTGATGTTGGAAGGGTTCTCATAACCCGCAAATGCCACTGTATTCTCGGCAATCCTTCTGCGATCCATATGATCGGACAAACAACTAGGAATTAACGCACTCTCGTCTTTTCTTCTTATTGCATCAACATCTTCTGATTCTCGGTTAACATCAAATATTCCATAGGTCTTGAATCTTGGCTCTGATGCCATGTTCGAATAGATGTGTTTGATAATTGAGTTTGATATGGAACGGTTTTGGAGGGAAATGGATATAGGAAGTTTAGAGGGAAATTGTAAGTTAGTTATTTGAAACTAAACAAACACACACTTTATTAATTATACATCGGCCCTATATATACATTTCTAATCGGTGTGAGATCAACCGATGTGTCCCTTGACTTTTACATAATAACCATCGACTATAGTGTGACATACCGGTTTGTTTATAACCGTCACAACTTATTTTCTAACTTAGGATATCTTCTAACATATGTACAATACATAAATAACATAAGTTTAATAAATCAAGATTATAACTTTCTAACACTGCTGAATGATGTACATTTGGTCAGAATTTTGAGCCAAGAACTTGGTTTATGGTTTTTTTCAGAAACTCTAAAAATGTGGCATAAAAGCATGCATCTCATATTGACAATAGAAATTAGAATGTGTTTGAGAGAATCTGTATTATTGTTCAGTGAACGTAATAATTACAATATAGAGATTACAAGAGTAACTTTTAAACTATATATCCGAACTAATAAATAACAAAGGTAACAAACCTAACCAACCGAAAGAAACTAATGCTTTAACATATATGATGATTTTGCAAGTTATACGTTCTTAGTAGCAATACTGTGATGCTTTGATTGAAGATGTGAAAATTGGGTCAAACCCAACATCTTGTTCGAGAGGTCAAAAACTTATCAACTAAACAAACGTATGGGACTCGAAAGCTTAAAAAAATATCGTGAATGAAGTGCAGATCAATCTCGAGATATTTCTTACTCTAATGTAATACCTGATGGAGGCTAAATACATAATTCTGTATTTTCATATCACAAACGGGTTACATGAAAGATAAAAATAACTAGTGGTTTTCCCACCCAAGTGTTACGAAGGGGAGCAAAGATGTGGAAAACGAGTGACGAAAGTGGGAAGTGTATACCAAATATCAATACGCCGATAAACAAACCTGCTGTCAAACATATAATATAACCCTTAAATAGTTTAATAATATACAACCTCATCATAACTTTCAATAACCATAAACATGCATCTATTTTGAAAGGTTTAGATTTTTGTTTAAAGGCAAATATCACTCCACCATAATACTCATAAATTTACAACTTGTATTTTCTTTTACTGTTGTATTTTATTTTTATTTCTACTTTATTTTAATCCCTAGTTCACATTGAGGACAATGTGTCGTTCAAGTGTGGGGGTGGGGAAATTTCGTTTTTATTTATTTTTGAGTCTTTGAAAAAATAAAAATAAAATATTGAAAAATTGAAAATGTCTTGAAAATTGTTCTTAAAAAGCATTCTAATCGGACATAAAGCAGCTCTTTCAATACATACCAATCATTTCTTAGTTGTTTTGGCAGTAGATCCTTAGTCATGGTCTAATTGTGGAAAAGTAATATGAACCGTTTTCAGCAGATATTTTTAAGGAAAAAAGTTTAGAATTGCCTAACTATATTTAACAAACTATTGGTAATAAATGCATGCACACATCGGTAACTTAATTCTCCACTTTTGTGAGATCTTGAGCCTACTAGATGATAGATTAACTTATATATTTTCGTTTGTTGAGAGTAGGCCGGATGTTTCTCTGTTGCGGAACTTGTGTGATTTGATACATGTTGAGGTTGTAGACTAGATATGCACGTACATGATAAAGGCGATTTAGGATTCCCTTTTTGTTTGACACCTTTTATTTGTTTTGTGTTAACCGGTTTACCCAAGAATATTACCATTAGTAGCCATGTTGAGCTTACACTCTTTCATTTGATTAAACCTACAACATCACCCAAATTAAATCGTTTACCTGTGTATAATAAATTGATGACATCCGTTGTGTTCTATGTTTATGTTTATGTGTTGAGTTCTATTAAATGTTGAAATATATATATATATATATATATATATATATATGAGAAAAAAATGAAGACAGAAAAAAAAAGAAAAAAAAGGAGAAAAAAAAATACAATAATAGAAGTATTGTTATGGTCAGAATATGACCAAAGTTGTGTTTAGTTGCGTGTACTGTGAGAATAAGGATTGTCAATTATGTTGGTTTCTCCATTTTATTTTATCCACTTCTACTTAAATATATCCTACATTTACCCAAGTCCAAAACCCGTAAGTCCTTTAGATATGTGCATTGTCTACAGTTGAGGTCTGATTGTTATACAAGCCTATGATAACAGAGTTACATACTTTGTTTGTGAGTGAATAATACTAGCGCATTACATGCTAGTCCAGATATTAAACCAAGTGGAGTGAAAAATTTTTTGAGGGTGTGTTGCATGAGAATAAAAAAACCGAAAGCATGTTAGATTTAGTCGGGTTAATTATGATTTTAAATGGAAATCAATTTGACTTGCTGAATTAACACATCTAATGCTGATCTGTAAATGGGGTATGACTTTGGACCTTAGCTAAGGTATGATGGGGCTACTTGGGTGCTAGTCTGTGATAATGTCTTGAGCAGAGTATATATATATATATATATATATATATATAATTTTTTCAAGACGAAAAAAGATAAGTATGGGGGTGTGATGTGTTGTGAAACACACCTTGTTAATATGTTGCTTTTGTAAATATTTTAGTCTTTTATTGTGTGCTTTTAGTTGGTCTTAGTTATTTATTAGTGTGCATATGTTTTGTAGGTGTTTTTGGATAATGTGCTCAAAACTAAAGAATTTTAATCGAGACACAAACACTTGAAAGCAGGTGTTCATGGACGTTGGGGCGTAGACGCGAAAGTTTGATCGAACGAAAAACACCCGAGTTGAAAGATAATACTTTAGTAACAATAATAATAATAATAATGAAAAGAAAAAAAGACTAATTAAATAGGCTTGGGCTATATTGACGCAAGTGTTTGTCTCGATTGAACAGCCCATAACTGAGAAGAAAGTCACGCATGAACACCTGCTTTCAAGTGTTTGTGCCGACTGTGTAGTTGTTGGGTTAAGAACACCTGAGAAGAAAGTCACGCATTATTTGGAGGGTTTTTGGCATTATTATTTGGACGGCAATATTTTTCAGAGTAAGGGACGAAGAAAAATATAGGAGAAGCTGCAATGATCGAAATGCTGGACTAAAGTGTTTTGTAACCATCTCCAGGTGCATGGTTTGTTTGTGAAACTCTAACTCTTGTTTGGTTTGGTTTATGGATTGTCTTTTAATTGTTTGAAAGATATTTGTGGTTTGAGTTATTTAAACAAGTCACGTTTGTGCAATTACTTATCTTTTAGTTATTCGCATTCGGTTTTCTTGCATCGTGAGCAGTTTGATTAACGGGAGGGTAGTTGTTATCGTGGGTTGGTAATTAAATTGTACTAGTTATTATTAAAAATTTGTGTTTAATTATCACTTAACTTAAACCGTTTAACAAAACTATGTCTATGTGATATCCAATCATCTAACCAAGGGTAGGGTGAATCATTGAACCAAAAACGTGGAGGGGTTACTTCTTTAATATTATTGTTTACAAGTTTTGAATTCGTTTTCTTTAAATTTCAAAGCAAAAACAAAGTAATTAGGTTTTAGTTTAATAGTTAAAGTTACAAAACTACTCTTTCCACCAATTCCTTGTGGAGACGACTCACTTTCACTATACTATATTTTAACTTATTTTTGATTAACCAAACGACATCGATCACCTCACATACACATGCAGGCAATTGCAATATTTGATCCAATTGTTTCCACATCATAATTAATTTGTGATAGTATTCAGAAACAGAGGATCCATTCTGAGAAAAGGAGTTTATCTTTTGACATAACTCAAAGACAACAGACCCATCTATTTTATTATAGGTCTCCTTTAAGTCCTTCCAAACTTCTGAAGCAAGTTTAGAATAGACCTGTCCTAAATATAGTTCCTCAGACACAGAATTGAGGATCCAAGTTAGGACAACGGAGTTACATCTATCCCATTGCCTAGCAAGTATAGGATCATTACTAGTGTGACAACCTGCACCCTTCACTTTTCATAAATGTGCATAATTGGTCCCTCAACTATTTCAAAATTTTCATTTTAACCCTCATATATTAATAGGGCCAAAAGTCAAAATTTAATAAAACTTATAATTTTTATAAGTAAAATTATGCCCGTTTTATACTCACATTTACACCCGAGCACGTATGTTTCAGACCTTAATACTCAAATCTCTTAATTTTTGGTTTTAAAACAACTTAGAAAACGAAGGAAACAAGTCTAGAACTTAAATTTGATTAAATTAGAAAAATTGATTTTTTTAGCTCTTGTGGTCTACGAGACAGTTAAACAATCAAAATCCTAGTCAAACAGTTAATTCATCTTAAAACCTAACTTTATGTTGTTGACCAATTTTAATGGCTAATTGATCCAAAACTAGTATAAAAATCCACCTATGACCCATTACACTTTGCACCTCTAAATCGATTGTTTCAATTCGATTAAACCCTCCCCCATACCTTTCTTCTATAGTATATTACTTCTACAATTGAATTTTTTATTATAAGCTCTTGTAATTGGCGATTTGGAAGCTTGATATTCTTTCTTTTTCGGTTTTTATTTTTTGAATTTGGACTGGCTACGTTGTGAGTTTTTCTAATTAATTTTGCATAATATTTCATTCATATTTGTAGATCAATAGCCCTATTTTTAATTTATCAATTATAGTCTCTAAGGGTTTCAATTGGATAATCTAGGATTTGGGGTGTTCTAGGTGATTTTGGGATTTTTCTGAATAAAAGTTATAGAACTTTATAAATTCATAACTCACTCATTTCTTATCCAAAAATTATGAAACTTGGTAGACTTGCTCCTACAACCAATTAGAAGTTTTAAAAATTATTTTGGGATTTATTGAAGCTGATTACTATTTTTTTAATTATTTTATAATGCTTTAATCATGTTTAATTCATATAAAATGTATTTTGACATAAAAATTGGTAGAAACATGTTTCATTATGTTAGAATAATTTTCATGCCATTTTCCCTATGTTTTGATTCGGTTTGTATGTTATCTCATTTTTATTTGTTAAATTGCGTTTAAACAAATAATGTTCCTATAAACTGTATTTTTGTCATAAAAACTATATAAAATTTATTGTAAGCCTTTTCAAGTCAATAAATTGAGTTTTCATAGAAACTCTTATTTTTAAGAGTATATTGTATTTTATTTTAAATTTATGTGGTTTTAATCATATTTAAATCATATAAAATCAAATATAATTATTTTTAACATGAAGATTTGTGTAAAAATATTTCATCATGTTCACATCTGTTTTTCTCTATTTTATAATGTCTTTTTATGATATCTCATTTTTATGGAATAAATTAACTTTTAAGCATATAATTTCATCAAAAACTTTTATATAAATTATAAAATATTTTCTGAGTTAAATTCGTTATTTTTTAAGCTCGAAAAATATCTAGTTTGTAAACTCAAGTATTCATTATCTTTCATATCTTATTGATAATCAATATAATTATTTATATTTAATTTAATAAATACGAATAATTATAGTATAAGTTTATTAAATTTATTCCTTTCATCATGACCCTTATTATTTAACTTAGTTATATTTGTAATATGAACATAAGTTATACTCTCGATATTACCTCATGGATTCGTTTATTGAGATTCTAATAAACTATTTAATTGTTTTGGTGCCTCATCCTTATATTAAACTTATAACCCCCAAATTTAGACTAGACATCCTAGATGCCTTAGATTAGGAACCCTAGACTCTTTTAAGCTTAGACACTTATGTTGGAAACTTGAAACTTTAGGTTGAGTCTTTGGGATTCACCTCACATACATTCACAATGCTTAGAGGATAATTCAGCTTAGCGAATATGAGTATATCTTTCCCCTTTTTGATTTCACACTTTTGGGGTGATTCATGTACACTTATTTATCTCACTCACTTAAACATGTTTTATTATCATATTCACAATCGCAATTCTTGTATGTGTTTTACTTGTTGATCGCTGATAGTGTGTACTTATGACCTTAATCATTAACCCTTGAGTTGTGATACCCGCACTTTCAGGTTCTCACATTAACAAAAACTCTAGTTACTTGTACTTACATTCCATGCATTCGGAGAATTACTGGACTACGTATACAAGTAGGGAACCCCGAACGTTGGTGACTTGGTGAAATACAACCATTGTGAACTTACATGTTAATATTATGTGTTAATACGTGACTATGTGAATTAACATGATTAAACGTTAACGGGTCATTAACCGGGACGGGACGGACCGAGATCATAATATGTATGATGAATGTTTATGTGCATTTTGAATATTAGTATAAGGGATATTAATATTTGGAAGTTGGTAGTATTATAGAATAAAAGAAAATAAAAATTTGAATATTAGGTCTCCCCGCAGTACGCAGAGGGAAAGGATATTCCCCCGCGGCCCGCGAGAGAATTATAAAATTAATGGGTTCTAGGGGACGCCGCGGTACGCGGGGGTACTAAGAATCCTCCCGCGACCCGCGGGGGAGTCAAATACATGGAAAACAAGTTTAAACCTCATTAAAACGATTTTAATCCCCATTCTTCTCATAAACACAACCCTAATCGTGGCCTACAGCCTAATTACGAAAATATCAAACCCCAAACACCTGCTAAGGCTCAAGAACACCATTCGGGAAGCATGGAGAGCAATCGGTTGGTGATTTCGAAGTGCTTTCGTATAACATTCAATCTTTTATGTTTTAATCTTCTCTAATATGTTTTAAAACCTTATAATCAAGTTTGTCAGTCTGAAACACTTTTATAAAGATTAAAACTTGAAGTTTATAAAGATTTAATGGGTTAAACATGATCCTAAGCGATTAGTGATATGATAGGTTACTTGTCACGCAAGTTTGTGATGTTTTGATCGTTAGGGTTTATGATTTTGCATGTGTTATGATAGGTTCTACTCATGCTAGGTCTTATAAATGTTTTGTGATGATTATTGATTGTTGTTGATCGATTATACGCACACGTGAGTCATTTAAATAAGAGTTTATGCATGATTAAAATCTGGACAAGATGTTTAGGTCAACTTGTAGGGTCTGTTACGTGACTTAAACATAATGGTTTTGATGATTTCTATGCATGGTTATATTATACTAGGTCTTATCTTTTCATAATGAGTAACATCGAGTGATTTGGACGTCGTTTGAATAGTTTTTGAAATTTTCTTTGAATAAAGGTCATATCAGATTTTCGGATAAACAAACTGAGTCAACTTTAAACCATCATAACTCGATTTTTATAAAGAATTAAGTTATGAAATTTTTAAAGTATATTAAAATTGGAATAATTTGGCTTTTCCAATTGGATTCATCCCGTTTGGATGAATACACAATTTTTGGGAATTTTTCTACTAACCTGACCTGTTGTAGAAACTTTCTGGACATACCTGTGATGTACGATTTTTCATAATTTTTGTGTTTGGTTTTTAGACAAAAATTAAAATATGTGTTAACAAACAAACCCCAAGGAATATTCAATAAAAATTTGGGAGTTTAAATCATTGATTAAGTATTTTAAAAAAATTAGTTTTCGTGGTGCATAATCTGTCCTAAAAACACAGATTTTGTATTATGTCTTTATGTGACTAATTGGAGTCCTATGTGGTATGTATTTGACGTGTACTTGAATGGGCACTTATATGAGACGTATATGAAGTGTAGAACTAATGATAACCAACATATTCACCAACGGGTCCGTAGGGTTTACTGATGCATGTAGAATCACTAGTGTCACTTACACGATTTTGAACATTTAAACGTCTTGGACAAACGGGTTATATGGTGTAATGGTATTACACATATACTTACTTAGTGACACATATATTAGGGAGTCGGTAGCACACCCTACTTTGGAGTTTGGATTTAATTGCGTGTGTACTAAGGTGAGTTTCACTACTTTTTCTCAAAAGCATGCGTCTCGGGTTTGAGACAACTTTGGTAAACGTTTTCTAGTCCGGTTTGGGACTACTTTTACATCTCAGGTTTTGAGATGCTGTGACTCCTTATGTGGGTTGGGTTTTGACTCCTTGTGTGGGTCGGGTTTACGATTCCTTGTGTGGATCGCGTTTTCATCAGTTTAAAACTTATTGGTCCTTTGTGAACTAAACACTCTATCACTTGAAAAGTCCTTGCATATTATTGGGTTAATCGCTGGAGGCGAACGGGGTATTTGTTGATAGCGCTATTAGGTTGTGCAGCAACCTCATGTTTGCGATGCTGGGAGCATGGGCATGAACTTCTGACCACATTTGAGAACTAGTGTTGATAGACACTAGTTATTGATGCAAACTATTATATTACTGAAGGTGTCCCAATAATACTGTTTAGTTGCAATGCGTGGGTTAGCTACCCCTGACACGCTTAAACTGATAACACTTGAACATTTTGGTCTGGAGGACCTATGCTTTTACTTGGTTACGTGGTTTTGGAAACCAGCGCATTTACTTACTCATTTTCTTTACTTAGTGAACTCACCAACATTGTTTGTTGACCCCCGATATACATGCTTTTGCAGGTAGTTAGCTTCCGGTGCCACGATTAGAAAGCACTGCACACTTCACTGCATTTGGGGTCTTGGGCATACACCTAAATTATATATCATGCTTTTATGTTTTCTTTCATATGGTTTTATCTTGGGCGCGTTGTTTTGCGCATGATTTTAAAAAAGGTTTTAAACTTGGTTTACGCTTCCGTAGCTTAACTAAACTTGATTTTTGAAAACGAATTAAATGGTATGGGCATTTAGAGTTCGTTCATATGACTTATGGCTATGGGATCCTGGTATGTCATGCGCCTCGCGGTATAAACCCCGCAGTGGAAATTTGAGGGTGTGACAGATTGGTATTAGAGCCATTGGTTATAGTGAACTAGGATTTGCATCTAGTCTATAATCATCATAGCATAAGTATTAGTACACTCACTATTTTAAGCATACCATTTATTATTTCTTGGATACGTATACTGATTTCACATATTGCAGGAATACATGACTAACCCTGTTCATTGTAACTACTCTACTTATACCCCTCTTGGGAGTTCGCAAAACTCATCTTTGAATCCGTATGAACAGCCAGCTCAGGCGAGGGATCCAGATGAGGATACAAATCGCTGGTTGTGGTTCACTGACATGCTGCACTTGTGGGTTGTGGGATACGGAGTGCCAGCTCGGGTACCTCCCATTATTGATTCATGGGAGAGGTCCTTGGCAGGGATGGTTAGGCACGTGCATACAGAGCTGGAGAACGCCTATAAAGTTGTAAAGCAATTTCAGTCTTGGAGAAGAAATGCTGATGAGACTATTAAACACATGGAGAGACAAGTCGACCACTTGTTTGGTGAACTGCGAAGGGCTAAAAAGGAAGCTGATGAGGCTAGACATGAGAGGTCGATTGCTAATCAGGAAACAGCACTTATAAGGGAGGAGTTAACCTTGGTTCGTAACAGGCTTGAGGAAGCTCAAGATCAAAATGGTGAAGAACCAAAGGAGGATCCTGAGGAGGATCCCGAGGAAGATCCTGGGTAGGAGGATTCGATGCTCTGGGGCAGCACTAGATGTGGCGCTCGAGGAGGAGCTTGAGCCTGAGGAGGAGGAGCCACTAGAGATAGAGATCGGGATGAGAGCGAGGATGAGGGCTCATGTGTCTCCATGGATCGCGAGGACGATTGACTTCTTTTATTATCTTGTTATCTTAGTATTTCCTATACATTCTTATTATAACTTCTGTTTTATCGTTGTGAGACTTGAGGATCGTTTATCTTATGTTTGGATTTTTATTACTAGTATTAATTGATTTCTTTATTCTATTCTCGCGCATGTTATTTTCTAGTTTACTTGTACTATGTAAACGATTGTGTGTGGGATATATTATTGTTTTCTCATGAGTATAGTGTAAATGTAGAATTACTATGGCGGGAAGAGGACACGGGAGAGGAAACACTAACATGACTCAAGCGGAGTTGAACGCACTCATCAACGACAGGGTGGTGGAAGCCCTCGCAGTTTTTCAAGCTGGTAACTCTATTTCGCTCTAAACTTTCCTCTAGACTCCAACGTTACGATCTTTTATTCATTCGTGGTTTCTTCGCTCTTTGTACTTAGGTCAACCTGTGCATCACCCTCCAGTTTGCACCTACAAGTCTTTCATGGACTGCAAGCCGTAGAACTTTGGAGGATCTGAAGGGGCTGTCGGGCTACTGAGATGGTTCGAAAAACTGGAATCTTGCTTCGCTATGTGTAACTGTCCACCAGCTGACAGGGTGAAATATGCCACTGCTACTCTCGAAAATTTGGCATTATCCTGGTGGAACTCTAAAGTGCAGATGCTAGGTGTTGATGTGGCTAATGCAACATCTTGGGTGGATTTCAAGGAACTGATGAAGGAGGAGTACTGTCCTCGAGATGAGATTCAAAAGTTGGAGACTGAGTATCTCAATCTGAAGATGGTGGGATCGGATATTGAGAACTATACCACTAGATCACATGAGCTGGCGGTGATGTGCCCAAATTACTCCAACCCGCCCTACAAGAGGATCGAGTTATACATCAAGGGCTTGGTGCCCCAAATCAAGAGCATGGTTACTGCTGCTAACCTCAACAACATCCAGCAGGTTATTCGTATGGCTCACCAGCTGACTGATCAGAAGGTGGATGAGGGATTGTTACCTCCTTGTGGCACTTCATCTTCTGGTACTAACGATAATAAGAGGAAGTGGGAGAATGTGTCTGGCAAACTCCCAGTTAATGGCAGTCAGCAGCAGCAGCAGAATAAGAGGCATGACAACCATGGCGGTAGTAACAACCGCAACAACTCTCAGGGAGGTTATCAAGGAAACCAACCTAAGTGCAACAAGTGCAATAGGCATCACACTGGGACATGTGGCAATGTTAAGTGTGATCGATGTGGCAAGATGGGACATAAGCAAAAGGACTGCAGGGTGTATATCCGGGAAATCCGCCAGCTGCACAGCAGGGGCAACAACAGAGAGGTGGTAAAGATTGTTATCAGTGTGGAAGTGAGAATCATTTCAAGAGGGACTGTCCATAGCTGAATGGTAATGGTAATGGCAACAACAGGGTAACAACAACAACAACGGTGGTGGTAACAAGACGGGGAAAAACAACACCACCAATGCTGACAATAACAACAACGGAAACAACAACAATGGGGCTCGTGGAAGAGCATTCGCGATTGGCTCTGGGTAGGCTAGGACTGATAACAATGTCATGAGGGTACGTGCTCCTTGAACGACACTCTTGCTTCTATTTTATATGATACTGGTGCGGAATATAGTTTTGTGTCATCGAAACTTAGTAAACAATTAGGGATGGTTCCTACTCTTCTTGATACCCCGTACTCTATAGAATTGGCTGATGGGAAGCCTGTCGAGGTAACCCATTTACATCATGAATGTAAGCTCGAATTGGATGGGCAATTGTTTGCCATCAACCTCCTACCTATCACCCTAGGTAGCTTTGACCTCGTGGTTGGCATAGACTGGTTGTCCAAGCAACACGCTGAAATTCTCTGTCAGGAGAAGATTGTTCGTATCCCCCTCCCAAGTGGAGAACACTTATACATTCAGGGTGATCGTGGTGGTGCCATGGTGGGTATCATCTCACTCTTGAAAGCCCAGAAGTGCATTAGAAAGGGCTATCCGGCCATTCTGGCTAACATCTCTGATACTCGAGCCGAAACTGAAACTAAGATTGAGGACATCCCAGTAGTCCGAGATTTCCCAGATGTATTCCTAGAGGAATTACCTGGACTTCCACCCGTTCGTCAAGTGGAGTTCCAAATTGATCTTGCGCCTGGAGCAGCTCCAGTTGTATGCGCACCATATCGCCTAGCACCAGGCGAACTTCAAGAACTATCTACCAAACTCCAAGAGCTATTGGATGGGGCTTTATTAGACCTAGTTCTTCGCCATGGGGAGCTCCAGTTCTGTTTGTTAAGAAGAAAGATGGGAGTTTCCGCATGTGTATTCATTATCGGGAGTTGAACAAAGTGACGGTTAAGAACTGCTACCCTTTACCTCGTATTGATGACTTGTTCGACCAGCTGCAAGGGTCGAGTTTCTATTCTAAGATTGACTTGAGGTCAGGATACCATCAGCTGAGAGTCCGAGAGGAGGATGTGGCAAAGACAGCCTTTCGAACTCGTTATGGGCATTATGAGTTTTTGGTGATGCCATTTGGGCTAACTAATGCGCCGGCTATGTTCATGGATCTAATGAACCGGGTGTGCAAGCCCTATTTGAACAAATTCGTCATAGTGTTCATAGATGACATACTGATTTATTCCAAGAGCAGGGAAGAGCACGAGCAACACCTGCAGCTGATCTTGGAACTTTTGAGAAATGAGCAGTTGTATGCAAAATTCTCTAAATGTGACTTTTGGATTCGAGAAGTCCAATTTCTTGGACATGTGGTTAACGAGGCAGGAATACATGTCGATCCCGCAAGATTGATGCTATTAAAAAGTGGGAGGCTCCTAAGACTCCCACAGACGTGCGCCAGTTTCTTGGTCTTGCAGGATATTATCGCAGACTCATTGAAGGATTCTCTAAGATTGCTCAACCCCTCACTGCTTTGACACAGAAGGGTATTACTTACAAGTGGGGAGATGCCCAAGAATCTGCTTTTCAATTATTAAATTAGAAACTTTGCAGTGCACCTATACTATCATTACCTGAGGGTACAGAGGACTTCGTAGTGTACTGTGATGCGTCTATCCAAGGGTTAGGGTGTGTGCTGATGCAGCGTGATAAGGTGATCGTGTATGCCTCACGTCAATTTAAGGTTCATGAGAAGAATTACACCACCCATGACTTGTAACTGGGAGCAGTGGTTTTTGCTCTAAAGATCTGGAGGCATTATCTCTATGGGACGAAGTGTACGATCTTCACTAACCACAAGAGCCTCCAACACATATTCGATCAAAAGGAGCTGAACATGCGACAGCGTTGATGGGTCGAGCTTCTGAATGATTATGACTGTGCCATCAAGTATCATCCAGGGAAAGCTAACGTAGTAGCTGATGCCCTCAGTCGTAAGGAAACGAAACCTAAACGGGTGCGAGGCTTACAACTTACCATTCATTCTAATCTTTCTGATAAGAAGAAAACATCGGGCTTGAAACATTACATGGTGCTGATAAGCACTTGGAACTAAAGACAGATGGTCTTCAATACTTTATGAATCGAGTCTGGATACCACGTTTTGGGGATCTCAAACAACTGGTGCTCGATGAAGCTCACACCTCTCGATATTCGGTACATCCTGGTTCGGACAAGATGTACCAAGATCTTAAAACTCTTTACTGGTGGCCAAACATGAAAGCTGAAATAGCCACTTATGTTAGTAAGTGCTTGACTTGCGCGAAGGTTAAGATTGAATATCAGAAACCTTCAGGCCTACTCCAGCAACCAGAAATCCCTTTATGGAAATGGGACGGGATTTCTATGGATTTTATCACAAAGCTTCCTAGAACGCCAACGGGCCATAACATGATTTGGGTTATCGTGGATCGTTTAACCAAATCAGCACACTTTCTGGCAATAAAGGAAACGGACTCGCTGGAGAAACTAGCATATCTCTACGTCAAGGAGGTAGTCTCTAGGCTTGGGGTGCCTACTTCTATTATATCTGATCGCGATACGCGATTCACTTCTCATTTTTGGACTACTCTCCAAAACGCTTTGGGAACTCGCTTAGATATGAGCACAGCCTATCACCCACAGACGACTGGACAGAGTGAACGCACCATCCCAACATTGGAAGATCTGCTACGAGCGTGCGTGGTGGATTTTGGCAACAGTTGGGATAAGAACTTGCCCTTGATTGAATTCTCGTATAACAACAGCTACCACGCTTCGATACAGTGTGCGCCATTTGAGGCACTTTATGGACGCAAGTGTAGGTCTCCCATCTGCTGGACTGAGGTTGGGGATAGCCAGCTAACAGGTCCCGAACTCGTGCACGAAACTTCTGAGAAGATAGTGCAAATCAGAAACCGGATGGCTGCTGCTCGAGATCGACAGAAAAGTTACGCTGATAAGCGTAGGAAACCTTTGGAGTTCCAGGTTGGGGACAAGGTTCTATTGAAGGTGTCACCTTGGAAGGGGGTGATACGCTTTGGACAACGGAGAAACTTGAACCCACGATACGTTGGACCATTCGAGATTGTCGAAAGGATTGGTCCGGTAGCTTACAAGTTAAACTTGCCTGATGAACTCAGTGGAGTGCACAATGTATTCCACGTATCAAACCTAAAGAAATGACTATCGGATACGACACTGGTAGTGCCACTAGAGGAGATTCAAGTGGACGACCAGCTACGATTCGTGGAAGAACCAGTGGAGATTCTTGAGCAGGGCGTCAAGAAACTCAGACAAAGCACTATACCTATTGTTAAGGTACGGTGGAATTCTCGTCTAGGACCGGAATACACGTGGGAGCGCAGAGATCAGATGCGGCTCAAATATCCACACCTCTTTACTGAACCTGAACCTGTGCATAGATCAAACGCCGAACATAAAGCAACTCGCTCAAGGTGAATTTCGGGGCGAAATTCCTTTTAACTTGGGGATGATATGACATCCGGGAACCAAGCGCATACTTTTCTAGCTGGCTTTATTGTTTACTTGCTGAATTTCGGGACGAAATTATTTTCAACTCGGGGATGATGTGATACCCCGCAATTTCAGGTTCTCATATTAACTAAAACTCTAGTTACTTGTACTTACATTCCATGCATTCTACTTAACTATAGTTAGTTAGTAGAGTCATTCGTTGCATGGTTATAGATTAATAACTGCATGAAACGGTAATTCGGAGAATTACTGGACTACGTATACAAGTAGGGAACCCCGAACGTTGGTGACTTGGTGAAATACAACCATTGTGAACTTACATGTTAATATTATGTGTTTAAACGTTAACGGGTCATTAACCGGGACGGGACGGACCGGGATCTAAATATGTATGATGAACGTTTATGTGAATTTTGCATATTAGTATAAGGGATATTAATATTTGGAAGTTGGTAGTATTGTAGAATAAAAGAAAATAAAAAATTTGAATACTAGGTCTCCCTGCGGTACGCGGAGGGAAAGGATATTCCCCCGCGCCCTGCGAGGGAATTATAAAATTTGATGGGTTCTGGGGGATGCCGCGGTACGCGGGGGTACTAATAATCCTCCCGCGACCCGTGGGGGAGTCAAATACGTGGAAAACAAGTTTAAACCTCATTAAAACGATTTTAAACCCCATTCTTCTCATAAACACAACCCTAATCGTTCCCTATAACCTAATTACGAAAATATCAAACCCCAAACACCTGCTAAGGCTCGAGAACACCATTCGGGAAGCGTGGAGAGCAATCGGTTGGTGATTTTGAAGTGCTTTTGGTATAACATTCAATCTTTATTGTTTTAATCTTCTCTAATATGTTTTAATTAGAACCTTATAATCAAGTTTGTCCAGTCTGAAACACTTTTATAAAGATTAAAACTTGAAGTTTATAAAGATTTAATGGGTTAAACATGATCCTAAGCGATTAGTGATATGATAGGTTATTTGTCACGCAAGTTTGTGATGTTTTGATCGTTAGGGTTTATGATTTTGCATGTTTTATGATAGTTTCTGATTATGCTAGGTCTTATAAATGTTTTGTGATGATTATTGATTGTTATTGATCGATTATATGCACACGTGAGTCGTTTAAATAAGAGTTTATGCATGATTAAAATCTGGCAGAATGTTTAGGTCAACTTGTAGGGTCTGTTACGTGACTTAAACATGATGGTTTTGATGATTTCTTTGCATGGTTGTATTAAACCTCACCTTAGATTTTCATAATGGGTAAGATCGAGTGATTTGGACGTCGTTTGAATAGTTTATGGAATTTTCTTTGAATAAAGGTCATATCAGATTTTCGGATTAACAAACTGAGTCAACTTTAAACCATCATCACTCGAGTTTTATAAAGAACTAAATTATGAAATTTTTACAGTAGATTAAAATTGGAATAATTTGGCGTTTCCAAGTGGATTCATCCCATTTGGATGAATACACAATTTTTAGGATTTTTTCTACTAACCTGACCTGTTATAGAAACTTTCTGGACATACCTGTGATGTACGATTTTTCATAATTTTTTTGTTTAGATTTTAGACAAAACAAAAATATGGGTAAACAAAATAAACCCAATAAATATTCAGTAAAACTTTGGGAGTTTAATTCATTGATTAAGTATTTTAAATAAATTAGTTTTCATGGTGCATAATCTGTCCTAAAAACACAGATTTTGTATTACGTGTCTATGTGACTAATTGGAGTCCTATGTGGTATGTATTTGACGTGTACTTGAATGGGCACTTATATGAGACGCATATGAAGTGTAGAACTAATGATAACCAACATATTCACCAACGGGTTTGTAGGGTTTACTGATGCATGTAGAATCACTAGGTGTCACTTACACGATTTTGAACATTTAAACGTCTTGGACAAACGGGTTATATGGTGTAATGGTATTACACATATACTTACTTAGTGACACATATATTAGGGAGTCGGTAGCACACCCTACTTTGGAGTTTGGATTTAATTGCGTGTGTACTAAGGTGAGTTTCACTACTTTTTCTCAAAAGCATGCGTCTCGGGTTTGCGACAACTTTGGTAAACGTTTTCTAGTCCGGTTTGGGACTACTTTTACATCTCGGGTTTTGAGATGCTGTGACTCCATATGTGGTTCGGGTTTTGACTCCTTGTGTGGGCCGGGTTTACGATTCCTTGTGTGGATCGCGCTTTCATTAGTTTAAAACTTATTGGTCCTTTGTGAACTAAACACTCTATCACTTGAAAAGTCCTTGCATATTATTGGGTTAATCGTTGGAGGCGAACGGGTATTAGTTGATAGCGCTATTAGGTTGTGCAGCAATCTCATGTTTGCGATGCTGTGAGCATGGGCATAAACTTCTGACCACATTTGAGAACTAGTGTTGATAGACACTAGTTTACTGAAGGTGTCCCAATAATATTGTTTACTTGCAATGCGTAGGTTAGCTACCTCTGACACGCTTAAACTGATAACACTTGAACATTTTGGTTTTGAGGACCTACGCTTTTACTTGGTTACGTGGTTTTGGAAACCAGCGCATTTACTTACTCATTTTCTTTACTTAGTGAACTCACCAATATTGTTTGTTGACCCACGATATACATGTTTTTGCAGGTAGTTAGCTTTCGGTGCCACGATTAGAAAGCACTGCACACTTCACTGCATTTGGGGTCTTGGGCATACACCTAAATTATATATCATGCTTTTATGTTTTCTTTCATATGGTTTTATCTTGGGCGCGTTGTTTTGCGCATGATTTTAAAAAAGGTTTAAACTTGGTTTTCGCTTCCGCGGCTTAACTAAACTTGATTTTTGAAAACGAACTAAATGGTTTGGGCATTTAGAGTTCGTTCATATGACTTATGGCTATGGGATCCTGGTATGTCATGCGCCTCGCGGTATAAACCCCGTAGTAGAAATTTGAGGGTGTGACATGTTTGGCCTACCATAACAATGAGTGGTACTACGATATATGCATCCCTTGTGACTCTGTTATATGAGACCTTGTCGTTGTTATGTTAACCTATATCACTTGTGGTTTACTATATATAATCATACTATTGGACGAATACTATATATATATAGTCAATATCCCATTATTCTCGGATATCACTTATACTCTAAGGATTGATTTTGGGTGACATTTGTACATAGCTTAAACATCAAATTGTAGACAGTATAGCATGTGAATTGCGAAACTCTTTTCATATTATATGTATTCAAAACAAGGTATGCTCACCAATACATTTTTGTATTGACATATACTATTTTGGTACATGTTTCAGGTTGTTTTGAGATGCTTCTTTTAAGCTTTTGGATTTATATTTATGTTTTGACTTCGTTGTATTTTAGCTAGACTTGTCACTTTAGAACTATTGTATCATGTAATTTCCTTTCGATGTAATAAATTATTCAATTCAATGTATCAATATTTACACTTTAGTACCATGAGCTATTGAACAATCGTCACTACGTGACACCTCAATGATTCCGCCATCGGTCGGGGTGTTACAATTAGGTTTAACACAATCCCCAGTTATAAATCCTAATTTGTTTTTAACTTGTAAAGCTAAAATCATAGCATTTGACCACACAATATAATTCTCAGTACCCTTCAGTTCAACACTCACAATAGACATATTGACATAATCACTAGCATGAAGATGCAAAGGATCACTAGCATCTAGTTTACTAACTAATGTAGCACCAAGACGAGCATCACCAGACTCACTACTAGTATCAGACATGATAAACAATCCAAACAAGATCAAACAATACATAAACAATCAAACAACACAGCAGAGAATAAGGACCATACAAGTCAGTTATAGTCACACACAGGCACACAACAGACGAAGCCCTGCCAGTGGTCAAGATTCCAGGTTCATCACTCAAGGGTTCCTAGACATGTCTTAACAGGGGAATCTGTATCCTTAAGATCTAAGCACACACAAGCACTCACAAATCAACAGTATGACAAAAACAACAATATTATCTAAACAATGAACCACTTAGTCAAGAAATACACAATAGACTAGACCAAATAATGAGCCAACTCTGTCCCCTTAACTCTGACAATGCTCCTAGACTCAACAGAAATTAAATCAAGATAAAGGAACAATCTCATCAATAGGGACCCAAGTTAAGGTTTCGCCAAACTCGTAATCTGTAACCTTCACTTAAGGTTACGAATCAGAGAGCAACAAGAAAAAATGCAATCCAGATATCCAAGAACTTGAGATCTGCTTTTATCCTCCCGATGAAACCCTAGATCCAAAAATATATTTTTCTATAAAATATCATGTCCGAAAAACTTGAGATCTGCTTTTAACGATTTCCGTCCTAATGGCAAACTAAGTTTGTTTTTTCTATGAAGTGTTGGCTAATTGACCAAAATACCCACAGGGACCAAAATGGAAGTTACTTCTTGTATATAAGTATTATTATAAATTATATCTTATATACTATATATTATATTATATTTATATATGTATAAATAAATACTATATATATGTATATATAAAAGAAAGTTAATTCTTATGTGTGTGTAGATATATATATATATATATATGCATGGTGTTTTAAATTTTTTAGACATGATATTTTATAGAAAAATACTATACATAACATTGATTAACTTTCTTTGTATTGTGTTATAAATTCCGTGCTTTTTTTACATTGCATACAATTACTTTCTGTGATTACGCATACGGTAAAATTAATATGCTTAAGGTAAAGTAATTGCGCAATACATATATCTATATCTATACTACTATATAGTGGATTCTAGATAGGTAACAAGGTAATTTAACTTCATTATAGAAGGACGTCATTGTAATTTACATCAAATCATTAATACATTATTTAATACAAACTTCTAACTAATTAATACTTTATTTAATAAACTTATAATTATAACTAAATGAACTAAATGCATTTTCTCTAATAATAATTTTTATACTTATAAATAAAAAAATAAGATAGAGATACATATATAATTAGAACAGAACAAAATTAAAGAAATTTATAAAAACAACATAAGTAATAGTATTATGTTATTATATACAACTAAGGAGCAAATATATAAACTTAAAGTTATCTATTTCTAAATATCATACTGTTGACACGACACATAAAATTAAAAATATTATATTCATTAAATTAAAATAACATTATTAATTATATGCGATAAGAGTAAGTTATTTAACATGATATCAAATGCATTATATTTCTTTAAATTAAAATTGCATTATTTAATATGATCTGTAATAATATTAAGTTATTTAAATGTTTATCAAATGTTTAAAAACTATAATTTGTTGACTAAACCAAACTTATTAAGAACATTATATAAAAATTACCCTTGCACAGAATATAATTTGAAGGTACGTAAGGAGATGAGTCCGTCGCAATTATTACTGGATATTCATATTGGTTCAAGACTTCAAGTTCTCTATTCGTGCTTCCGAATAAATGAAATATTGAGACTAAATGGATATTGAAGTGTTGTGACATCCGTCACCCTCGTCTTTCGGCTATTGAACAATCGTCACTACGTGACACCTTGATGTTTCCGCTATCGGTTGGGGTGTTACAAATATTTTTTTAAGAAACTTATATTTCAACATTTTTGACAACAAAATAGAGGGAAAAAGCTCAAAAAGTGTCCATTACATTAAATTAGCCTAGAGATAACCCATTTTTTTTGTCAAACCAGTTTGGGTTAAAACAAGTTTGGGTTCTTTTAGGTTCTTTGGCCAAATCGACACGGGCTATAAACCATGATGGGCCAAAAATAAACCAAACCTTCTAGAACCAAATGGCGTTGGGGAAAACTAAAGAATTTTTTTTATTTTTACAATATTTTAGTTTTAGGTTTTTTTTTTTTAATTAGTGTTGTTATTACTATTTCGTCTACATTTCCATTATACTTCCATTTAAAATTGGTTTGTCCCGCTGCATAGCGCGGGATCACTTCTAGTGTGTGTGTATATATATATATATATTGTATATATATATTGTATATATATATATATATATATATGTTTGTGTGTGTTTTGCATAAAAATTGTGTACCTTATATAAAGTGTGTATATATATATATATACATGATATCTAATATGCATATATATTGTATAAAAGAATTAAATTTCTTATATTTGTATAATACTAACAGCACCCCCCCCCCCTTGGAGTCATCCCATGAGATCACCCATCCTTGTACTATTTTCACTTGAGCACGCTAAACTGTGGAGTTTTCTTGTGCTCAACAATCCAATTAAGTCCAAAACGCGTTGGTGATTTAAGAAGATGGGCATGTCTTATGAACCAATAATCTCACTTGTCCACGGCCGATGTGGAATTTTTCTAGGATGTCATAGTGGTCCGTGTTAATCTTTTCCGTAAAAAGCGATGTAATTGGTCCTAGCTGTTACCAACAGCTATATAGCCTTTTTTATTTTTACTTTTTGGCTATTAGAACCGATTCTAGGCCATCACAAATCGTGATAGATAGTTGTGGGATGTGTTGGTAATTATGCAACTCCAAAAAAAAATAAACGAACGCACAAAACCGCAAAATCTAAAGCTTACAAAAATGTGTTCAACTTGGTGAGACGAAGAAGAGTACGACTTAGGACTAGCTTTTGTACACGTTTGTTTCCAAGACTTACGAGAGAAGGGTACAAGTTTTCATTGAGATACATGGACCTCCTTAAAGGGGAGGTTTGACGAGAAAATAAGTTTTGAAACCGACCATACAAGTCATGATCTCAAAGCAAAGATCCAAAGTATAGCCCAACCGATGGGGAGAATTCATGATATTTACCGTTGGACGCGTTGGAAGACATAAATAACAAGGCACATGTTGTTGAAGAATTTATGGCCAAATATGAACGAGTTAGTTGAAAACTGTTTGCCAAGTTAGAAAATTTGAAAACTTAGGGGGGACGGGGCGCCACCCGAATTGGCCACGGGTACCAACAACCAGCATAGTATCACCGCCACCATACACGCTGGTAGTGGTCCCGTGGACCGTTTTGCTGGTGCTGTTTACCGTGCTGGTACCGTTGATTTATTTTATTTTTGACTTTTTTATATACCTTATTTTGTGATTTCTTTTATTTTTTCCGTTTGTTTTATGTATATCTATACCTTTTTTAAACAGTTTGTTTAATAGGAACATTAAAGATAAATAAACATAAAAAACTAAAATTCATAACTATTAAACATAAAAAACTAAAAATAAAATACATTAAAAGAAATAAAAAAAACCTAGAGTTGGCGCAACAGTTGCCATGCCTCAACATGGTCAAAGCTGCTGTCGTATCGACACGCATACTCCACATGCGTGAGCTCGATAGCCAACTCCGGGTCAATGCCCGGCTCCTCCCTCAACGTGTTCTGGTACATGCTGGTCCACCGATCACACTTATTGGTGAGATCGGTCCACTTCCGCTGCAGGCTGACGGTTGTGCGGTCATCGGTGCCAACTTGGCGGTTGAAATCGGCCAGTACACGTACCCAAAAAGCCTGTGAACGACGTTGTTGAAGTGCTGGGTCATTCGAGGCATCTTGGTAGCATATCACCAATGCAATCTCTTCTTCGGTGGTCCAACGAGTCATCTTCGTGTGTGTTTCTTTGTATAAACGGTGGTAAAAGTGTGTTTTAACCCAACCGTATCTATCTTCTATCTATATATATAAAAGAAAACGTGTATGCTGACGTGGCGTGCAATTGAGCCTCAAACTCCCTTTAAGAGTGCCACGTGACATCATAATTGAAAGATTTTAGTGTTTTTGAAGTATTTCCTTTTTTAATAAAAAAAAAAGATAAACCTAAAACCCTAAATTAAATTGAGTTATTTTAGGAAAAAAAGAATTTAAAAATAAATTTCAAATTTTATCTCTCATGTTTCCTCCCATAATTTTTAAACGTTTATATCTTTTATATACGAGATTTTTTAAAGAAAAAAATTACACCAAATTAACGGGCGTTTTATTATCTTTCCAACGAGTACCATAGTCCTATATAAAAAACGGAGAAAAATCGACTATTTTTTGTGAGGTTTCGTTCATACAGGAAAAACACACAAAGTGTTCATGTTATTCATTAATCATGTTTTTTTTTAAACCAGGTTCTTATCTACGATGTTGAAAATCAGTCCAATCGCCATGTTATCATTGGAATTTTACTAGGTATACTTCATCAAGAGAAGTTAGGAGAAAGAATCGCGCAACACTGCAACACATGGTGTCACCTTATAGCAAGGTTATTTTTTTATTTATTTAATTACAAGAGTAATAATTATTACTATTAGTATTAGTATTATTCGAATGGTTATATTTTTCAACCCCGGAAAGAATTGATAGTTGCTGACGTGGCGTTCAATGGTGGCCTCAACCATCTCTTGATTATGCCACGTGGCATAATGAGATGCAATGATTACAACTTCCAACTTAAGTGTTTGTTTAGTTGATTAGGTTAGGAATTATAAGAGCCATTAGAATGTGAGAAATTAGAGAGATGTGATGAGTTTTATAATAGTTGCATCTTACATAAGTGATTCTTTAGATGAATACTGATTAGGTTTTAGATTAGGGAATATGAGTTATTACTGATTAGAATACTATGAACATGCAATGATTAAGAGATTTTGTGGTTAGTTAACTTGAGCCATTTGCAATAGGTTATCACGTAAAATTAGATTTTTCAACCCTAGGACCCTCCTGGGGTAATCAGCTAGTGCTAAGTATATATATAAAAAAATTCGAACGGTTTGGTGGAACGGTATCAATGCCATTCAATTCGATTGAACGGTTTCCATAGTTAATTCTGACCGTGAGGTTGGGACGGTTGAAATAGTATGGTAATTAATTTTAAACCGTGTGAAATAATAATAATAAATAAAAGGTTTAATGAAATTATAAAAATAAAAATAAAAGAATCAGTGGAGTGTTGCCTACAAAATGGTGTTTCAGTGAAGTAAATCAGTGAAGTGATGTGGCAAAGCAGGATTGGTTAAAATCAGTGAAAGGAGAAAAAATTTCTAATAGCACCCCTGATGGCCTTATAATGGACGTGGCGTTGTAATTTGTGTTAGTATTTTAATATTTTATTTATATTTAATGTTAAATAGGTTTAACATTAATGTTATTTTATTGAAATTAACATTAACATTAATATTTTTTTTTTTTTGAATGGCCATTAACATTAATATTAAACATTAAAACTTAACACTAAACTTAAGTAACTAAAACATAAATTGGAACTTAAACACTTCAACACTAGTTTTGGTTTGCGGATTCAAACGATTTCCCTTCTTTTTTTTGTCTGACAATGTTTAATCGTATGTATTTTGGGATTTGAGTCTGCCACAGCTTTCAAGAACTTCTCATTATAGTTGCAACGAAGCATCTCAGTATTGTCCGACATATGACATAAGTCATAGTATGTGGGACCAAATCTTGGGGTTTCTTTTGGTTTAAATTAGCAAAACAACTTCTTCATTGTTTTCCATCGTTGGTGATAGAAAAAAGTTAAGAGATTTGAATGGTTTTGCGTTTTACAGAGTGTTTGAGAGTTAGAGAAGTAGTGTAGCCAAACATACAACACCTAACTAATGCTAAATTAGGAAGGTTAAATTGGTAAATTCTAGTTTCCGAATGGCTTTATTACTGTTAGGGACCGGTTCCAACAGTCAAATCCCACCTTTTATCGCTTACTTGGTACGCATACCTGGTTGAACCCGGTTTTCTGGTTGGAACCCGACCCATCCTGAACCGGTTCTACAGAGTACTCTACCATACCCCTAGTACCAGGGTCAGGTTCCTAGCCAGTTCCTTCAAAAATCTAGTTTTAGTTTAACCCGAGTGGACCTTACTCGGTTCCAGGTACGGTCCAATACCCATCTCTATAGATACATATGATATCTTAGTATATTCAAGGGTGTATGAATCAACATTTGATAACTGATACATTAGGTACGTGCCTATGTGATACACTATTCATGTACACAATTCCTCTGTATAAATGAAAAGTAAATTTTAAGTAGGGGTGTTTACGACTCGACTTTGACGGCTTTATATAAAACCATAAGCCAAACTGTTAATTAGTATGTGAACGGGCAATGCTAGAAATGAAAACGCAAAGTCTAAAAATGCTTTCCTGTATATACATCAAAAAGAGCATAACAACCTTGAAAAATGGTTTATCAAGCATCCAAAGTTAAAAATAGTTTTAATAAACTACTGTACTTTTTTTTTAACGGCTAACGAATCAATTTCCGAGCACTCTCGGGCACCCTTTTGGCGAATCAGGTGCTCGAGAGTACCCGGGCCACCAATTGCCACCAATTCCTGGGAAAACCCGACCACTCACCCGTCCGAAGGCACGACAGTGAAATAATCGGTAAAACCGGTCGGGATCAGGACTCGAACCCAAGCCAATGGTTGCGTCATCCCTCATTTCCCCTCCACCAATGTTCTCCAAATGTAACTAGTAGGAATTGAACCGAAGCCTCCCATAGGAAACTTTAGGCCCTCAACCAACTGGGCTACAAGTGTTGGACAATAAACTAAGTGTGCTACATATGGAATGATGAGTGTCGAACAAGAGTTAGGGACGGACCAGTTTAAGTTTTAACTGAGCAACCCACATGCAATTCAATTAAGCCCACTTCCATTTCTTTTAACCCAATAGTCACATAGCCCAGTCCAATAGTAAATATATAATAATTTTTTTATGCCAGTCGGCCGAAGCTAAAAAAACGACCCTGAATTCAAACTAACGACCGGTTTGAAATGTTTTATGTAAACCGAACCGCAAAAACCCTAATTTCAAGTGATAGAAGTATGATGAAGAATCATTTCTTTTGGAAATAATATACGATCCTTGTCTTTAATGTCACTTTAGGTGTTCACGATTTGGTTCAAAACGGTTAGAAAAAAACGTTGTGTCAAACCACCCAAGGTTTATTCCGGAAACCAAACCAAGCAGGTTGGTTGGACAAACCAACTTCATGGTTCATTTTGAATCATTTTTGTTTTCAAAAATGTTAATTAGTTTATATTAAAACCCAAAATGTTATAAAAATGATTAGCAAATATATTCTATATATAAGTATCGGAGATAAATATATGGTTGATTCAATCTAAACCAGCCGTTTTAAATTCCAAATCTTAAAATAATCTAGTTCAGTTTGGCCTGTAAAATTATTCAACCCATTTATTTATCTGGCTTCTACTTTAATTAATTTTATATTAGTAATCATGTTTATAAACTCGAAATTTAATATGTTAATAACTCAAGAGTAAAAAAAAGAAGATCAAGACGGCATGTGTGGTTTCGTTGACATTTTAGATAAATCCGAAGTGGATATCGGTTGTAAATAACGAAGACACAAACTTATGAACCATTGATAAATACATAGCAACGAACAAATATCAATATATATACACAATATTTAAATAATTGATTTGTCAAATGTTACACTGATAAAAGTAGTTAACTAAATTTATAATCGGCCGGCCGAATATAATTAAATTTATTGACGACGGCACTCGGCTAAGTGGGGAGGTTGTATGTCGGCAGGTCGTGCCCACATGATTGAAGTAACATATCATTTTCTTGCTCAAAATAATAAATTAATAATAAAAGGTGTTTCAATGGTTAATTTAATTAGTTATTATTTAATAAAGAAAACTGATATTTGTGTGCATCAAAATAAGATTTTAGTTATAATGTAATGTTTTTTAACATTGTGAAAATTTTTAATTTCATAATATGAGTTACAAAAATTGAAATATGTTTTTGTTAAACGTATATTATATATATTATATAATAGACATAAAATTCGTATTACATAAAATCTATATTATATTATTAAGGAAGACTGATGTACCCTTTAGTAATTTTCATAGCTGTCCAACTTAACAAGCAACATGTACAACATATTTAAGCTTAATTCATAAGGGTATAATAGGTATAAGAGTGACAATTAAG
Source organism: Ambrosia x helenae (assembly GCA_030844895.1). Lineage (NCBI taxonomy): Eukaryota > Viridiplantae > Streptophyta > Magnoliopsida > Asterales > Asteraceae > Ambrosia > Ambrosia x helenae. Next base: position 26,871,700 of record CM061228.1, on the reverse strand, counting down.
ACACTTAAAAGGGTAATATGGTAAATTTATATAGAACTTTTAGTTAAAACCTAAAAATTGATTCCATCCTTACCCTTCTACCATACTAATCGACATCTGTTTCAACTCCCTCTTCTACTTATTATATACAACTCAACTCAATTAAAGCTTCTAGCAATTGAAGCATTCTTTCAGTTACCACTCATCATAATGACGCATAACCGGAGAGTGATTGTCAGGGGAGAAACCTATCTAATCATACTCGATTTCGGCCTATGTTAATGCCCAGGAAACCCTTCAATCAAAAATCAATCTCATCAAGGCACCATAGCAGGTATTAACTCAACCATTCATCCTCGTTTCTTTGTTGTTTGGTGGTTATGTGGGTTGGTTGGTGTGTATGGGAATATTATTGAGACTGGTAAACATGTGAGGGATGTGATGGGGGAATATTAGGGTTTTGACAAATATGGATGAGGATGAGGTGTTTGCGTTTGTGAAGAAGTTAGGCGCGCCTTACAATATATTGGTGCAGACGAAGCAAATAGGGAGGCTTTCGGTTGTGCAGTCTGCGTCGGGTGGGGATTGTGACGCCTGTGGATGCAGCGTTGATGATGCAGTTGGGGGTGTGATGGGGTTTTTGTTGGAGATGAGGTGTTTGATGGACCTGATCCGTATAGGAGTGTTAGGAGGATTGTGCAGGTGGTTAGGAATTATAATGATGCGCATATTTTGTCGAAGGTGAGTACTGGGTTGAGCGATGTGGGCGCGGGTGGTTCTACTGAGGTGACTGAGGCGATGGCGAGGGTTAATCTTCATGAGAATAATGGTGGTAGCTATTAAATGTTGATGGTTATATGTTAATGATGTAAAATTTTTCATTGAGTTTGATGTGTGTTGTATGAGACTAATATTATAGTTTCGGTCTAAAGGGAGATAATAATATCATCTCTAGATGGAGACATTGAGTTGTACTGATCTTTTATTGATGGAAATGAGAATTTGAATGAGGTTTGATGCTTTTTTTTTTTTATGTTACACAATGATCACTATGAAGTAGCATGCAATTATGTGTCTTTTGTTGCTTTAAAAGGGGTGTATGGATATGGTGGTAGAATGATGGTATGTTTTTTTAATAATCAATTAAGATAATCATATCAAGATGTATGAAAACGAACACCTGATTCTTGAAGTTTTAGTTATCCAAAGACCTCCTTAAGTAATTCTTGCTGTTATTAAGAATGGGTTACTTTTGTTGCTTTGATGCAATATGATATGAATTTATTTGCTGCCTAGGTGAAGTATGCTGGGAGGTGGGGCTACCCCCTGATATCCTTAATATTCTGTCTGGATTGGGTCCTGAAGCAGGTTCTCCTTTGGCATCTCACCCTGTTGTTGATAAGGTCAAATAAACATTTCTTTTTTAGTTTAATATATTTCGTGCTTTTATAATCTAAAAGGATATTCAAATATTGGTTCGTTTCTTAAACAGATTGCTTTCACCGGAAGCAGTGCTACAGGAAACAAGATTATGACTGCTGCAACTCAAAATGTGAAGGTATTCCTGTTCCTATGAATAATAAAAAGAAGTTAAGAACCATGTTGGAATTGAAATATACAGAGCATATCAATGTGTTTATTGAACTTTGGATTATTATTCTTAAAATTATTCTACCATTTTTGGAATCTATCAACCATGCTGCATATTTAATGGGTTATTTTACTAGAAATGGTTGCTTTGATTCCTTTGAATTATAAACTAAGGATCTGTTCTTGATATCTAGGATGAAAACGAGTGGCCGGTGATCGAGCCCCTACCGTCATATGGTCGGGGACGCGATGCTGATGGTGGAAGATACATTAGTCCGATATTTGGCACCAATCTCACTGATGTTATAATCACTGGTATGTTATGTTTTGAGTAATTTAACTTTTGAACTACTGTCTTTAGTTGCAAACCAAGTATTGTTTTATTATTATTTAAAAAAATACTAATACATATTTTTTTATTTTGATATTTGACAAGCCTGACAATGCGCGGGTTAGGTTAGGTAACGGGTTATACTGGGTTCGGGTAAGTTGTTTGAAATTGATGTTTGGTTTTGAAGGAAACAACGGGACGATTAATGGTCAAGGAAATCTGTGGTGGGTGAAATTCCGCGCAGGCCAGTTAAAGTACACCTGGCCATACTTGATTGGAGGGTGTCTCCGTTTATAAATTCGGTCCTTCAAAGTTTACCGAATTATTATTTTTCCTTCTACAAGGCACCGAAGAAAATAATAGAGAAGCTGGAAGGTTTGATAAAAAAATTCTTATGGGGAGGGTCTACTAATGTTTGAAAAATGCACTGGGTCAAATGGGAATAGGTGGCTTCTCCAAAGAAGGAAGGCGGTTTGGGTTTGAGCATGCTAGAAGATTGCAACAACACTTTTCTTTTAAAGTGGTTGTGGAGGTATAGAGTGAGTGGAGAATGGTTCGTTTTGGAGAAAAGTGATAGATTCTATCCATTTGAAGCCTAGAAAGTGGGAAATATATCCAGGGATAGGGAGTCGAGGGAGCGTGTGGGCGAATATTTTGAAGTTCGCTACCAAAGTTACTGCGAATGGTGAGACATTCTGCACTCTTATGCGCAGCAGAATTGGGTCAGGAAGTCTGACCCGTTTCTAGATAGATACATGGTTAAGTGAAGTTCCTTTGAAGATTAAGTATCCGTCGGTATTTAATTTGGAAGACAACAAGTTCTGCACAGTAGCTGAAAGGGTTTTAAGTAGTGGAGGCGCGGCTGAATTTGAATGGCAGTGGAAAATAGCCTCTGTTTCACAGGTTGGAAGAATGGAATTGACGGAACTGAACATGTTACTTGCAGGTGTGAAGTTATCTAATGCACAGGATCGGTGGGAATGGCAGTGGTCGACGGACGGCTTTTCGGTGGCTGCAGCGAAACGGTGGCTGACCAGTAGCCGCATCACAACTTCGGAGTATATTATTCAATGGTGTAGATGGTTGCCGATAAAGTGTAATGTCTTTATGTGGAGGGCGGCGATGGAAAAATCCCTACGAAGACAGCTTTGGCGAGAAGAAATATTCCGATCGAAGATGCTACTTGTCTAATATGTCACGAAGGTATGGAATCGGCTGCGCATTTATTCACAGGATGCGCTTTGGCTTGTGGTATTTGGCAAGTGATTTCTAGATGGTGTGGTATTCCGGATATTTATGCTTTCGACACAAAAGATTTGACGGGCATTTATATCAACTGTAGGAACTCATAAAGAGGAGGCCAGCAGGCTCAAGTCAGGATCAGTTCTCAACAGGCAGTACGTGTACACTTTCGGTTGGTAGTGCTGTATATTTAGGTAGAGATGGTAAGTTATATGATTCGATATTGGCCTTAAACAAAGTTATAGCAAATAGAGTGTCTGATGAGCTTAGTAAGTTATTACCAACAACAGTTTTGTGTACTGATATAGTGACATCTACCGATGATTCACTGATTAAGAAAAGAATTTCTATTAGGAAGCGTTTCTTAAAGTTCAAAGAAAGGGCCATCACTCTTAAGTTTAAGGAATTTATGTATTCCGGAAGGAATCTCTCCGCTTGCTCTCTGTAAGATCTGGTGCCAAGTCTTAGAAGAAGTTTGAATCGAGCTCTCGTTTGGGATACATTGATTCGCAAAAGCACCGCGTATCTAACTATTCTTGTTCATCTACTCCTGGTAAGAAATGATTTATATACCAACTTCGGAGTTTTCTAATATTTTTAAATAGGGTTTTTTTTTTTTTTTTTGCGCCAGTCAATACAGTGGAACTGGGTTTTTAAGTGAATTTTACTCTTTTTGGTAGAATCTAGATTCAGCTTTTAATTTTTTTTTATTTTTTTATATTTTTTTTTGTAATGAAGATGCATGGCCTATAAGTAGTTATAAGTATCTTATTTAGCCATTTTTTTACAGCTTGATGATAAAGTATTTTATTTAGGTTTTTAGCTAGGTGATTGGAGTGCAGATGTTTCTTACTCTAGAATCTAGATTACTGTATTTCTATATAATGCTTGTTTAGTATGGTATGGAGTATCAATTTTTTTCCTAATTACTTTATTGCTTGGTGAATCTCATGCCTGTATCTATAGTTTTGTGTAATGTGTACTATTTGCTTTTTCTGAACTAAAGCTGAATGCTTTTTATGGTTGTTACTTGTTACATAGAAAGTGGATGAATTAACTGTGCTTTACACGGGGGCAGCATGTTGGGCTAAAATTTATGAACTAAATATTTTCTGGGCGTTTGTTTCTCATTTAGGTTTTGCGTTGTAGTGCTATGATATGCTTCATAGTTTTGCAAGTTCTAAAACCTACTTTTTTAATGTAGGTGGATGTTTGCGCCTGGTTCCAACCAAAGAGGTAGTTGAATATGTGAACAAGCTGCTTTTAGATTCACGTGTCAAGACCTACAGGAATGTACAGAAGATGCCGACTTTTATATTAGACAGGAAGGAACGGATGAGCTCCAAGTTTATTTCAGATAATGGTTTAGTGGAGAACCCTGTTAATGTTGAAAAGGAAAGGGCTGTTGTCAACCTATGGACTGAAGAAGATAAACAAATGCAATATATGAAACCAACATTGCAATGGGTGGTGGTTCATAATGGACATCATAATTGAACTTGATATCAATTGGGACACCCGCTGCAACGCGCGGGCATTCCCACTAGTATTTAAAAAGTTAAATAGCGCGTTTTAAGACATTGATTGTGGGGAATTTAGAGACAAAAGTGTAGGATGGCATATGATTGAGGGAAATGAAATCCATGTCATGTGCTCTCTCAAACCTTTGAATGCTTTTTTTCTCCTTTGAAAGTATATGAGATTAAGTATTATGCTACAAACTCATGGCTTAGTTTGTTTATGTAGTAAAGTACACCAGAAAACAACTCCTGTGCGGAACAATTAATATCAACTCTTATTGACCAAATGATTACGAATGATTACAGAGAATGAATTGAAACAAAAGAAAGAAACAATTGAGAATACAAAAGAATGATTAGAAAGCCCTAATCCCCAATTCTTATATAGAGCTGATGACCTGATGATCGTTATTAACTAACTCATGAAAGATTAGTCAATCTTGTCATATTTGCCCCCCTCTACTTCTGTTCATTAGGCTGCAACACCCTTGAACTTATTATGACTTATTAGGTTTGACCTTTATATACAACAATCTCCACCTTAAAAGTCAAACCTATGACTTTTATCCAACTCCCAATCCTTGAACACAGAAATCAAACTTGGATCCAGGCAGAGACTTTATAAACAAATCAGCTAAGTTCTGACTTGTATCAATGTCTTGCACAATAACTTCTCTAGAACTAACCACATCTCTCACAAAGTGCAACTTGACTTTGATGTGCTTAGTCCTTTCATGGAATACATTATTCTTTGTCAACTGAACTGCCCCTTGATTATCACAATGCACCACAACATTAACATCATCAATTCCCAGTTCAGCTATTAACCCTTTTAACCATATTGCCTCTTTAACAGCTTCAGTCAAGGCAATATACTCAGCTTCTGTGCTAGAAAGAGCAACAACAGACTGAAGCTGAGCCTTCCAACTCACAACATTACCAAGAACCTTAAACACATATCCTGTAATGGACCTTCCTCTATCTAAGTCCTTAGCATAATCTGAGTCCACAAAACCTTCAACCTTGGTCTAAATCTCTTCTATTTTACCAAACTCCAAGCCCCAATCTTCTGTTCCTTTTAGAAACCTTAAGATCCACTTGCCAGCTTCCCAATGATACTTTCCAGGATTGGATAAGTATCTACTCACCACACTCACAGCATACCCAAGATCAGGCCTTGTGCATACCATGAGATACATGAGACTCCCAACCAGATTGGCATAGGGCACATTCTCCATATACTTCATTTCTTCTTCAGTTATTGGAGAATGCTGCAAAGACAACTTGAAGTGATTTGCTAATGGAGTTCTAACCATTTTACAATTCTCCATAACAAAATTCTTGAGCACCTTCTTAGCATAAGTACCTTGTGTCAATTTTAATCTGTTCTCTTCCCTATTTCTTTGAATTTCCATGCCCAAGATCTTCTTTGCATCACCAAGCTCTTTCATTTCAAACTCCTGCTTCAATAACTGTTTTATTGAATCCACCTCTTCTTTATGCTTACATGCCACCAGCATATCATCCACATACAATAGGAGATAGCTATAATAACCAGGTCTGTACTCTCTAAAATAGACACATGAATCATAAGCACTTCTTATGAACCCACGAGTTACCATAAACTCATCAAATCTCCTATACCACTGTCTAGGAGATTGCTTTAGACCATATAAAGATCTTTTCAGAAGACACACATTTTCTTTATTCTCTTCTTGTACAAAACCTTCAGGTTGTGACATATAGATCTTTTCCTCCAAAAAACCATGTAAGAAGGCTGTTTTAACATCCAATTGTTCTAACTCAAGATCCTGAGCAGCCACAATTGACAATAACACCCTTATTGAAGTGTGCTTCACCACAGGAGAAAAAAATTCTGTATAATCTATCCCAGCCCTTTGAGTGAAACCCTTGGCCACAAGTCTGGCCTTGAATCTCTTACTCTCAACTCCTGGAATGCCATCTTTAACTTTAAATATCCATTTACATGAAACCAGCTTATGATCTTTGGGTTTATCAACAAGAACCCAAGTCTCATTCTTTGTTAAAGAATCCATTTCCTCCTTCATGGCTTCCCACCACTTTCTCTTCTCACTTGAACTCATGGCTTCATTGAATGAAAGAGGTTCATTTACACATTCATTCTCAGCTGCAACAAATGCCACAGCAGACATAGACCAATTTGTTACTTCTGCTGAATCCCTTAGTTTTAAAGGTTTTACAATGGTTCTTCTGGGCCTAACTTTGGCAATACTATATGAAGGTGAAACCTGAGAAGTTTCACCTCTTTCTGAACTTTCAGTATTTCCCAGATTACCCCTACTTGATCAAGTCTCAGCACAAGCTTCTTTAGCACTTGGCTCCACCTCAATTTGAACTGGACCATGATTAGACTTAGCATTTATCATCCCTGGAACATCACCTTGAATAACATCTTTGTACATTATTTCTTCTCTGATTTCCACATTTCTGCTTTTGATAATTCTAGGTCCTTATCCTTCTAGTTTCCACAACCTATAACCTTTCACACCATCTTCCTGATACCCTAACAGTATGCACTTATATGACCTTGAATCCAATTTATCTTGGCTCACATGTGCATAGGCCAGTGACCCAAACACTTTGATTTTGTCATAATCCGGTTTCTCCCCAGTCCACATCTCCATTGGAGTCTTCATATTGATGACTCTAGATGGAGATCTGTTAATCAGGTAGGCTGCTGTGGAAACCATTTCTCCCCAGAACTTTTTAGGTAAACCTGAACTAAGCCTCATACATCTCACCCTTTCCAAAAGAGTCCTATTCATCCTCTCAGCCAACCCATTCTGCTGAGGGGTCCCAGGTATTGTTTTATGCCTATCAATCCCATTATCTTTACAAAACTGATCAAATTCCCTATTACAGAATTCTAACCCATTATCAGTTCTTAATTTCTTGATTTTTCTACTAGTTTGATTCTCAACTAGTGCTTTCCATTCTTTAAACTTAGTAAAAGCACTATCTTTGCTTTTAATCACAAATACCCAAACCCTCCTAGAAAAATCATCAATGATTGACATAAAGTACCTTGCCCCTCCCAATGACTCTACCCTGGCTGGCCCCCATAAGTCATAATGAATATAGTCTAGAGTTCCTTTTGTAACATGTTTTCCAACCCCAAACTTAATTCTCTTCTGTTTACCCATTATACAAGCCTCACAGAACCCTATATCACAATCTTTAATATCTCTTAGGATCTTTTGCTTCTTTAATTCCACCAAACATTGACTGCTTATGTGGCCTAGCCTTTTATGCCACAAATAAGCCAGTTCACTATCCTTATCAGTTACAATTAAGGCTGCAACTGATCCTTCAACTGCACTACCATCAAGAACATACACATTGTTGTTCTTCCTAGTTCCAGTTAACATCACTAAAGAACCTTTTATTACCCTGGCCTTCCCATCTTTAAGACTAACATGACAATCCTCCCTTTCAAATGTACCTAGAGACAATAAACTCCTTTTTAAACTAGGAATATACCTGACATCATGCAGATCCACAGTACTTCCATTTTTCAACTTGAAAGTAACTGTTCCCTTGCGAACTATCTTACAAGGCCTGTCATTTCCAAGCTTGACATATCCATACTCTCCATATATCAAACTTTTAAAGAAACTTTTGATAGGAGTCATATGAAAGGAACCCCCTGAGTCCATCACCCATTGTTCCAATATACTCATTATGTCTTCACTCATAGCACACAATACATCAGAACTCTCATACCCTTCAGAAAGATCATCCTGTGTATTATGATTAACATGACTCTTGGAACCTGCATTATTATCATTCTTCCTTCTCTTGAGTTCTGGACAGTCTCTTTTCAAGTGCTTCTCTGAATTACACAAGAAACACTTTCTTTTAAACTTAGACTTCGATCTTGATCCTGAATTCTTGAAATTCTTTGAACTGCTCCTCTGTTCTGGCCTTCCTCTTACAAACACACCCTCTCCACCTTCATCTTTAGGATCAGATTTCTTCTTTAACTCTCTTGAGTTTAAAGCTGCAAGAACTTCTTCCATAGACAGTGTTTCCCGAGCATACATCAAAGTATCTACAAAATTATCATAAGTTTGAGGAAGAGAAGTCAAGAACAAGATGGCCTTGTCTTCATCTTCCGACACAACTTCAATATTTTCAAGATCAAGTACTAATTTGTTATATTCATTTGTGTGTTCTTCTATAGTTTTTTCCAGAACTCATCTGAAAGGTGTATAACTTCTTCTTCAAATAAAGCTTGTTGGCTAATGACTTTGTCATGTATAAAGTCTCCAATTTAGACCAGATACCAGCAGCTGTGGTTTCTTTTGAAACTTCTCTAAGAACGCGATCACCAAGGTTCAATATAATTGCACTATGAGCCTTTTCCATCATCTCCTTCTTTTCTTTATCAGTCAAACCTTCTCCAATTCGATCTTCACCTTTCAAGGCATCAACACAACCCTGATGGACAAGTAATGCCCTCATCTTCAACCTCTAGAGACTGAAATCGTTTCTGTCATCGAATTTCTCTAATTCGAACTTCGTCGACACCATCTTGATCAACAATCAACCGTTGAACACCGACGTCTTCTTCAATCAAGCCAACCTGGCTCTGATACCAATTGTAGTAAAGTACACCAGAAAACAACTCCTGTGCGGAACAATTAATATCAACTCTTATTGACCAAATGATTACGAATGATTACAGAGAATGAATTGAAACAAAAGAAAGAAACAATTGAGAATACAAAAGAATGATTAGAAAGCCCTAATCCCCAATTCTTATATAGAGTTGATGACCTGATGACCGTTATCAACTAACTCATGAAAGATTAGTCAATCTTGTCATATTTGCCCCCTCTACTTCTGTTCATTAGGCTGCAACACCCTTGAACTTATTATGACTTATTAGGTTTGACCTTTATATACAACAGTTTAATAAGCAACAATCTTCATATTTTGTTCACCATTTCTCTTTAGATATAATCATAAGTATAAATAAGAAAAAAGTAAAATATATACTCAAAACACTTACTATGTTATTGCTGTAAAATTACACGTCAATAATTCGCTTTTCAAAATCTGGTCTAAGTTAAGAGCATATCACAATTCCTATCAGTGCGAGGATTGAACAACCAATTTTAGACATTACCTTTCATTTAGTTAAAGGGTTGGATGAACTAACATACCCACGCTCTAACATCATACCTTCTTAGAAACGTCAAAATAAGGAGATTTTTTGCTTTTAAAAATAAAAAAAAAAACAAAAAAACTGTTGTATGACGAGCAAATAGGAGGTGAGGTACGATCAACACATTATGTGGTTAATCCTCTTGATTTGGACCACTACTTTACTTATCACCTAGTGCATTAACAAGTCCTCATTCTAAGGCTAGATACTCGACAACAATGATGACCTTTAGATACGTCCTAACCCACTAACTCTATTGCATCTCCGTTTTCACTTTTGACCATTAAACTCTTTATTTCTTTCACCACAAAACCAAATAAAGTATTTGTTGGCAACTTTAGTGTAGATGAAAATTTAATGTCGGATGAACTTGTTTCAATTCCTTACTTATTATAGATAAGTTACAAATTTGCAACACCTCTTAAACTATAAATATCTTATTGAATATCATTAACTTGACTTTAAATTCCTTAACGTGTTAAAAATGAAGAGACAAAACAATACTTAAGATCATTAACTTTTTATAAAGCAAAAGAATTGAACTCCATTTATAGAGCACATTGTAACCAGCAAAAAGGATAACATATTTTTAAAGAAAACAAAAACTTAACTAGCAAAAAGCTAGAAGACGATAACACATAAATTAAGTTTCAAATAAAATGAGTTACACCAAGTAAACCAATTCAAAGACTTTTTTTTTTTCGTTCTATTTATCAATTATAATAAGCATTCACTATATTGTCAAGAAGTGGGAAACAATCTTGTTTTGTTAGGGAAAGGTTTGTTTCCTAGAGTGTAATATGTTAGACATATGGTATGTCCGATGTAATTAAAAGTCGAGGTCACCCGGTACGATCCGAAGAGTTACACATTGGTACACGAATCAGATAAGTTCACGCGTTGGTGGATTATTATTTATGAAATAATAATTGTTTTAGTCTTGAGAGACTTAATATTAATAAGATTAATATTAAGGAGTATTAAAATATTTAGCAAGGGGGGTTTATTGCAAGTTGTTGTCTTATAAAAGGAGGGTTAAGGAGTAAACTCTAATCATACCTTTTATCAAAACAATCACCTCTTGCCTCCTCCCTAAGACTTTGCGGCCGCCACCTTAAGAAAAGGGGCCGCCGCCGCCACTTCTTCTTGGTCCGGCCATCAACCACCACTAGCCACCACCTTCCTCTTGCAAGTGTTGCCTCCCGTTGGTTCGTGCACGGTGTGAACTTCCTACTAGCGAGGATTCGTTGTAACCCGCGTGTTACAATTCTGGTGTAGTCGTCAAAGGTTGATTACTAAACCCCCTATGGTTGTTTTATTATTTATTTGTTTATACGCGTTTAACTGAGATCCTGATTGGGAATATTTTATTAATCGGATTAATAAAATTAAATATATATTTATACATATAAATCGGCTAATATTATATAATGTATATAATCGATTTTTCTAATAAATATAAACCGCTTCCGCTGTGTATACGATACCATGATTCCCAACATAATAAACATGAGATATAAAATAGTTATAAACGAGTCGTGTTCATATTTAGAAATTAGAACTTGTGTTGTTTGCGTCGTAAGAGACCTAGCAGACGTGTGAGTTTTCAGTTCTAAATAATTAAATTTATTAACATATCTTGTCTCCGCTCCAAATATGTTAACATTAACATATCTTGTTTTGTTGTGAAAGGAAAACAAATAGATCGTCATTAACCACGTAAGAAGAAGAACCGGTCTCACTTCCAAACATCTCTAATTAATCATCACATTCATCCCTCCTTAATCAAACCAAACTCCACACTATATAACCCTCATCACCCATACAATATCTTCTCTCTCATCCCCTCTCTCTCTTTCTCTCTCTACAACTCTCCGATCAACCATGCCACCAACTGACCACCACAACTCCTTCCTTAACCGCATCAGCATCCGTCGCAACCAAGTCTTGTCCATGGACCTCAACCACGACCATCACATTGAACAACTTGAACTCTTTCAAAACACATTTCTGACCGTTTCATTCAACTCCTACCACCTCAAACTCAACCAACCAAACCCGAACCCGAAACCGAAACATTATTATCTATTTCATGGTTTCGTAAGCTTCTTGATGTGTATCTATGTTGTGAGAGTGAGTTCAAGGCGGTTTTGATCATTGGTCGGGATGCTAGTTGTTTTAGTAAGCCGCCATTGGACCGGGTTTTGCCCGAGCATTTGGACCGGACGGTTAAGGCTTTGGATATATGTAATGCGGTTACTCATGGGATTGAGATGATTAGGCAATGGCTGAGGCTTGCTCAGATTGCTGTGGATGCTTTGGAGCAACGGCCTATTGTTGATGGGCATGTTAGGAGGGCGAAAAGAGCGTTGAACGCGTTGTTGATGGAGATGGTGGGGGAGGATAAGGAGCCGAATGCTCCGGTTGGGAGGTTGGCCGAACGAATGTGGTCGATTAGTCGGCGTGGTGGTAGTGGCGTGGTTCCGCCTCCAACGACGGTTAATCATACCCGGAAAATAAGTGGTAGCTTTCCCTAAAATAAATGCGGTAAACGGGCGGGTTGGGTCGGGTTGGGTAACAGGTCAGGAAGGGTTCGGGTCAGAACAAACTAATTTGAAATAGGTGTAATTTTGGTTTGGTTTGGGTCGGGTCAGGTTGGGTAACGGGTTAAGAAGGGTTTGGTTCGGGTTGGGTAACACGCCAAGAAGTGTTCATGTCACAATGTGTCTAGTCAGGATAGGCAAATTAAAAACATGCTGAATTTGGTTTGGGTCATAATGGGTCCGGTCAGAATGGACAAATTTAAAATTGTCTCAATTTAGTTTGGGTCGGGTCGGGTTATGTAACGGGTCAGAAATGGTTTGGGGTCAAAAGATGCTTATTTTTAAACACGTTCAATTTTGTTCGGGTCATGAAGGAATAAATGTGCACAATGTGTATGATTGTTGCAGTTTCCAGATCATTATCTTCTAGTTTCTCAAAGTCATGGTCTGCCTCTAAGCAACTTCAAGCAATGTCCACAAATCTCATAGCTCCACGTGGCGGAGACCCAACCGGGTTGTCCTTACCGGTATATCTAATGAGTTCAGTATTGGTTTTCGTTATGTGGACACTGGTTACCGCGGTCCCAAGCCAGGAACGCGTGGGACTAGGGACACATTTCCAACTCCCTAGGCACCTAGTGTGGGCCCACCCGATGATCGTATTGCAAGAGAAAATCGCCGAAGAGTGGAAAAAGAAGGAAAGGAGAGGGGCCGCGGGGTTACTGGCAGAAGTTCAAGTGATGGAGAACGTTGCACAAAATCTTGCTGAGTTTGTGGACGGGTTTGAGTTTCCGGTGGGTGTGGAAAAGGCGGATGAAGTGGCGGCACAGGTGACCGAGTTGTCGGAGATTTGCCGAAAAGTTGAGGTCGGGTTAGGGCCATTGCAATTGCAAGTTAGGAGTTGTTTCATAAGATGGTGAGAAGCAGGGCTGAGGTGCTTGATGTTATGGATGCAGTTGGTAAAATTAACACCAATATTCCTTATTAAAAGATGTTTTCATCTGGTTCACTGGTTGTATATTTTGGTTTTTGGTACATATAGCCTTTTTATTTTCTCATTGTTTTTTTTAACATACTATTCATAAACGTGAGTGTTGTGTTACGGGTTAAACACAAGCCGGGTTAAGTCATGTTCGTCGTGTCGGATTGAAAATCGGCCTCGGATAGGACCGAATTTGTTTTGGGCTGTCAAAATTTATTTATTTATTTATTTCAACTTAAAACGGATCCGTACATAAACGGTTCTTTTCTAAACCGTAACGAGTTTTTTTTTTTTTTTTAACGGCAAATTTTATACCACCTTATTTCCACTTTTGCAAGGATTTGAACCCACAACCTCACATTTATAAGGGGGGACACCATACCACTAGACCAAGAGGTCATGGGTTAAACCGTAACGAGTTAAGAATTGGTTTTGATTCAAAAGAGTAATAGCAGCCCACATTTCTTGGTATTTTATTCTTCACCGATGGCCCAACCCAAAATATCCAATAATACCTAATATTAATAAACACCTAGGCCCAGAAAGTTTAATCAGCCCATATGATTTAATTTTATTGTCTACATGAAGTCATGAACACCAAGACTTTAGTCCATCTCAATACATCTTTTCTTCATGGTGTATTGGTGTTAGCTTCTTTTTTTGTTATGGAATACAGAATTACCCCCAAAGTTAACCGCAAAAATTAACTGGGTTAGTGTCAGGGATGATTTTGATAACAAAACGTAAACTTGAAGGAACCAAAAAAAAAAAAAAAAAAACTATTTTTGGACTGATGTGGTAAAATTGACCAAATCTCATGGATGATTTTGACCATTGACACTTAATACAAATCTTCAAAAACCACAACACCTTTGATCATGCGGTATTAACAGGTGTAGGATGCGTCTCTTCTCATGAGATCGATGTTTCAAGTCCCACTGGGACAAATGTTATGAATTTAGCAATAACAAAATTAGTACATACACAAATTTCTTCAACGTCATCCCCCTAAGATACTTTAATAGTTCCATCAAATGAACAAACTCCATTGTCCGGAACTTTTGAAAGGTACAATAATCAAATTCAATATCAATACATACATACATTTACAAGATGCAAACTACATTAGAAGCCATATTGGTGCGCCACATATCAACAATTCTATGCCATGTTCAATACATACATCAGATCCATATACTTTCTCTTTAATACTACTAGTGGGAATGCCCGCGCGTTGCAGCGGGTGTCCTAAGTAATATATTAAATTTCTTATCCTTTTCTAAACATTTGTTATCATAGTATTCATATGATTAAGCATTATGATGATGTAATTTAATGTTAATACTTAATAAATTTTTCACTGAACTCATACAGAAAATAAGAGAGATGACATAAGGTGGGGTAGACTTCATCTTCGAGTGTTGTGGAAATCTTGATGTACTTCATGAATATTAGATTAAGCAGGCGTAAATGGTAGTTCATTTAGCATAAGAATAAACCATGTGATGAACAAGAAGCATCATGTGAATCTAGCTAAAAGATAAGAAAATTGTAAACTATAACTCTTGTACAACAATAAGATTAACATCCACACTAAATATTAAGTTGACTTTTGTTAGTCAAACATAACTACTCTTTAATGTTATTCATCTACCTTTTTCTCTCCATGCTGTTAGTTCAAATACAAATCTTTAGTGGCAATTCATCACTGCGCTTTGTCTGCAATCCTACATACAGAAACATGAACAAATAAAAATTAATTAACCAATCATGAGAATGGAAAGAAAAAAACTGCTATTTTAGTTTCTCAAAACATACCAATAAACTTTCTGATTATAACTACACCACCAAGAAAACTATAACCTGCTTATAACCTCCTTGAATGTTTGCCCATCTAAAACAATTTTATACCTTTCTGGTAAATTGGTTGAGCATTTGCATGAATATTTGGTTCAAGAAGACATTTATATTAAAAAATAAATTATACACATATAACCTGCTTATGGGCACAGTTCGGAATTAACTTCTATATATTTGAATCTTTCAAACCGTTTGACAAGCACAACCCATTTGAATTATACATTTAGTTAAACCTAGCTAACCCATTAGATACCAAACAACCTAATTCGACCCATTCATATAATATTTAAATTAGAGCAATGAATACAAAATTCATCGATATTTCTTGTGGGTATCTGACGATACAGATATCGGCATTGATTGTACATGTATATGCACATAAAATCCACGTTTGACTTTTGTTGGTCAACACCAACAGAAACCATAAATATTTTTGGCGGGTGTCTGCTGACACAAATATAGGCATTGTAAGTACATAAAGTTTGATTTTGTTTTGTCAATGTAAGAAACCCCAATAAGATTATGGTGGGTACCTCACAATACATCCATCAGTGAAGAAGTAGAGTGACGCATAAGGCGTGAATGTCATTTGCTTTAAAAATGATATGCATCCTATCTGCAACAAATCATGGTCAACAAATGTCAAAAGTTATTTAAAAAAAACACCATCATGTATTATATTAAACCTAGCAATATACTTGGGTAAGGTCGAAACAGGTGGATTTAAAAAAAAAAGTATAGATTTTGATCGGGTCAAAATGCGTCTTGACAGGAAATGAAAGACAGATATTGAGGTTGCGGCAGTGTCAACTTGTAGTGGCATCGATTGGGAGCACCCTTGTCCCTTATGTTTGCGTTCTAAGTTGGCTAGTTTCTAATGAGTGACTCGTTGGGAGCACCCTTGTCCCTTATGTTTGCATCGATTGGGAGCACCCTTGTCCTTTATGCTACATAATTAAGTTCGTTTTGTAGTTTTAGTCTCAACTAATCTATTTACATTATAGCAAATGCAACTATATGACAGCAAGTGGCTTTCAAAACACAACAAACATTGAAGAAAGCTATTATCATGGGGTGGGTGCTAATTTTAATTTGACTCATCAAGCAAGAAAGAAGTGGCTCAGTAAAAAAAAGGCAAATAATTTCCAAATAAAATCAATTAAAATGTTGGAACTGAAGTAATTTCTTTTGGTTTTTCATCAAGATGCATCTATTAATTATGAACTCCCTATGTCCATTTGTGTATTTAACGCTAGAAAATATTAGCACTTGATAAGAATATCAACAGTTATCAAAGTGCAAAATATATAAATAAGTAAAAACGACTCTGGTCTTATAATTCAATGTTTGAAAGTTTGCATTTTATCTGCTTTTCCATATCCAACATTCCAGCTACATATCTGGTATATCCAATTGCTATCTCTTTAAATAGTGAATGAAGCACATTGCAAGCTATACAATTAGATATTTATATATGCACAACCAAATAAAGACAACAAACAGAGAAATGAACTAATGCATCATGAAGTCAAATAAAAAGTATAAAGCATATAGCCATATACTGTTATCTAGACAACCCAATTAAAATTCACACAATGTTTTTTTTGTGATAAAGACTTACCAAGTAATTCACAGGATGTTTTTTGTGACAAATCCTATTTGTAACAAAGACTTACCAAGTAATTGACTTTTACTTGAAGCATAATGGTTCAGAGTAATACCTCGAAAGCAGCTACCAAAAGTCCCAAATCGTAGTTGCTTCATATACCATGTTATGATCCTGAAATCGCACCTGAATGCACGCTGTTACTGTCCAATTTTCTGCACTATTTTGGCAGCTCAATATTGATGTTTTTTGTCGTTTGGTCGCAATGCAGCCTGGAACAATCCCAAATCACCAGCAGATCAACCACCTATTGCCACCATATCAGTCGTCGCCTTGACACCCGTGTAGCCACTAATTCCTGTTGTTTTATCGTTGTTGCCAGTTGCCAAGTTAACACCACATTTATAAACATGATCAAAACAATTATCATGAATTCAATTTCAAACCGAAACCAAGTAAACATAAACTTTCAGAAAAGAATTCAAATACAAATGTGGGAATTAAAACAAACCCAAAACACACCTAAATAAAAAGATGACAACAATATTTAACAGTTGGGGGAGCTCAAACCTAACATGAAATTGTGCATAGGGGTTATTCAAAGTGGGATTCCAACCTTGAAGCACAGTATTAGGATCTTCTAAATTAGGCCTCCAACTATTCAACGTAACACCTGTAAAACATGTAAAAGCAAATACATTACTAATATATTATAATGTAATATACAAAATCATTAAGAACTGTTAGGTTTAGAGCCACATGTCAGTCCCTCAATCAGAGACGTAATCCGGTCCATTCAAAATGAGCAGTTCCATTAACTAAGAACTGATATTTGCTTTAGACATTTAACACACATATTACAGACTTTTATCATAAATAAATGTCTATAATATCAAGAGCATGTTTAAGATAATAGAAATCATAGAAAAACACTGGTCAGATTTGGAATGTTGAACCTTGTTAGGCTTTTATTCCTATACACGTTCAACAAAATAATCCATACAAAAATAATTTACTAAATGTCAAATAAACATTTTAATCATGAAACCTAACAAATAGCCTATACATTCAACTCAAATAGCAAGAATATTTATGCAGAGATGAAATGGGATATTTCAACTTAAGTTTGTTGCAATTCTTACTTGACAGAAGCATACCATAAAAACATGACAGGTTAAGCTGGTCGGTAAGCTTATTCTCAAGTGCTATATAATGTCACATAATAATAAGATGATGTTGTTAAAACTTAAAACAAAGTGGAAATAAAAGGAACAGAACCTGTAATCAAGAAACCAGACTGGGATCAAACTTCTTCAAAGCGTCACAATTAGGCGTTTATGTTGATACTCTCAATGAAGCCATTGAGTTTCCAACCGACAATTCTGTGAAAGAATAGACCAATACTCGTGTTCAATCCTTCCTTCAAACTCCAGTACCTTTATTGTTTTCATCTTCTTTTTAACCTTAAACTCCACACGATTAAATGTATCTGAAACGACACAACACGCATAAATATATGGAATGTGTTCGGGTTCACCTATTCAACATTCCAGCCTACCAGCCTGAAAGCCTTTAACCCGCCTACCCTACACAATTGAACCTCACATCCAATCAGTAATCAGTATATAATTACCAGTTTTCTCCTTGATGCCTTAAGCTCCAACCTTGAGTCCCCAAAATCTTGAGATGCTTCACGCTTAACCTAGGTTTAGAACGTGTTCAGTAACACACACAGACACACAAAATATTATAATTAGAGTTAAGTTTCAAGTTAACATAACCAATTAATCCTAATATAATAATAACAAAAATCAAATACAAACAAAATTCATACTTAATGAGGATATCAGAATATAAACACAATTCAATTCTGAAGCTAAACATTCAAACAAATTAGGGCTGAAGTGCAAAAATTAGGGGAAAATCATATTAATAGCATACACCCAAAAAATCAAATACAAAAACCCAGATTAAACTAAAAAGATTTAAAAAGTAAAGATAACCACATTAACCCTAAAGTTTCGAACTTTCTTACAAATTGCGCATAAAAAATAATAAAGTCGTAATCTTTATCTCATCAAATAACCGAATTGGTAACTTTTTATAAAATTAGAGTCATTTGCATACCAGAGCGGATAAGATAGCCAAAAAATAGTTCAACTGAAAGGGGAACTTACAGAAAACCTAATGATCATGAATTTGGAAAGTTGTGGATCAATTTGGTGAGTTTTTCTATGCATGATGGGTGAAATTAAAAGAGGAGATCGAGATATGTGGAAAATGATGGAATTATTGTTATTGTAATGATGATGGGTGAAGAGAAATCGATCAGCTTTCAATTGAAGAGGGATCACAAGGGATATGAAACTGGCATTCCATTGAATGGAGTTTGGTATGAATATAGAAGGTGAAAGGAGAAGGGTACCAAGGGAATCACATTTTACATCTTCACTAAAATCAAAACATAAAATTACACTAATAACCTTGTAGGTGTCTTAATATACACCTATGTGACGAATTTGCCCCTATCATTTAAGCTTTATGAAGTTGTATATGTTGCTACAAAACTTGTACCAATGACAAAATTACAATATGATACATAACTCTTCCTTTATAATGTATTATAGATAATTGTTTAATATTTTAATTTTAAATTACTTTTATCATTTTTTGATTTTGGAAATTAAAAAAGTTGCAATACTTTCATTTTTGGTTGTTCATTGGAATCAGAATTAAGTAAGAAAGTGAGTCTACTCTTATTCACAAATCTATCTGTATAATAAATGAATACACTAGGGTTGAATCCTAGCTTTTGAGAGGGTCTTCTAGGATCCAAATTACAAATGGGGCTTCATGAATTGTAGTATATAAACCTCTTTTTCTTTTTGTTTTCTCCATTTACCATCCATTTCTAGCCTAAAACATTCTTCCTCCTTCCTAGCCTAAAACATTGTTCATCCTTTCTAGCCTAAAACATTGTTCCTCATTCCTTCCTCATTGTTCTTTTTCCAAGGTATGTTGTCCATCTCATCTTTGATTTATCATATTACATCAATTCTTCTACAAAATACATTCGGATTTGTAATGATAAAAACGTTTTTTTATTAACAAACGTTTTATGTA
This sequence comes from Ambrosia x helenae, assembly GCA_030844895.1. Lineage (NCBI taxonomy): Eukaryota > Viridiplantae > Streptophyta > Magnoliopsida > Asterales > Asteraceae > Ambrosia > Ambrosia x helenae. Next base: position 26,851,712 of record CM061228.1, on the reverse strand, counting down.
TTTATCAATCAAAGTCGAAAGCATTTTAATAATTCTTGTATGCGTAAATGATTACGATCAAGTTTAATCATTGTATTTGGCCAATATGTTGAAATCGATATTTAGTTTCTGACTTGGACAATAAGTATACATAACTGTTTATTATATATCAAATTATTGAAATGGTTAACAATTGTTTTTTCGGGAAAAATGAAAAAGTTTTGTCTTGAGATTATGGTTAATTTAACATATGTTCGTTTTGCATTTTAATAACAGGATTCCATTAAGACAAAGAACTTGACTATGGCTTATCACAAGGGATACAAATTCTTCAAGGTTATTCATGACCCTTCCTCACGAGTTTTGGTATGAATCTTTCTATTTTTTTAATATAAAAAAATTATTCCTTTTTCTAATGTTGTTTTTTACGTGTTCATCCAGACATTGCCGAAATCCATGAACAGGTTTTTGTTATCTAAACACTTACACAACAACAAAATTAAAGTTTCCACATACCATGGTCAATCTTGGTTTGTTTTGTTAGAACGTAGGCTGTTTGTTACCAAGATTGACACACAAGAAGTTATTGATTTATTTAGTTAATGCGAGTTCAATGTATTTATTGTTAATTCCATTATAAACATTTCCAATAAATTCGTCAATTATACATTGATTGTGACAAATGACTTCCTTTTATATTTGTTTTAATTTAATTACATGCCTTATTAATTTCAAATTGAACTTTGACTGTGCTATAAAATTCGACTTTGGATATTAATGTGAATTGAATTTGGCTTTTACTACCTTATTAATTATAGGTTTGATTTTGAATTTGTTATCATTTTCGATTTTGAAGATTAACGTATTTCAATTTACCTTCCTTATATAATTCACGCAATTTAATGTCGAGTTTGATTGTCTTATTAATTTCACATTTTACATTGACTTTTTTATAATTTTAGCCATGTGGTATTAATGGGCATTGAAATTGAAATACGTTAATCATATGCCATTTTACATTGACTTCCTTATAAACATATGACATTAACTTTAAATTGATTCAATTTAATTTGAATTTTACTACCTTATTAATTATAGGTTTGACTTTGAATTTGTTATCATTTTCGATTTTGAAGATTAACGTATTTCAATTTACCTTCCATATATAATTCACGCAATTTAATGTCGAATTTGATTGTCTTATTAATTTCACATTTTACATTTACTTTTTTATAATTTTCGCCATTTGGTATTCATGTGCATTGAAATTGACTTCCTAATATAAATGTTTATTCTTCCTTTATATGGAAAACATGTAATTATACAATTGACTAAAATTGATTCAAATTATTTTTTAATTTGACTGCCTTATTTATTTCAAAACTTGACTTTGAATTTCTTATAAGTTTCGAATTTATTCCTTATAAATTACATTGAATTTTACTTCCTTATATAAATACGGATTGAATATCTATCTACATATTCCATTTTTGACATTAGAGGTATATTTTGACTTATTTATAAATATGAGCCGACATTTATAAAGAATATATATGAATACTAATTTAATGTATAAACTTTCTGCGTAATTGAATACGAATTGAATGTCCAAAATCAAATTGTATCCTTATTTATATTTCACCAATTGCATAAGGAAATAAATATGTGTATTGAATTTGAATTCCTTATATACATTTATCTTCCTTATAAATATGTAAACAAATTTATATGCAGTAAATGTAATTAGACCATTGACTATAAATTTATTCAAAATAATTAAACGTTTACTGGCTTATTTATTTTAAATTTGACCGTGAATCACATTATAACTTTCTATTATAGACATTAATGTACATTAATTTTTACTTCCTTATATGAATACGAATTGAATATGTATCTACGTATTCGGGGTTTTGTCATTAATGTATATTTTGACTTCATTACAAATATGAGTCGACATTTATAATTTATAAACCATATATATCAATTCGAATTAAATGTGTAAAACAAGTCAAAGTAATTGAATACGAATTTATTGTCAAAAAATATAATGGTATCCATATTTATATTTTAATATTAGCATAAGGAAATCAATATGTGATGTCATACACTATATCATTACTTTAAATTGTAAAATCTGTCTTTGATTTACTTGTAAATTTCGACGACGATCTTCAATATGAATTTTGTATCTGGCATTTTAGTTTTCCATTTTAATATGAAGTCAGTTTAAAAGTATGTTACGAAAGTTATCTCCTAATTATATTCCATAATTATCTACAATACCATTTGGATTTTTCGATCAAACATACAAACAATTTTGTATATGCATTTTATGTTTCAATTTGAAAATGAACACAGTCTAAAACTTTGTAATGAATGTTTCAATTATGGCGGTCCAATTTCATACATGTTAAGGCGAATTTGATGTCCTAATTCTACTCCATAGGTGAAAGTATTGCAAATATATTTCATAACTTTAAATCCCAATTTATAACAATATGCTAATGCTAATGCTAATTTCACTCCACTATTTCATCCATTCCTTATCGATTGAATAGCTATATAAACACGTCAAAGAAATGCTCATACGATTATCCTATGAAACGTTTCTTGCACTTTGAGTAATCGCATACATATATTCTTAGGTTATTTTCTGTTTCTCATCTTTAAATACATAAACATTATTTTTTACGATTTGTTATTAACCAATAGATTACATTGATGTTTTCCATACATTCTGTTTAATCAATCCAAACATTTATGCTGCCATACATTCGATATTTATATAAAAATTTATAATACATTTCAATATTAATATGCTGTCTACAGTTTGTATTATTGAAGTATTAACTTGAATTTAACATTTTTTTTTCCCAGTTACAAAGATCAATGGCTGCCGTAGATGCAAATGAGTTTACCATGGTTAATCAAATTCATGTCAACCGAAACGATGTGGCGTTAAAGCTAAAGATTATTCGGCTTTGGCGTCAACCTGATCGTCGCAATCCTAAGGATGTCTACTCAATTGAAATGATCCTATGTGATGAAAATGTAAAACTCAACTACACGTTTTGATTATAGCCTCTTATTTTGCAATTTCATTACTTTTTTTTTTAGGTATTTAATATTTTTCAAATACAAATTTGCTTATATTCGTACATTAAAATACCTCAATTATTTAGATACATATTTATAGTGTTTTTTTTTATTTTTTTATAATTAACAGGGTGACAGGATTCAAGCGAATGTATTTAAGCGGTTGTTTTTTAGGTTTGAGAGATTTTTGACTGAAAATGCTTCTCTTATTATAAGAAATCCAGGAGTTGGGCTCAATTCTTCTAAATACAAGTATGCTCCAAACCCAAACAAACTGTGCTTGAATATGAATACTCAAGTTTCCGAAGATGCTGGTTTCCAAGGTCCAGATTTTGGGTTCTCTTTTGTGCCCTATCAAAGAATTCTGGATAGGGAGGTTGATGAATATGTTACAATAGGTATATTTCGTCAATATAGTCTTTTTTTTCATTATAAACAAACCATAATAATATTGTTTGGTTTTATGTTTCATTAATGTTTCTTTTATATTTGATTTTAGATGTTATAGGACATGTTAACAAGTTCTTCAACAATGATGATAAAGATAAAAAGGTTGTCGCTGATAAGAAGAGGTTAACAATGGAAATCCAAGATATCGAGTATGTATTGTTTATTTATTTATTTTTTTTTTGCATTTTTTTTTACAAACTCCAAATTACGTAGTTATATAAATTGTTTTTTTTATACTAAAATAATTTTAACTTTTTGAAGGTGTTTGAGCATCTATGTAACGTTGTGGGATAGTTATGCCATGGAGATGTCTAAATATGTTGCAACTCATCAACGGAGAAAGAATTTATAATAATACTGCAGTTTGGCCGTTTGAAGTTTTATAATGGTTGTATTTTTTTTTTGGAAGGTGTACTTCAGCGGTGAAAACAATCGACAGACAACCCCTCAACCTGAGTTCGAATCACTACCCACGCACCGGTGTCCACTTTGAAGTTATCTCAAACCGTTACAGGGAATTTTTTTGTGGTGTGCAGGATTCGAACTTAAGACCAAGCCCGGGCGGGAACCCTCCAAAGAGGTAAACCCTCCCACCTCTCCCCAGCTGAGCTGGAGGTCATTGGCTTATAATGGTTGTATAATCTTATTAAATATTTATATTATATTTATATTTATAGCTAGATTATATTTGTCAATATAAATTATATTTTAACTTCTAAAGTTTCTTATTATTATTGTTTAGAATTTTTTTACTAATATTTGTTTTATATAGGAAAACTGTATGTTTCTAACTCTTTTGGAGATCGAGTTAGTCGACTGTTCATCAACGGAGATATTGAAGATATAAACCGGTACAAAAAAGGGTAGGTACTATTATGTTTTTCAATACGAATTACAAGATCTTTAAACGTGTATTAATAAATTTATATTGTGTAAATCAAATTGTTTTTATCAGGTTGGGTAAGAAAATCGCCGATAATCCTTCCTCGTCTCATCAATCATATGGAACCTCTATGTTCTTTTCTGATGAAGTTGAATTTGTCCATAACACTCCTTTTAGTAACATTGGTGACATTTGTGAGATTCAAGAGGTAAGTATAATGTTCATAGTTAAATACGTTGTTTATAATTAAATATAAAAAATTTAACGTTACTAAAAAATTAGGTTTATTTAATATAAATACCCATTGTATACCATAGACTATCTTCTTTCGGTAACTAATTATAATATTCATACAGGAGCAGGCTTTGGTGTTATTGGGTACTATTAAAGACCTGTTTACCGAATTTGGCTGGTACTACATGGGATGCCCCAAATGCACCAAAAAATGTAATATTGATTATGTAATCAAACAGGTTGGTGAAGGAAGTTCAGATTTTGAGGAAGAAAAGGTTTACGAGTGTTTTAATGTTAATTGTAGTGCCAAACAAGTTGAGCCTACACCAAGGTCGGATATATGTGTAAAATAAATTTTAATATACATAAATCATCTTTGATTACAAAAATGTAGTTATCAATTTTGTTTTATGTTTTTTATTATTTTTATTTTTTTTTTCTAGATTTAAAATTCAGGTTCGTGTACAAGATCTTAATGGTGTTGTATCTCTTACGTTGTTTCATCGTGACGTTGCACAACTTATTAGTAAAACTGCTTCTGAATTGCTTGATTTGAATACGGTATTCCATATTTATAACTAAATTTTAACTACAGTTTTATTTTTAATAATTCTTTAATTATGGTTGTCTAATATTTATATATTTTTTTATTCCTTTTAAATAGGTTAGTGATACAGTTGAATATCCTGAAGAGATTAAGACTTTGTTTGACAGAGAGATTGCTTTTAAGATTTTTGTGTCCGGCTTCAATTTAAACAACAAATATGATGTTTATGGTGTAACTAAGATAAGTGATGATCCAACAATTATCTCGGAGCTTAAGAAGAAGTTTTACGTAGGACAGGTACATAATCGAACTCTATTTGCTATAAATTATCAACTTTTATGTATGTAAGACATTATTACATTACAAAGATCTTAAAAGCAAGCTCTCTGTCTAACAAAATTAGACAGGTATAATCCCAACCCATTTGAAATTAACTATCAATAAAAAAACCCAAAAATAAGTAAATTGAACGGTTTAAAAGGAAACATGGTGCAAAATAGGCCTTACGTATTCCGACTACATATGGTGTTGGTCTCCAGTGGAAGCAAAGAAAGTAGAGTCGTTGGTCTGATACAAGTTTTGCAGCGTCAGGAAGAAGAATAGGAGGTGACAACTGAAAACTATTATTAAGAAACCCTTAAATCGAGTCTGAATAATAATACAATTCCCCCAAATTCTAACCCTCGCATTTTGTTTTGGTCGTATTGATGTTGCATCTGCCGGATTAATCGTTGTGCAGACGTATATATCCAGATCTAAAGCTTTTGCTCGCGCAGCCGTATATCTCCAGATCTAAACTTTTCTCACGTGTCCCTCTTTTTCTTTTCTAACAAGCAGAAGCTTGAAGATGTCCATCTTTAATCCCTCCACCTTCAAAAATGTCACATTTGGACCCCTCTAACATAAGAAATTGCATATTTGACACTGACCAATGGTTCTTCGCCTGGTATCTCTTAACCTCTACCCTACCTAGAGTCCATAAACACATTGATGTTTGGAGCCCAAAATGTCATTCCATTGGCTTGCCCTTGGTTATAAATTACCCTTGCCGCTAATCCAATTGCCTATATTGTTAATTCGTTATAGTTGTGGGTTCTGGTTGCAATGTTTTGCAAAAGTATATATGAAACCTTCTTTATGGAATGATAATATAATAATAAAATTTATGTGAAACACAATTCTTATAATGGTAGTTGAACCATCTTCATTTTATTTAATTTTATATAGATATATGTATATCATGTTGTGGTAAACTTGCATATAATATTCAAAAAGATGAAATTATAATAAACGTAATAAATCATCAAAAAATCCACTTTAAAAATAAATGTATAAAACATTGTAACACTAATATATGACTATTTAGCAAATTATATTTTAAAAACTTCAATTTCGCTTTTGTATAATACTTGAGTTTGGCAACTATTTTTCAATCATGAATAATATTTTGCTTTAATTTTTCAGGTATATACTTATTCTAGTCAAGAAAAACGAGTTAATAGCCAAAATCGTCCCTGAGGTTTGGTGGTTTTTGCCACTTCTGCCCAAAAATGAAACGTGCTACAACTGGGTCCGTAGGCTTTTGTTTTTTTGCCAATTTCGTCCTTAAAACTAACCCAGTTAATTTTAGACGTTAAGTGAAGGGGCATTTCTGTCTTTTTGCTTGCCCCCTTTTAAATACCCTAAACCAACAAATTGCAGCAATACCACTACCCTTCTTTGTTTCCTCTTCGGCTGAAACGACCTTGGTATCCGGGCGCTTCATCTTTTCAAGGTACCGTTCTACTATATTAAAAAAAAATATATATATTATTTTTTTTTTTTTGTAAATTTTGTTTTATGCTTGCAGACAGCAGAGACGACACAGTTAACGGAATGGCATGGCTGAGAGGTGAAACGGCTGAGCAGGCGCTGCATTCTCTAAATTTTCAATCAAGTGGCATGCTTCCATGGATGCATCAAAGGGTAGATCCATCGTTTCTTCAAAGTAATCTCAACCAGCATTATCTAGCAGCCGGTATGCAGAATGCTGGAAGCGCAGATGCTTTGAAACAACAATTGTTGCAATTTCAGCAACCCTTCAACACCTTCAACATTCGGGCACACAGTCAACTCCACATCTGTTTCACGGTCAAACCCAAACACTGGACACTTACTCGAGGCCAATGCAACAAGTCAACAACCAAGAAAGCCAACAACATGGTCAACACCAAAGTTCATATCCCGAGACTTACCTAATGCACAAACCTGGTTATTGCAGCAATAAAATCGTCTACCTGGGTTTTGCACGGTCCACGATGTGCGAATCCGGGTTGTTGATCCACATGGGCAAAGCATGTTTGAAACGGGTTGTGGATTGGAGGTCGATTTAGGGCTGATTGTTAGGGTTTTATGGCTGGAGTTCGATTAGGGTTCATGGGGTTATAAAGAAGATGACTCGTCTGATTTAAAGGGGTTTTGAAAGTGTGGAACCCAAAAAGACAAAATTACCCCTAGACTTAACGTCTAAAATTAACTGAGTTTGCTGTCAGGGACGAAATTGGCAAAAAAACAAAAGCCTACGGACCCAGTTGTAGCACGTTTCATTTTTGGGCAGAAGTGGCAAAAACCACCAAACCTCAGGGACGATTTTGGCTATTAACTCCAAGAAAAACATATATTTTACAATGTCCGATCTCCCAAAGTATGATTTTAATTTACCGAAAGCTAAAGTTGGTAACCTGAGGCGTAAATCTAACGGTAATGATTAATGTTTTTTTGTTTGTTACATTTGTTTACATTGATAGATTTTTATATTTTATTATACTAACAAATATTATAAACATGTTTGGAGATATCAATACCGCAACACCGTTGTCCGACATATCAAATGTTACGTAATTTATTATGTTTGATCTTATAACTTTAATTCTTAAGTTTCAATTAAGAAATAATAGTTTTTATTATAATTTATTGTTCAGTGAGTCTTAATATCTCTGAAAGACGCAAACGGATGAATGCATATTTGGATAGCATAAGTTCAAATGTCGGTTGTTCAGTTTCTAATGTTGAAAACGTAGAAACCTCTACAAACTCTTTCACACCTTCGTTAGTAACAATTGAAGATAAATGTTATTTCTAAATTTCACATATGTGTTATGCTTACTACTTTCCATTGTCTTTTTTTTTTTACTTATTTGTCTTTGTTTTATAGCTAACATTCAGAGAATGCCTTTGTCAGACATCTCTAATGAACGTGCCGAATCTTCAAAGAGAAAAAAATCTAATTTTGCATCGACACAAACAAATAATCGTGTAACAATTGAAGGTAAAATTTCTTTTATACATTGCCCAAATCTGTTATTGCTTACTAATTTCCATTGTTGTTTTTTTACTTATTTCTTTTTATTTTATAGTTAACACACAGAGAACACCTTTGTCAGACATCTCTAATGGTATTATTTATCTTATTTTTATGTCATCATTTGTTCGCTTATCTATTTATGTTAGTATTATAGAATTGTATTGTCCCGTTTTGTGTTTATCTTATTTTCAAAGCATTACATTTATTTATTTAATTTTTAAGCAGTTTGTCACGAATCTCAACATAGCAATGTATCTGAATTTTATAAACAAAGGCGTAAAGAAAGAAAGCGTATCTTGGATGCTAAGCGGACTAACAAAGGAAAACTAAATGTAACACCTAACACTCAAACACACCCAGTTGACATTGTTGGTATGTTTAGTTTACTTACGTTTACAAAGTATATTATAATACATCAACATTTATCAAACCTATATTATTTTACTTTGTTAGGATCTTCAGGTGTTAGTTGGCCGCTTTCTAATGTATGCAACACGTGGTCAACATCTAATTTAAAACATGATATTATTGTGCAGACCATTGATGGAAAGCTAAAAAGAGTCAGTGAGTTACATCCTTCGTATCTTGCTCTTCAGTATCCATTGTTGCTTCCTTATGGTGACGATGGATATAGAATTGACATCCTTCACAAAAATGTCCCCTTACCAAATGAAAGCTCATCTTCAAGTTCAAAAAACAAAAAAGATGACCGTCAAAAAAATGTTGTCTTATCAGATGGGGGCTCATCTTCAAACAAAAAAAAAAAAAAAAAAAAAAAAACAAAAAACATGAAAGTGTAACAATGAGGGAGTTTTTTGCTTATAGGATTCAAGATAGGAGTAATGAATTCTCACTAATTCTTAATGCACGAAGGCTTTCGCAGCAATTTATAGTTGATTCGTATACAATGATTGAAATGGAAAGACTAAATTTCATTAAGGGTAAGCAAACCGTTCTTAGGAGTGAGAAGCATAATGTCCTAAGCAAACAAAGAGAAGAAGGACAAACAGAAATATCAACCATGGGTCAATGAGTTATTATTCCATCTTCCTTTACAGGTGGCGCTAGATATATGATGCAAAATTATCTAGACGCAATGGCAATATGTAAGTGGTACGGATACCCTGACTATTTTATTACAATTACTTGTAATCCTAAATGGCCAGAGATGAGAAGATATCTTCAAGATACCACTCTTAGACCAGAAGATAGGCCAGACATTTTATGCAGGTTGTTTAAGATTAAACTTGATTCCATCATTAAAGACCTGAAAGATAAACACTTATTTGGGACTGTTGAAGCTGGTACGAACACATGAAGTTATTTTTATTACGACATTATTTTTTTATAACCTTTCTAACTTATTTTCTTTTGTTTGCTCCCAATACTTTGCAGTTGTATACACGGTTGAGTTTCAAAAACGTTGATTACCACACGCACACATCTGTTTGTTTATGGCCGCTGGTTATAAGCTTCCAACAGTTGACCATATTGACAAGTTCATTTCAGCAGAGCTACCGAATAAAGATGAAGAGGCAGAATTGTATGAACTTGTACGTGAATTTATGATTCACGGTGCTTGTGGACCTTTAAACATGAGTTGTCCATGTATGGTCAATGACAAATGTTCAAAAAACTTCCCAAAAAATTTCCAGAATGAGACTTCTATCGATACTGATGGTTATGCAGTGTATAGACGAAGAGATAATGGTTCTTTTGTAGAAAAGTCTGGTGAGCAATTAGATAACAGATATGTCGTTCCATATAACAAGACTCTTCTTAAAAGATACCAGGCACATATCAACGTTGAATGGTGTAACAAAGCTGGATCCATTAAGTATTTATTTAAATACATTAACAAGGGTCCAGATAGAGTTACTATTAATTTTGTGGAAAGCAAGAAAGTACCGGGTGAAGACATAGTGGTTGATGAAGTCAAAGGATTTTATGATTGTCGTTATATTTCTGCGTGTGAGGCTTCATGGAGAATATTCTCATATGATATTCATTACAGGACACCTCCTGTAATGATATTACCTTTTCATCTACCCGGTGAACAAAGAATTGTTTTCGATGCTACGCAGGACATTGACGACGTTCTCAATAAACCCTCTTGTGCTACATCTATGTTTTTGGGTTGGATGGAATGCAACAAAAATGATGCCAATGCAAGGCAACTAACTTACATCCAATTCCCTTCACAATATGTTTGGAAATTACAAGAAAGAAAATGGGAGCCTAGGCAAAGAATAAAGTCAATTGGTCGGATTCATTCAGTTCCTGCTTCTGTTGGTGAAGCTTATTTTTTGAGAATTCTTTTAAATAAGGTTAAAGGACCAACATCATTTCAAGATATTCTTAAAGTTGATGGGAAAGTCCAATCCTCTTTTAGGGATGCATGCTACGCTATGGGACTCTTGGATGATCATACAGAATATGTTGAAGCAATAAAGGAAGCGGCTTTTGCAGGTTCTGGCTCTTATCTAAGGAACTTATTTGCAACTCTGTTAGCGTCCAACAGTTTGTCAAGACCTGACATTGTTTGGGAGGAAACATGGAATTATTTGTCTGATGACATTTTACGCAACAGAAGAAAAGATTCAAATTGTCCAGGTTTTTAACGTTTTTTAATATATTATTACTTTAAGATAGATTTTCTACAATTTTTTGTACATATACTACATAGTAATGATTGATAATTATTAGGAATCTAAATTATACTATTTTTAATGGTTCGACATATTCAATTGTTCATTTTATATGTTAATTATATAGATAGATATTTCATTCTAACACATTTTATTATATTTTTTTTTCCAAATTTGATCCTTTCAGACGACGAAATTAAGAATTTAGCTTTACTTGATATCGAGAAGTTCTTATTGCGTAATAGTTGCAGTCTACGACATTTCGTAAGTATGCCATATCCTGAGAATGAGTTTCTATCATTATTAGACAATCGTCTTATTTGTGAGGAGTTGGGATATGACACAAATAGTTTGGTTGAAGAATTTGATGCCCAGTTTGCTTCTTTAACAGATGAACAAAAAAATATTTATAACTGTGTAATGAAATCTGTTGAGGAGAAGAAAGGAGGAGTTTTTTTTTTTGTTTATGGTTACGGTGGTACGGGTAAAACGTTCCTATGGAAGACTCTATCTTCATCCATAAGATGTAAAAGAAAGATTGTTTTGAATGTTGCTTCGAGTGGTATCGCATCTTTGCTATTGGCAGGTGGTAGGACAACACATTCCAGGTTTCGTATTCCTATAAACCTAACTGAAGATTCTATGTGCTACATACCACCTAATAGTGATGTTGCACAACTTCTTAAACAAACCGACTTGATTATATGGGATGAAGCACCCATGACTCATAAACATGCTTTTGAAGCACTAGATCGAAGTTTAAAAGATGTATTTGGTGTACATGCTGATGAGTCGTCTGATTTGTTATTTGGTGGAAAGGTTGTTGTGTTTGGGGGTGACTTTAGACAAATTCTACCAGTTGTACAAAATGGAACTAGGCATGACATTGTTAATGCCTCTTTAAGTTCATCATACATTTGGCACAAATGCACTGTTTTAGAATTAACAAAAAATATGAGGTTGCTTTCGGGAAGCTGCAATTCTGATATTGAGGAAACTAAAAAGTTTGCATCTTGGCTTCTGGATATAGGAGAAGGAAAGATCGATACAATAAGTGATGATCAGGATGTTATTTTGATACCTGATGACTTACTTATTTCTCAATCTTCGGATCCTGTTTCTGATTTGATAGACTTTGTTTATCCGTCACTTTTGGATAACATCCACATTCCGACTTATTTTCAAGATCGAGCTATATTGGCACCGAAGAATGAAGTTGTTCATGAAATTAATGATATATTACTTTCAATGTTTCCCGGTGACGAAGTTGAGTATCTAAGTTCGGATAGTGTTTGCCAGTCAGAAGATGTTAACAAACAGGTTGATGAAAGATTAGTTTCTCCTGATGTGCTGAATGGTCTTAAGTTTTCTGGAATACCAAACCATCGTCTGGTTTTGAAAGTTGGTGTCCCCGTAATGTTACTTAGAAACATTGATCAGAAAAGCGGTTTGTGTAATGGGACAAGGTTACAAGTTGTTAAAATGAGAAAACGTGTAATTGAAGCCAAAATCATTTCAGGAAGTAACATTGGAATGCGAACTTTTATTCCAAGAATTACTTTATCCCCCTCGGATAAAAAAATTCCTTTTAAAGTTAACAAAAGGCAATTCCCAATTGCTGTTTCTTTCGCAATGACAATAAACAAAAGTCAAGGACAATCCTTATCTAGGGTTGGGTTGTATTTGAAGGATCCAGTTTTTTCACATGGGCAGTTGTATGTTGCGCTATCAAGAGTCAGAAGTCGAGATGGACTGAAGATAGTTATAGTAGATGAAAATTGTGAACTGACGAACAAAACATCAAATGTTGTGTACAAAGAAGTCTTTCAAGATTTATGAATAATGTGAGTAATTTTGATGCAATTTCTTACTTATCTTCATTGACGTTATGTATATACAACTTCAATAATAAAGTATTATTTTAATTTTTTTTTTGTTTTTTGTTTGGTTTGAACCGTGCTTGACCATTGATTTGTAAAACAAGTTATTTCCTAATTACAATTACATTAAAAATAAAAATATAATAAAGGTAATTTACAAAAACAAAATGTATTTATACCTTTGTGGTTTTTTGTTAAATGTTATACTTTGGTTGAGTACTGATCGTAATAGGTAATCGGTTTTCGTTGTTATCGTTATTTATAAGTTACCTAAATTATCCACTTTGACATTAAAACCAAAGTTATATATTAGTTTTAATATCCACTTCATATCAACGCAACATTGAAACATGACGTTTATATAAGAAAAAAATATCAGGCTAACCATTATTCTTAAGACTTTATGTTGTGGACACTAAACTTGAATAATACAAGTCTTAGTTTAATATATTTTTTTAATTTACTATGGTTTGCACGTGGGTACCCACGGGTCTCAAACCTAGTATTCATATAAATGGAAGTAGGGTTTCGTTGAAAATTTGAGTGAAAATGAGTATTTCATTAAATATTTTAGATATAAATAACTATGTGTTATATAAATAATTATTCCCGGGTTTATATTCTGCTATGTTAAACCAAGTCTATAATGGAGCTAAGATGATTGAAATATCGACACTTTGCCAAGTTGTCCCACATAGGTGGGATGACAAAAATAGAAGTGGTATACAAGCAAAAGCACTGCATGTAAATCGTTTCCTTTAAGGCGCACCTTAACTCGCACTCGTGCACGCACGTGGCTTAGTGGATGGGCGCAATGCAGCACTTTGATGGCATATTGTGTACACTCGCAATGCGGTAGCCTTTGTATTTTTAACTGGGTACATGTTGTTTAGTACGGAAGTTTCATGGACCAGGTGGCAAGTCCTTGGCGGAAGACATGGCAAGGCGAGTGGTGCGCGGGTTTGGATGACGTCCTGGTATGGGTGGCGCGAGCACCCAAAGATCCTATAAGGCGTGTGTGCAGGCGTGCACTCACTTTGTGGGTTAGGGCATGACCTAGTGGACCTGTGGGTTCAGCCAACAGAGTGGCATGTATACATGTTGGGCGAATCATGAAGCTTGGCAGGTGCCGCAACGCGTATGTGACATCCGGGATCCAAGCGCACACTTTTCTAGCTGGCTTTATTGTTTACTTGCTGAATTTCGGGACGAAATTCTTTTCAACTTGGGGATGATGTGATACCCCGCAAATTCAGGTTCTCACTTTAACTAAACTCTGGTTACGTTCCTTGCATTATACTTAACTAGGGTTAGCAAGATAGGACACACGTTGCATTGTTGTGAGCTAATAACTGAATACATGATTAGTGAACCTCGGACGTTGGTGAATAATGAAGTATAATAATAATGAGTAAACTAATTTGGATTGATTGCGATTACGTGTCTATGTGATATTCGATGAACTTATGTGAAAACCATACGTGATTGTGTGAACCTAAACCGAATACGTTAATAAAATCATTAAAGGTGGATTATTAGGTTGATTAGGGTCTTAACGCATGGGGTTGCACTTGTTACGGTCCGAAATAACGAAAACGCCAAAGGAAAACCCGTCGGGTGACGAAACAGGCCACTCACGCGGGCCGAAGGCCTGCGAGCGTCCGCGCGAGCAGCTTGAGCGGCCGCGCGAACGTCACTAACAAGTCTAAACCGCCTCACACCCCTATTTAAACACTCTTAAGCCCCATGCAACCTCTAAACTCAACCCTAATCGCCCCCTTACTGCCCCTTACGAATTATAAACCCCAAACAACCTGCAAAGGCTCAAGATCATCGATTGGGAAGCTCCAAAGGCGTTCGGTTGATAGTATCGAAGAGCTAGGGGTATAATCTTTAATCCTTTACGCTTTAATCTTATTTTTATGTTATAAAAATCATATAACAAGGTTTGTCCAGGTCTGAAAGCTTTTGATAATAATTAAAACTTGAGGTTTTTGAAGATTAAACGAATTAAACATGATGATAGGCGATTAGTAATATCATAGGTTACTTGTTGCGCAAGTTGTTGAAGTTGTGATCATTAAAGTTGTAATCTTTGCATGAATAATGATAGAATCTGATCACAATAGGTATTAGGAATGTTTGGTAATAGTTATTGATGATTATTAGGTGTTATTGATTGATAATATGCAACTAGGGTTTGGTATAATTGATAATATTGCATGATTAGAATCTGGACAGAATCTGAATGTCGACTTGTAGGGTCTGTTTAGTGGCTTGAAAATAATTGTTTTAATCGATTCTTTACATGAATAGATTGTACATGCTCTTAGCTTTTTAGAATGGGCAAAATCATCTGATTTGGATGTCGTTTGATATGTTTTTGGAATTTTCTTTGATTAAAGGTCATGTCAGATTTTCGGATTAACAAACTGAGTCAACTTTAAACAATCATAACTCGAGTTTTACAAGGAATTAAGTTATGAAATTTGGATAGTAGGTTAACATTGGAATAACTTGGCTTTTCCAAGTGGATTAATCCCATTTGGATGAATACACGATTTTTGGAAATTTTTCTACTAACCTGACATGCTGTAGAAACTTTCTGGACATATCTGTGATGTACGATTTTTCATGATTTTTGTGCTTGGTTTCGAGACAAAAAAAAAAATATGGGTTATCAAATGAATCCCAAATAATATTCAGTAAAAATTTGGGAGTTTAACTCACTGATTTAGTATTTTAAATAAATTAGTTTTTGTGACGCACAATCTGTCCTAAAAACGCAGATTGTGTATTTTGTGTTTGTGTAACTAATTGGAGTCCTATGTGGTATGTGTTAGATATATATTTGAATGAGCACTTATATGAGATGCATATGAAGTGTAAAACTAATGGTAACCAACATATTCACCAACGGGTCCGTAGGATTTACTTATGCATGTAGAATCACTAGGTGTCACTTACACGCTTTTGAATATTTAAACGTCTTGGACAAACGGATTATATGGTGTAATGGTATTACACATATACTCACTTAGTGACACATGTACTAGGGAGTCGGTAGCACACCCTACTTTGGAGTTGGATTTATTTGCTTGCATTCTAAGGTGAGTTTCACTACTCTTTTCTCAAAAGCATGCGTCTCGGGTTGAGACAACTTACTTAACATTTTCTAGTCCGGTTTGGGACTACTTACATATCCCTGGTTGGGATGCTATGGATCCTTGTGTGGGTCGTTTACTTTGCTAGTTCGCAAACTGTGTCCTTGATGAACTAAACCAACTCTATCATCTGTAAGTCCTCACGTACCGAATGAGTTGCCGGGATTGGCAAGCGGGTTATTAGTTGATAGCGCTATTAGGTCTTACAAACCTCACACCGGCTCGGGGAGCGCGGGCGTGACCTATAACTTAACGAAACTTTATCATTGTGGATAGACAATGATGTCAGGCATGCGGCTCACATTTGTGGCTACACGTACATAGCAGTTCGGTATATTCGGTGTTAGTTATCATGAATGGGCTAGCTACCATTACATATTATGTTATTACATTTTCCTTCATAGGGTTTTAATTTGGGCGCGTTGTTTTGCGCATGGTTTTAAAAGGTTTAAATTTGGTTTACGCTTCCGCAGCTTAACTAAACTTGGTTTTGAAAACGAACTAAATGGTTTGGGCATTTAGAGTTCGTTCATATGACTTATGGCTATGGGATCCTGGTATGTCATGCGCCTCGCGGTATGAACCCCGCAGTAGAAATTTGAGGGTGTGACAGATTGGTATCAGAGCCATTGGTTATAGTGAACTAGGACTGCATGTTGAGTCTAGTCTATAATCATCATAGCATAAGTACACTCACAACTTAAGTGCACAACTAGCTTTTAGCTACACGTACCTACAACATATGATTTCAGGAGGTATGTTATCTTCTAGTTCTAGACCTAATTCTGAACACGTCAATGGTGGGAACACAGGGTTACACCAGGTGGCGCATTACTGGGAGTAGTATCTTAACAAACCTCATGGATGAGGAAACAACAATAGTACAAGGGAGGGAGCCCTTGCGAGCGTTGTGGCGCACGTACACAGGAAGCTGCACGATGCGCATGACGTGGTACCATTTAACCAAATCAAATTGAAGAAATTCAAATACTGAGACTTATTCTTTTCACTAAACAAGGAGACAATTAGTTTCTGTTCCTTGTTACTTGATCTTTCTTACCTTCATTCGAAACTCAGACGGGACTGGGTTACACATATAGAATTCATTTCTTACTCTAGTACCTTACGCCTAGTGCGAGCGGGCGAACGTATGACTGCATATCCTTGTCTCTCATGAGCATATGGTAGGTTCATGGGAACACATTAGATCGGGGCTTGTTACACACATTCTTGGGGAGTTATGTAAAGCCTGCGACGTAGTGCAACATCACAAGGGAAGATGAAACCTACTAATGGCTGATAGCCACGATTGGAGGAACGAGTGGTACAGCTTACCACTAAACTGGCTTACATAGGACTAGAGGAGGAGACTGTATGTGATGTGAACCATATAACGCTGACACCAAGAAAGAGGAGGAAGAAGGGATGGAAGGGGAACCTGAGCAGGACGAGCATATGGAAAGTGATGATGAAGGCTCTACTATCTAGACAGAGCGTGGCGACGATTGGCTCTTACCTTTTTCTTACCTGTATTTTCTTTTCTTTTCCCTTGTTAACTTAGATAAGACTGAGTTTTTATGATCAACGATAGGGTGGTTGAAGCCCTCGCCTCTTTCCAACCTATTAAAGATCTATTTTGCTAAATCACTCTTTTCCCCTGACTTCCACATTTGAACTTTCTTATACCTTGAACGCACATGCCACAATAACAACCTGCCATCATATTTTCAAGCCTTTTTATTGGTCGTAAACCTCTATAACTCCAACGGACTTGAAGGAGACCGTCTGATTGCTTCGATAGTATAAGTCTTTGCCATGTGCATTTGCCCCAGGCAGAATGGGGTAATGTATGCTATATGCACACTCGATGAGTTACAGATACTTGGATGGAGAACGTAGCACCCTATGATGAAATCTAGAAATTTGATGGATGGGTCTGAGATCGACGCCTACACTACCAAGCTACAAGAGTTGGATACTTTGTGCTCAAATCTAATTAACCAACTTTGCCAGCGGATCGAATTTCAGACCAAAATGGTGGGTCCCTTAGATTCGTGGCTTGGCCACTGCAGCTCACCTACCCAGAATCTAACAAATCGTTCATTCTGGCTCGTAAACACACGGATTAGGCTGTTGAGCATGGTACTTTTCCGAAGCATGGAGCTTCATCTTCTACTTTTGGTGATAGCAAGAGAACGTGGAATAGTGTGAGGTACAAGTCCTTCAACAAACAATAACCAGAACGGTAACAACAACAATGGGGCTCGTGGAATAGCAATTGTGATTGGCTCTGGGGAAGCTAGGACTGATAACAATGTCGTGACGGGTACGGCACTCTTGCTTCTATTTTATATGATACTGGTGCAAACTATAGTTTTGTGTCATCAAAACTTAGCAAACAACTAGGGATGGTTCCTACTCTTCTTGATACCCCGTACACCATAGAGTTAGCTGATGGAAAGCCTGTGGAGGTAACCCATATTTGTAACACCCCAACCGATGGCGGAAACATCGGGATGTCACGTAGTGATGATTGTTCAGTAGCTCATGGTGAATAATAAATTTCATTAAATGATTTAAATAATTTACATACAATGGTTCTACAAGAATTCGTACATCAAATTGAATAAAACTATGCACATATCTTCAAGCAAATCTTCAAGCAAGTAGAACCTGAAACATGTTAAGTTGAAAATATTTTGGGTCAACAATTGTTGGTGAGAATTACATATTATGTTTTTACATTTTCCTTCATAGGGTTTTAATTTGGGCGCGTTGTTTTGCGCATGGTTTTAAAAGGTTTAAATTTGGTTTACGCTTCCGCAGCTTAACTAAACTTGGTTTTGAAAACGAACTAAATGGTTTGGGCATTTAGAGTTCGTTCATATGACTTATGGCTATGGGATCCTAGTATGTCATGCGCCTCGCGGTATGAACCCCGCAGTGGAAATTTGAGGGTGTGACAGATTGGTATCAGAGCCATTGGTTATAGTGAACTAGGACTGCATGTTGAGTCTAGTCTATAATCATCATAGCATAAGTACACTCACAACTTAAGTGCACAACTAGCTTTTAGCTACACGTACCTACAACATATGATTTCAGGAGGTATGTTATCTTCTAGTTCTAGACCTAATTCTGAACACGTCAATGGTGGGAACACAGGGTTACACCAGGTGGCGCATTACTGGGAGTAGTATCTTAACAAACCTCATGGATGAGGAAACAACAATAGTACAAGGGAGGGAGCCCTTGCGAGCGTTGTGGCGCACGTACACAGGAAGCTGCACGATGCGCATGACGTGGTACCATTTAACCAAATCAAATTGAAGAAATTCAAATACTGAGACTTATTCTTTTCACTAAACAAGGAGACAATTAGTTTCTGTTCCTTGTTACTTGATCTTTCTTACCTTCATTCGAAACTCAGACGGGACTGGGTTACACATATAGAATTCATTTCTTACTCTAGTACCTTACGCCTAGTGCGAGCGGGCGAACGTATGACTGCATATCCTTGTCTCTCATGAGCATATGGTAGGTTCATGGGAACACATTAGATCGGGGCTTGTTACACACATTCTTGGGGAGTTATGTAAAGCCTGTGACGTAGTGCAACATCACAAGGGAAGATGAAACCTACTAATGGCTGATAGCCACGATTGGAGGAACGAGTGGTACAGCTTACCACTAAACTGGCTTACATAGGACTAGAGGAGGAGACTGTATGTGATGTGAACCATATAACGCTGACACCAAGAAAGAGGAGGAAGAAGGGATGGAAGGGGAACCTGAGCAGGACGAGCATATGGAAAGTGATGATGAAGGCTCTACTATCTAGACAGAGCGTGGCGACGATTGGCTCTTACCTTTTTCTTACCTGTATTTTCTTTTCTTTTCCCTTGTTAACTTAGATAAGACTGAGTTTTTATGATCAACGATAGGGTGGTTGAAGCCCTCGCCTCTTTCCAACCTATTAAAGATCTATTTTGCTAAATCACTCTTTTCCCCTGACTTCCACATTTGAACTTTCTTATACCTTGAACGCACATGCCACAATAACAACCTGCCATCATATTTTCAAGCCTTTTTATTGGTCGTAAACCTCTATAACTCCAACGGACTTGAAGGAGACCGTCTGATTGCTTCGATAGTATAAGTCTTTGCCATGTGCATTTGCCCCAGGCAGAATGGGGTAATGTATGCTATATGCACACTCGATGAGTTACAGATACTTGGATGGAGAACGTAGCACCCTATGATGAAATCTAGAAATTTGATGGATGGGTCTGAGATCGACGCCTACACTACCAAGCTACAAGAGTTGGATACTTTGTGCTCAAATCTAATTAACCAACTTTGCCAGCGGATCAAATTTCAGACCAAAATGGTGGGTCCCTTAGATTCGTGGCTTGGCCACTGCAGCTCACCTACCCAGAATCTAACAAATCGTTCATTCTGGCTCGTAAACACACGGATTAGGCTGTTGAGCATGGTACTTTTCCGAAGCATGGAGCTTCATCTTCTACTTTTGGTGATAGCAAGAGAACGTGGAATAGTGTGAGGTACAAGTCCTTCAACAAACAATAACCAGAACGGTAACAACAACAATGGGGCTCGTGGAATAGCAATTGTGATTGGCTCTGGGGAAGCTAGGACTGATAACAATGTCGTGACGGGTACGGCACTCTTGCTTCTATTTTATATGATACTGGTGCAAACTATAGTTTTGTGTCATCAAAACTTAGCAAACAACTAGGGATGGTTCCTACTCTTCTTGATACCCCGTACACCATAGAGTTAGCTGATGGAAAGCCTGTGGAGGTAACCCATATTTGTAACACCCCAACCGATGGCGGAAACATCGGGATGTCACGTAGTGATGATTGTTCAGTAGCTCATGGTGAATAATAAATTTCATTAAATGATTTAAATAATTTACATACAATGGTTCTACAAGAATTCGTACATCAAATTGAATAAAACTATGCACATATCTTCAAGCAAATCTTCAAGCAAGTAGAACCTGAAACATGTTAAGTTGAAAATATTTTGGGTCAACAATTGTTGGTGAGAATTACATATTATGTTTTTACATTTTCCTTCATAGGGTTTTAATTTGGGCGCGTTGTTTTGCGCATAGTTTTAAAAGGTTTAAATTTGGTTTACGCTTCCGCAGCTTAACTAAACTTGGTTTTGAAAACGAACTAAATGGTTTGGGCATTTAGAGTTCGTTCATATGACTTATGGCTATGGGATCCTAGTATGTCATGCGCCTCGCGGTATGAACCCCGCAGTGGAAATTTGAGGGTGTGACAGATTGGTATCAGAGCCATTGGTTATAGTGAACTAGGACTGCATGTTGAGTCTAGTCTATAATCATCATAGCATAAGTACACTCACAACTTAAGTGCACAACTAGCTTTTAGCTACACGTACCTACAACATATGATTTCAGGAGGTATGTTATCTTCTAGTTCTAGACCTAATTCTGAACACGTCAATGGTGGGAACACAGGGTTACACCAGGTGGCGCATTACTGGGAGTAGTATCTTAACAAACCTCATGGATGAGGAAACAACAATAGTACAAGGGAGGGAGCCCTTGCGAGCGTTGTGGCGCACGTACACAGGAAGCTGCACGATGCGCATGACGTGGTACCATTTAACCAAATCAAATTGAAGAAATTCAAATACTGAGACTTATTCTTTTCACTAAACAAGGAGACAATTAGTTTCTGTTCCTTGTTACTTGATCTTTCTTACCTTCATTCGAAACTCAGACGGGACTGGGTTACACATATAGAATTCATTTCTTACTCTAGTACCTTACGCCTAGTGCGAGCGGGCGAACGTATGACTGCATATCCTTGTCTCTCATGAGCATATGGTAGGTTCATGGGAACACATTAGATCGGGGCTTGTTACACACATTCTTGGGGAGTTATGTAAAGCCTGCGACGTAGTGCAACATCACAAGGGAAGATGAAACCTACTAATGGCTGATAGCCACGATTGGAGGAACGAGTGGTACAGCTTACCACTAAACTGGCTTACATAGGACTAGAGGAGGAGACTGTATGTGATGTGAACCATATAACGCTGACACCAAGAAAGAGGAGGAAGAAGGGATGGAAGGGGAACCTGAGCAGGACGATCATATGGAAAGTGATGATGAAGGCTCTACTATCTAGACAGAGCGTGGCGACGATTGGCTCTTACCTTTTTCTTACCTGTATTTTCTTTTCTTTTCCCTTGTTAACTTAGATAAGACTGAGTTTTTATGATCAACGATAGGGTGGTTGAAGCCCTCGCCTCTTTCCAACCTATTAAAGATCTATTTTGCTAAATCACTCTTTTCCCCTGACTTCCACATTTGAACTTTCTTATACCTTGAACGCACATGCCACAATAACAACCTGCCATCATATTTTCAAGCCTTTTTATTGGTCGTAAACCTCTATAACTCCAACGGAACTGAAGGAGACCGTCTGATTGCTTCGATAGTATAAGTCTTTGCCATGTGCATTTGCCCCAGGCAGAATGGGGTAATGTATGCTATATGCACACTCGATGAGTTACAGATACTTGGATGGAGAACGTAGCACCCTATGATGAAATCTAGAAATTTGATGGATGGGTCTGAGATCGACGCCTACACTACCAAGCTACAAGAGTTGGATACTTTGTGCTCAAATCTAATTAACCAACTTTGCCAGCGGATCGAATTTCAGACCAAAATGGTGGGTCCCTTAGATTCGTGGCTTGGCCACTGCAGCTCACCTACCCAGAATCTAACAAATCGTTCATTCTGGCTCGTAAACACACGGATTAGGCTGTTGAGCATGGTACTTTTCCGAAGCATGGAGCTTCATCTTCTACTTTTGGTGATAGCAAGAGAACGTGGAATAGTGTGAGGTACAAGTCCTTCAACAAACAATAACCAGAACGGTAACAACAACAATGGGGCTCGTGGAATAGCAATTGTGATTGGCTCTGGGGAAGCTAGGACTGATAACAATGTCGTGACGGGTACGGCACTCTTGCTTCTATTTTATATGATACTGGTGCAAACTATAGTTTTGTGTCATCAAAACTTAGCAAACAACTAGGGATGGTTCCTACTCTTCTTGATACCCCGTACACCATAGAGTTAGCTGATGGAAAGCCTGTGGAGGTAACCCATATTTGTAACACCCCAACCGATGGCGGAAACATCGGGATGTCACGTAGTGATGATTGTTCAGTAGCTCATGGTGAATAATAAATTTCATTAAATGATTTAAATAATTTACATACAATGGTTCTACAAGAATTCGTACATCAAATTGAATAAAACTATGCACATATCTTCAAGCAAATCTTCAAGCAAGTAGAACCTGAAACATGTTAAGTTGAAAATATTTTGGGTCAACAATTGTTGGTGAGAATTACATAGGTTTTTGAAAAATAATTGATAACAATAGTTTGTACAACACTCAGAGTTGTATGATGATAGAGTATGATACCGACATGTAACAATGCGTCTTTGTACAACCAAACCTTGTGTCGACTGTTGACTAACTCGGAAGTTAGTTAAATGTTGTTACTGTTATCGATCATCCCTGAATTTATGCGGGGGATGGGTTTGTCAGACCTATAGCGCTATAATCTAAACAGGCGGCTTGATCAATGTTAATGATTGTACTGTGTCTTTTTGTTACAGTCAAATGATAGAATGAGTAAATGATAGTGTAATTGAATCACAAGTTTCAACAATGTAAGAATGAGTAAATGATAGTGTATAAAATGTTTAAACATGTTTCACCCTAAAATGTAAAACAGAAAAAGGGGCTATGTAAACTCACCTTAGCAAAATATTATATCTGTTGAAAAATTGAATAATGGTGTTGCCCAAATGTATCAAGTATCACCCTATAATAAGGTAATAAATACGTTTAAGTCTATCAAGTCTACAAATGTATAAGTTTCTAGGGCTTCAAATTTGGGGATAAATGCTCGTTTGATTAATATCAAAATGTTTGATAATTGAGAGAAATTTAGTAAATAAATAACCAAAAATCTTTTTATGAAATTTAAAATTAAGATGGTCACAATAATGTATTTAAAGTGTAAAAATAATTTTCACAAAATTATTTTCTTTAAAATAGAATATTAATTCTATTTATAACAAATAGTCAAAATTTAACTTTAATATTTAAAAATATTAAAATTAAAGAATTATAAGTTTAAAATTCATATTTCTGTTTTAAATAATCAGAAATAATTTGTATAAAATTTTGGTGCAAAAATATAAAAAAATGGATTTATTATGATTTAATTATGATTAAAACTGACAAAAATTGATTAAAAATATTAAATAAATGATTTTTCAGAATTAAAAATCATTTCAGAAAAGTTTATCATTATATAAACTCAGAATAATTTTTTTGGAAATTTATAAAATCGTTTTGATATTTTTATAGAATTTTATAATTATAATAGAATAAACTTGTAATATTTATTATATATAATAAATAAAAGATTTTTGAAAAACTAAAAATTGTATGATAAACATTTCTATTAGAAAATCATAAAATAATTTTTGTAGAATTTATAAAGCAGTTTTAGTATTTTAAAACCATTTTTTTAAAAAAAAAAATAACAAAAATATAAAGAATAGGGTTTTAAAAAAAAGGTTGATGTTGGTGGGGATTGAACCCGAGTCAGAGTCGGTTCGAGAGTTTATAATCACAAGCCTAGACCGTCTGGTCTAGACCCTGAGAACGAGATAGTTTGGTTTCAGATTAGTTATAAAGGATCTTTCTATTAATTATAATTCATTAAAATAAAAATGGTTGGGGACAGGATTCGAACCCCCATCCTCAGCGGTTCTATTGTTTTAACAAGCAAGGATCACCAACTGATCTGTGAATCAGTTGGTGATGGATTCTAATTCGTATTAAATTTAAATGAATATGCGTCAGAGTCATCTTCCCCAAATAAAAACATAAACCCTAAAATTTTCAATCAGTAAAAAAAAACGCTATTATAGACTAATTAATTATAGGGTTATTACGAAGAAAGGGCCGATAAAAACATAGAGATAAAGAATTAGGTGTATACCGATCCTGGAGAGAGTGTACTCGTGAGCCAACAATCGAACACAATTGCACCAAATCCGAATGATTGTGGGTTGAAAAGTGAAAAACGTTATAGGGGTTCTTCTAATCGGTAGATTTAGGATGTGTATGTGTGTCTAATTACGTTGCAAGCTTCGTTTTATAAACATTGATTCGGTTTATATGGAAATGTCAACCCGGTTATAAATTAGTTTGATTAGCCATGATTTACGACTTATAAACAGCAATTAGGACACGAAATTGAAATTCCGGTCAACTCTAACCATTTAATTTGATTTTAGTTTCCAAAATTTTGAGGTTCCATACCTTGTTCATATCATGCGAAACAAAAGAAAAAAAAATAAAAAAAATGAAAGACAGCAGCAGTACGAGCATAGCAAGGGACAAAAACAATTCGTTTTGGGCCGAGATGGTTGTGCAGCAACCAATGTGGTTGGGCCGGTTCTTTGGGCCACTTGGTCTGGGTTCCGAAATGAGGTGAGGACATATTTGGTTTGTTTTGTTTATTTACTTATATATATATATATTTTTTTATAACATAAAGATCTATTTAATTATTTGTTATTATTATTTTTATTATTATTATATGATGAATAATTATCATAGTATTAGGGTTAAAAAATGCTATAAAATAATTAGATGTAATCAATAGAACTTGTCGTTTTTAACTGTAACGTACAATTAATAAACGCGAAATGTTACAGTCTCCCCTACTTTTAGGAACTTCGTCTCGAAGTTAAAGGAAGACACTAGGTTTACAATTGGTCGACTACCGTAAACCTTGATAAAATTCCTCACTACCTTAATGTACCTGTAAATTCATGATTACATTCCGGACCGTAATTACCAATTTACCTTACATTAGGGTTTTGCGTCCTTTTATGACTCTACCGATTGTTGAGCAGGTTCGATAGTCTCCACCAATCGTTGAGCAGGTGGTAGGGCCTTTCCCGACTGTTGGAAAGACATGATGACCTCTACCAATCGTTGAGTAGGTTGTTTGGTAGTCAACTAATTGTTGTACAAGTAAGCAAGTATGATTATAGATATAGCAATTAGTTTACATTCAAACAAGCATGCACTCAGATGTTATGATAATACTTGAATTTATTATTTGAATCAAAAAGTGGCAATACATGGAATTAAAGAGAAAGTAGACATCATTCAAATGGTGGGGTTTGCGGTTAAGTAGCTGGAGGGTCTTGATCTCTGTTTAGTTTAGGGCATCGGTTACGGAAATGATTTGGGTCTCCACATTCATAGCATTGACCATAGTTGTATCGATTAGGATTAGCAGCCTGAGCAGGGTTGGTGGGTTGGTTGGCATTAGGATTTGGGGTCTCGCGACATGTATTAACTAGATGGCCATACCTACCACAATTGGTGCACAAGCGACACGCTGAAGTAGTGGGATGATGTCGGTTGCATGTGTTACACAATGGATGGTTTCCTGTATAAGGTTTCTTGTTAGAAGCTTGTGTAGTGAGGTTGACATCAGGATCCTTGGCCTTACGCTTCTGATTCTCAGTAGTTACCGCGGCTACAATACTTGTTTTATTGCCTTTCCGAATTAAGGTCCCGTTCTTTACGCGATTATCAGTTAAGGTAGCTGCTAAACGTTTGGCTTCCTCCAAGGTGGCAGGATTCCTTCCCCACACCGTGTCCTGGATTTGCATGGGCAGACCACCGATGTACTTCTCGATGGCTACCGACAGGGGAGTGACTTTGTGGGGTAACAATAAGCTAAGCTCGTGAAAGCGGGTATTGTAGGCAAGGTTTTCCCCACTATCCTGAGCAAGGGTGTGGAACTCGTCTTCTAATTTCTTGACCTCATTACGTGGGCAAAATTCATCTTTCATTATCTCCTTGACTTGATCCCAGGTCATAGTAAGTGCAACTTCAGCTCCTCGGGTACGCTTTTCCTCATTCCACCAAGTGAGCGCTCGTTTGTGAAGAACGCTCATAGCATAACGGACTTTAAAGTTATTGGGACACTCACTGTTGATGAAGGTATTCTCAATACCCTCGAACCATTGTAGAAGACCAGTAGCTCCTTCATCTCCACTGAACTTAGGGGGATTACAGGAATTAAAGTGCTTAAGAGTGCAAGCTGGGAGACCATTCCCGTTTCCATTCCCATTTCCATGGTGATTTCCATTACCGTTCATCTGTATGACTTGAGCCAATAAGTTAGGAACCAGAGTCGCGATTTGCTGAGCCATTTGTTGGGAAATGATCGCAGCCAGTTGGGCATCAATGCCATTGTTGTTGTTGTTATTATTGTTGTTGTTGTTGTGGTTAGTGTTGCTATTTCCTTCCTCATGATTACCACCATTGTTATTGCGAGTGCTGCGACGTGGAGGCATGATCTGAAAGAGACACAATGAACGAGGTTATATAAGGAATGTAATCATTTATTCAGTAATTAAAACGAATAAACGAAAACGTTGACTTATCAAAGGTTCTAAATTCCAATAACATATGAAGACATGCTTTAGCCTATAAGTGAACACTCATCCCGAGAATTCCCAGGTAGGCATCCGGGTCCCTCGTCTGATTGGGATATATGCGCAATGCCAGCCAAGACAGAAGACTCAGAATACAGGCGTTCACCCTTCCAGATTGCACGTGTTCGTTATTAAAATCTAGAACTTCGACGAGATCTCGAGATGGTTCAGGTTAAACCTGAGAATTTTGTCATATTAGTCTAAGAGTAGATCCACTGATGGAGAGCAGCCTTCTTGTAAGGATGAAAGTAGAGATAAGAAGTAGGAGGGAGATAGAGATTAGCAAGTAAAGGAAGCAAGTACTGATTAAATCCTATGGTTATAGACTAGATTATTTCTAATAACCTAATTCCCTATAACCATGGCTCTGATACCAATCTGTAACACCCCAACCGATGGCGGAAACATCGGGATGTCACGTAGTGATGATTGTTCAGTAGCTCATGGTGAATAATAAATTTCATTAAATGATTTAAATAATTTACATACAATGGTTCTACAAGAATTCGTACATCAAATTGAATAAAACTATGCACATATCTTCAAGCAAATCTTCAAGCAAGTAGAACCTGAAACATGTTAAGTTGAAAATATTTTGGGTCAACAATTGTTGGTGAGAATTACATAGGTTTTTTGAAAAATAATTGATAACAATAGTTTGTACAACACTCAGAGTTGTATGATGATAGAGTATGATACCGACATGTAACAATGCGTCTTTGTACAACCAAACCTTGTGTCGACTGTTGACTAACTCGGAAGTTAGTTAAATGTTGTTACTGTTATCGATCATCCCTGAATTTATGCGGGGGATGGGTTTGTCAGACCTATAGCGCTATAATCTAAACAGGCGGCTTGATCAATGTTAATGATTGTACTGTGTCTTTTTGTTACAGTCAAATGATAGAATGAGTAAATGATAGTGTAATTGAATCACAAGTTTCAACAATGTAAGAATGAGTAAATGATAGTGTATAAAATGTTTAAACATGTTTCACCCTAAAATGTAAAACAGAAAAAGGGGCTATGTAAACTCACCTTAGCAAAATATTATATCTGTTGAAAAATTGAATAATGGTGTTGCCCAAATGTATCAAGTATCACCCTATAATAAGGTAATAAATACGTTTAAGTCTATCAAGTCTACAAATGTATAAGTTTCTAGGGCTTCAAATTTGGGGATAAATGCTCGTTTGATTAATATCAAAATGTTTGATAATTGAGAGAAATTTAGTAAATAAATAACCAAAAATCTTTTTATGAAATTTAAAATTAAGATGGTCACAATAATGTATTTAAAGTGTAAAAATAATTTTCACAAAATTATTTTCTTTAAAATAGAATATTAATTCTATTTATAACAAATAGTCAAAATTTAACTTTAATATTTAAAAATATTAAAATTAAAGAATTATAAGTTTAAAATTCATATTTCTGTTTTAAATAATCAGAAATAATTTGTATAAAATTTTGGTGCAAAAATATAAAAAAATGGATTTATTATGATTTAATTATGATTAAAACTGACAAAAATTGATTAAAAATATTAAATAAATGATTTTTCAGAATTAAAAATCATTTCAGAAAAGTTTATCATTATATAAACTCAGAATAATTTTTTTGGAAATTTATAAAATCGTTTTGATATTTTTATAGAATTTTATAATTATAATAGAATAAACTTGTAATATTTATTATATATAATAAATAAAAGATTTTTGAAAAACTAAAAATTGTATGATAAACATTTCTATTAGAACATCATAAAATAATTTTTGTAGAATTTATAAAGCAGTTTTAGTATTTTAAAACCATTTTTTTTAAAAAAAAAATAACAAAAATATAAAGAATAGGGTTTTAAAAAAAAGGTTGATGTTGGTGGGGATTGAACCCGAGTCAGAGTCGGTTCGAGAGTTTATAATCACAAGCCTAGACCGTCTGGTCTAGACCCTGAGAACGAGATAGTTTGGTTTCAGATTAGTTATAAAGGATCTTTCTATTAATTATAATTCATTAAAATAAAAATGGTTGGGGACAGGATTCGAACCCCCATCCTCAGCGGTTCTATTGTTTTAACAAGCAAGGATCACCAACTGATCTGTGAATCAGTTGGTGATGGATTCTAATTCGTATTAAATTTAAATGAATATGCGTCAGAGTCATCTTCCCCAAATAAAAACATAAACCCTAAAATTTTCAATCAGTAAAAAAAACGCTATTATAGACTAATTAATTATAGGGTTATTACGAAGAAAGGGCCGATAAAAACATAGAGATAAAGAATTAGGTGTATACCGATCCTGGAGAGAGTGTACTCGTGAGCCAACAATCGAACACAATTGCACCAAATCCGAATGATTGTGGGTTGAAAAGTGAAAAACGTTATAGGGGTTCTTCTAATCGGTAGATTTAGGATGTGTATGTGTGTCTAATTACGTTGCAAGCTTCGTTTTATAAACATTGATTCGGTTTATATGGAAATGTCAACCCGGTTATAAATTAGTTTGATTAGCCATGATTTACGACTTATAAACAGCAATTAGGACACGAAATTGAAATTCCGGTCAACTCTAACCATTTAATTTGATTTTAGTTTCCAAAATTTTGAGGTTCCATACCTTGTTCATATCATGCGAAACAAAAGAAAAAAAAATAAAAAAAATGAAAGACAGCAGCAGTACGAGCATAGCAAGGGACAAAAACAATTCGTTTTGGCCCGAGATGGTTGTGCAGCAACCAATGTGGTTGGGCCGGTTCTTTGGGCCACTTGGTCTGGGTTCCGAAATGAGGTGAGGACATATTTGGTTTGTTTTGTTTATTTACTTATATATATATATTTTTTTTATAACATAAAGATCTATTTAATTATTTGTTATTATTATTTTTATTATTATTATATGATGAATAATTATCATAGTATTAGGGTTAAAAAATGCTATAAAATAATTAGATGTAATCAATAGAACTTGTCGTTTTTAACTGTAACGTACAATTAATAAACGCGAAATGTTACAATATTAGATACTCGAGCTGAAACTGAAATCAAGATTGAGGACATCCCAGTGGTCCGAGATTTCCCAGATGTCTTCCCAGAGGAATTACATGGACTTCCACCCATTCGTCAAGTGGAGTTCCAGATTGATCTTGCGCCGGGAGCAGCTCCAATTGAACGCGCACCATACCGCCTAGCACCAGGCGAACTTCAAGAACTATCTACCCAACTCCAAGAGCTATTGGGTAGGGGTTCCATTAGACCTAGTTCTTCGCCATGGGGAGCTCCAGTTCCGCATGTGTATTGATTATCGGGAGTTGAACAAAGTGACGATTAAGAACCACTACGCTTTGCCTCGTAATGATGACTTGTTCGACCAACTGCAAGGGTCGAGTTTCTATTCTATGATTGACTTGAGGCCAGAATACCATCAGCTGAGAGTCGGAGAGGAGAATGTGGCGAAGACAGCCTTTCGAACTCGTTATGGACATTATGAGTTTTTGGTGATGCCATTTGGATGCACCGGCTGTGTTCATTGTTCCGATGAACCATGTGTGCAAGCCCTATTTGGACAAATTCGTCATAGTGTTCATAGATGACATACTGATTTATTCCAAGAGCAGGGAAGAGCGCGAGCAACACCAGCAACTGATCTTGGAACTATTAAGAAAGGAGCAGTTGTATGCAAGATTCTCTAAATGTGACTTTTGGATTCGAGAAGTCCAATTTCTTGGGCATGTGGTCAACGAGGCAGGAATACATGTTGACCCCGCCAAGATTGACGCTATTAAAAAGTGGGAGGCTCCTAGGACCCCTACTGAGGTGCGCCAATTCCTTGGTCTCGCGGGATACTATCGTAGATTCATTGAGGGATTCTCTAAGATCGCTCAACCTCTCACCGCCCTAACGCAGAAAGGCATTACCTATAAGTGGGGAGATGCCCAAGAATCTGGTCAAAACTTTGCAGTGCACTGATACTATCGCTACCTGAGGGAACAGAGGACTTTGTGGTGTACTGTGATGCGTCTATCCAAGGGTTAGGATGTGTGCTAATGCAGCGTGATAAGGTGATCGCGTGTGCTTCACGTCAATTGAAGGTTCATGAGAAGAATTACACCACCCATGACTCGGAACTGGGAGCAGTGGACTTTGTTCTAAAGATCTGGAGGCATTACCTCTATAGGACAAAGTGTACGATCTACACTGACCACAAGAGCCTCCAACACATATTCGATCAGAAGGAGCTGAACATGCGACAACGTCGATGGGTCGAGCTTCTGAATGATTATGACCGTGCCATCAAATTTCATCCAGGGAAAGCTAATGTAGTAGCTGATGCCCTCAACCGTAAGGAAACGAAACCTAAACAGGTGCGAGCTTTACAACCCACTATACATTCTAATCTTCCTGATAAGGTACGTGAAGCCCAGGGCGAGACTTGGAAAAAAAAAACAAAAAGAAAACATCGGGCTTGAAACTTCACATGGTGCTGATAAGCACTTGGAACGGAAGACGAATGGTCTTCAATACTTCATGAATCGAGTCTGGATACCACGTTGTGGGATATCAGACAACTGGTGCTCGATGAAGCTCACACCTCTCGATATTCGGTTCATCCTGGTTCGGACAAGATGTACCAAGATCTCAAAACTCCTTACCGGTGGCCAAACATGAAAGCTGAGATAGTCACTTATGTTAGTAAGTGCTTGACATGTGCGAAGGTTAAGATTGAATATCAGAAACCTTCAGGCCTACTCCAGCAACCAGAAATCCCTATGGATTTCATCACAAGGCTCCCTAGAACGCCAACTGGCCATACCATGATTTGGGTTTTCGTGGATCGGTTAACCAAATCGGCACACTTTCTGGCAATAAAGGAAATGGACTCGCTGGAGAAACTAGCAAATCTCTACGTTAAGGAGGTAGTCTCTAGGCATGGGGTGCCTACTTCTATTATATCTGATCGCGATGCGCGATTCACTTCTCATTTTTGGACCACTCTCCAAAACGCTTTGGGGACTCGCTTAGATATGAGCACAGCCTATCACCCACAAACGGATGGACAGAGTGAACGTACCATCCAAACATCGAAAGATCTGATACGAGCATGCGTGGTGGATTTTGGCAACAGTTGGGATAAGCACTTGGCTTTAATTGAATTCTCGTATAACAACAGCTATCACACTTCGAAACAGTGTGCGCCTTTTGAGGCACTTCATGGACGCAAGTGTAGGTCTCCCATCTGCTGGACTGGGGTTGGGGATAGCCAACTAACAGGTCCCGAACTCGTGCACGAAACTTCTGAGAAGATAGTGCAAATCAGATACCGAATGGCTGCTGCTCGTGATCGACAGAAAAGCTACGCTGATAAGCGTAGGAAACCTTTGGAGTTCCAGGTTGGGGACAAGATTCTATTGAAGGTGTCACCTTGGAAGGGGTGATACGCTTTGGAAAACGGGGAAAGTTGAACGCACGATACGTTGGACCATTCGAGATTGTCAAAAGGATTGGTCCGGTAGCTTACAGGTTAAACCAACCTAATGAACTTAATGGGGTACACGATGTACTCCACGTATCAAATATAAAGAAATGCCTGTTGGATACAACACTAATGGTGCCACTGGAGGAGATCCAGGTGGACGGACGGCTACGGTTCATGGATGAACCAGTGGAGATTCTTGAGCGGCGCGTCAAGAAACTCAAACAAAACACTATACCTATTGTTAAGGTACGATGGAATTCCCGTCTAGGACCGGAATATACGTGGGAGCGCAGAGATCGAATGCGGCTCAAATATCCACACCTCTTTACTAAACCTGAAATTGTCCATAGATCAAACACTAAACATAAAGCAGCTCGCTCAAAGTGAATTTCGGAGCGAAATTCCTTTCAACTTGGGGATGATGTGACATCCGGGAACCAAGCGCACACTTTTCTAGCTGGCTTTATTGTTTACTTGCTGAATTTCGGGACGAAATTCTTTTCAACTTGGGGATGATGTGATACCCCGCAAATTCAGGTTCTCACTTTAACTAAACTCTGGTTACGTTCCTTGCATTATACTTAACTAGGGTTAGCTAGATAGGACACACGTTGCATTGTTGTGAGCTAATAACTGAATACATGATTAGTGAACCTCGGACGTTGGTGTATAATGAAGTATAATAATAATGAGTAAACTAATTTGGATTGATTGCGATTACGTGTCTATGTGATATTCGATGAACTTATGTGAAAACCATACGTGATTGTGTGAACCTAAACCGAATACGTTAATAAAATCATTAAAGGTGGATTATTAGGTTGATTAGGGTCTTAACGCATGGGGTTGCACTTGTTACAGTCCGAAATAACGAAAACGCGAAAGGAAAAGACGTCGGGTGACGAAACGGGCCACTCACGCGGGCCGAAGGCCTGCGAGCGGCCGCGCGAGCAGCCCGAGTGGCCGCGCGAACGTCACTGACGGGTCAAAACCGCCTCACACCCCTATTTAAACACTCTTAAGCCCCATGCAACCTCTAAACTCAACCCTAATCGCGCCCTTACTGCCCCTTACGAATTATAAACCCCAAACAACCTGCAAAGGCTCAAGATCATCGATTGGGAAGCTCCAAAGGCATTCGATTGATAGTATTGAAGAGCTAGGGGTATAATCTTTAATCCTTTACGCTTTAATCTTATTTTTATGTTATAAAAATCATATAACAAGGTTTGTCCAGGTCTGAAAGCTTTTGATAATAATTAAAACTTGAGGTTTTTGAAGATTAAACGAATTAAACATGATGATAGGCGATTAGTAATATCATAGGTTACTTGTTACGCAAGTTGTTGAAGTTGTGATCATTAAAGTTGTAATATTTGCATGAATAATGATAGAATCTGATCACAATAGGTATTAGGAATGTTTGGTAATGGTTATTGATGATTATTAGGTGTTATTGATTGATAATATGCAACTAGGGTTTGGTATAATTGATAATATTGCATGATTAGAATCTAGACAGAATCTGAATGTCGATTTGTAGGGTCTGTTTAGTGGCTTGAAAATAATTGTTTTAATCGATTCTTTGCATGAATAGATTGTACATGCTCTTAGCTTTTTAGAATGGGCAAAATCATCTGATTTGGATGTCGTTTGATATGTTTTTGGAATTTTCTTTGATTAAAGGTCATGTCAGATTTTCGGATTAACAAACTGAGTCAACTTTAAACAATCATAACTCAAGTTTTACAAGGAATTAAGTTATGAATTTGGACAGTAGGTTAACATTGGAATAAGTTGGCTTTTCCAAGTGGATTCATAACATTTGGATGAATACACAATTTTTGGGAATTTTTCTACTAACCTGACCTGCTGTAGAAACTTTCTGGACATATCTGTGATGTACGATTTTTCATGATTTTTTTCTTTGGTTTCGAGACAAAACAAAAATATGGGTTATCAAATGAATCCCAAATAATATTCAGTAAAAATTTGGGAGTTTAACTCACTGATTTAGTATTTTAAATAAATTAGTTTTTGTGACGCACAATCTGTCCTAAAAACGCAGATTGTGTATTTTGTGTTTGTGTAACTAATTGGAGTCCAATGTGGTATGTGTTTGATATATATTTGAATGGGCACTTATATGAGATGCATATGAAGTGTAAAACTA
Organism: Ambrosia x helenae; assembly: GCA_030844895.1. Lineage (NCBI taxonomy): Eukaryota > Viridiplantae > Streptophyta > Magnoliopsida > Asterales > Asteraceae > Ambrosia > Ambrosia x helenae. The sequence continues at coordinate 26,816,209 of CM061228.1, read as the reverse complement.
ATGGTAACCAACATATTCACCAACGGGTCCGTAGGATTTACTTATGCATGTAGAATCACTAGGTGTCACTTACACGCTTTTGAACATTTAAACGTCTTGGACAAACGGATTATATGGTGTAATGGTATTACACATATACTCACTTAGTGACACATGTACTAGGGAGTCGGTAGCACACCCTACTTTGGAGTTGGATTTATTTGCTTGCATTCTAAGGTGAGTTTCACTACTCTTTTCTCAAAAGCATGCGTCTCGGGTTGAGACAACTTACTTAACATTTTCTAGTCCGGTTTGGGACTACTTACATATCCCTGGTTGGGATGCTATGGATCCTTGTGTGGGTCGTTTACTTTGCTAGTTCGCAAACTGTGTCCTTGATGAACTAAACCAACTCTATCATCTGTAAGTCCTCACGTACCGAATGAGTTGTCGGGATTGGCAAGCGGGTTATTAGTTGATAGCGCTATTAGGTCTTACAAACCTCACACCGGCTCGGGGAGCGCGGGCGTGAACTATAACTTAACGAAACTTTATCATTGTGGATAGACAATGATGTTAGGCATGCGGCTCACATTTGTGGCTACACGTACATAGCAGTTCGGTATATTCGGTGTTAGTTATCATGAATGGGCTAGCTACCGTTGACATGCGACGAACTAGTGTTTACACGGTTCTTGGAACCAACTCAATTACTTGTTTACGTGGTTTTGGAAACCAGCGCAGTTACACACTCATCTACTTTACTTAGTGAACTCACCAACATTGTTTGTTGACCCACGATTTACATGCTTTTGCAGGTAGTTAGCTTCCGGTGCCAGGATTAGAAAGCACTGCACACTTCACTGCATTTGGGGTCTTGGGCATACACCTAAATTACATATTATGTTTTTACATTTTCCTTCATAGGGTTTTAATTTGGGCACGTTGTTTTGCGCATGGTTTTAAAAGGTTTAAATTTGGTTTACGCTTCCGCAGCTTAACTAAACTTGGTTTTGAAAACGAACTAAATGGTTTGGGCATTTAGAGTTTGTTCATATGACTTATGGCTATGGGATCCTGGTATGTCATGCGCCTCGCGGTATGAACCACGCAGTGGAAATTTGAGGGTGTGGCAGCGTACACATGCAGCACGCCTCTGGTCTAGGTGGCGCGCCAACGCCTAGTAATATGGCAACAACAGGGGGTCGACTGGGTACGTGAATGAATACAACAGTTATGGTCAACCTCTTAAAAAAGTGTATTGCAAGTTTAGTTGTTTTGTTTCTTAAAATTAAGTTGCTATTTTTATTCTAGGTTTAGAGTAGTATAAAATGAACCCTTGGTTCTTATTTGATACACCGAAGAATAACATTATCTATATCTATACTACAATATAAAGTGTGAGCAATGGGCAAATATGTCCAACTTGGTAAAGTTAAGATGGGATGTGAAAAGTCATGTGCTTTAACCCTCAAATGTCATATAAATCTTCCCCAAATTACCCTTCAATGCATTAAGATACTTGTACTATGTAGTAAAGACTAGAAGCAACCCCGCGCTTTGCTGCAGGACACATCGATTTTAAATGTAAATGTAGACAAAATAGTAATAATAACATTAATAATAAAAAGCTAAAAATCAAATGTCGCAAAAATACAAAAAATAAAAAGAAAAAAAAAGTCGTAGTTTCCTCAACCCCAATCCGCTAGGTTTGGTTTGGTTTATTTTTTGCCTATCCTGGTTTCCAGCCTGTGCCGATTTGGCTAAAACCGGTTCTAATCCTTATTAAAAGAACCCGATTCTCGTTTTCAACCCGGAATGGTTTGAGAAAAAAGGCGAGTTATCTATATGCTCATTTAATGTAGTGGACACTTTTCGGACCATTTTTTTTATTTTGTCACCAAAGAAGTTGAAAAATAAGTTTCTTAATACATTACCTCAATATCCATTTAGTCTCAACAATTACATGTATTCTTAAGCACGGATATTGATAACAAACTTGAACCAATATGAATATCTAGTAATAACTACGATGGTCATGACTCCTACGAATACTCTAATGACGACGGTAAATAAGAAACAACACGGTGAACAAATTGTGGTGGTTGGCGACAACGACGATTGTGGTTCCTGTGGTTTCAGTTGTTGCTAGGGGTGGTGATGATGTTGTACGAGGGTGACAAACCGACAACGACAGTTGGTTGCCTTGATTGTCATCGGCTTCAAAAAAATACGACAAACACGAGGGAAAGCGGCAATGGATTTGGGGGCTTCAAAGGTTTTGACAAACAAGTTATCGTAATAGGAATTGCCCAAACTGACAGAAAGAGAGTAGAATAAAATGAGATACCATTTAATTAATTCAATTTCATATTAATATTATGAACTCTAAATTTATATCTTCTTTCATTGTTTTTAATTAAATTTATATGGTAAAGAAATAGAGAAGCATCATGCAAAACTCTTCATCTTCATTATAACTATTGGTAGTTCTACTAGTTTTATTAGATATTTAATTATCACATTTAGTAATATTTAATAACAACCTTCTATTATTATTATAAATAAATTGACTTGTATTAAATTGTGTATTAAGTTTGTCTTGTCAATCTAATGAAATTACATATTTGTCCATGTAATTGAATATGAAATGACGATTTTGCCCGTCCAGAATACACTATATAATAGTATAGATAATTGAAGGTTTATTTTCTAGATAATTAAGTTTCTATATTTGCTCACAAAAATCCGTTCAAATTGTTATATATAATATCATGTGATGTGGTATGACCACAAGCTTCAAATAATTATATTCAACAAATATTAATTTTACATTTTCTTTCTTTCTTTAAAATTGCATATGTTTATATAAATATACAGTGTCGTTCATCATGAGAATTGCTGAAACAAATTACTTTATCTTTATCTTTGCAGAGAATTAATGGTGGTACGAAGTGATGCACACACAACACCAATTAGTACGGTACGTTTTGATTTTCTGTTGATAAGGTTTTTTATTTTAATTATTTAATAAGAACGACAAGGTGCGACTGAGGACGCTGAAAAGAGTAATCATGTTGTAACGAATTTTGCAAAATGTTGACACAATCCGAAAGTGGATTGTATCTGCAAGTTCATCTTCCAGGTTAAACTTGATTTGTTTATTAAAATAAATGTCTTGTTGATATTTCTTTGTTTACTTGTTTATACTGATATCGAATGGTTGTGTTTTGGTTTATCTACTCTGTTTTGGTTTCTATGCTCATATTTGGTTTTGAGTTTATGCTTGACAATACGTATCCATATGGTGGTTTTGTCTAAATTTGTGAAAAAATATATAGAAAGATTTGGGAATAAAAATTATCTATGCTCATATTTGGTTTTAAAAACAGTGCTGATGACTGAATTTTGATGGTCAAATAAGTTCATTTTCATATATAGTGAAATCTTTTTTTATATTTTGGTATCCTGTGTACACAGCATCTCTTAGATGTTGGAAGTTAAGGACATATGTGTATTCACGTAGGATCGTCAAATCTACAAAGATTATGATCAAACAAGTTTGATTCAGGTGCGGAATCCCTGAATCAATCACAAAATGATAACAATACTAACAAAACACAGAAATCATCTTTAAAAGCTTCATTTCATTCATAAACAAACTCAATTACACGTTATAATAAGCTTTACAATCAAAATAAGACATGAATTAAGTTTACACAAAACCCTAGGGAGAGACTCAAACAGGAGGGAAACAAAAATGACCAAAACTTAAACTTCAAAATGAACTTGACCTATTTATAGGCCTGCATATTCGCCCACTTTGCTTGGTCGAATGTGCAGGTTCGCCCAAACACTATGGTCGAACCAAGCTATACATTAACAACTAATTCTACCTTCGACCTCCTTCTCTCCTTCGCACCTTCAGTCTCCTTCGCCCGAACAAAAACTCTCATTCGCCCATATTCTTCTTCCTTCGACCAAATGACAAAACACACTAACATATGTTAATTGTAATCCAAAGCATTAGTCGCACAAAATGCATCTACAAACTCCCCCTCGACTATTGCTTGGATTGTTTACGCTCTTGGTCCATCCTTTTGTTCATAAGCTTTATGTGTAGTAACGTCTTTTGTTCTTTGGTCATCACCGGTTCAAAAACTTGTTTCGGCTTTTTCTTCTTGACATCAGGAACATCTTGAATCTTCACGAACTTACCAAGCTTCTTATCAAAATCGCATCCAGCATTTATATCATAAGCAAAGCACAGAATTACCACACGCTGGTATTTACTTGCTTGTTCAGCATCCTTCACCTCACTGTATATCGGATTGTAATACAACATAATGATATCCTCATGTGAACAATTAACCAACCACATAGGATCCAATATGTGTATGTTCTTGAAATTGTTTTCTCCATCCTTCAAAACAATCACAGCCTCTGCAATCTTCCAATCATAATACCACCAGATAAAATCTTTCGCAAAGTGTTGTGGAAGAAATGGAACTCTTCATTCCAGACTTCTTCTCTTCACAATCAACATTCATCTCTTCATTCAACTCCTCAATCTTCAACTCAGTCATCTTCTCAGTCACAATTTCTTCTTCAACCTCCACTGGCTCATCCAAATTCATTTGCTGTGCCACACAAGCCACATTACCAGTTGTGATTTCTTCAACACCTAACTGCATACCGGTCCAATCAAAACCCTCATCCTTTTGTATCACCAAAGCTTGATTTGGATTCTCGGTTTGGGTTTGTGTGTTTGGTGTAGAAATGGGAATGATTGTTCGGTTTGAATTTTGTTGTGTTTGGTTTTGTGTTGTGGATTGTCTAGCATTGTTATTTTGTTGGGTATTTTGTCGGTTTTGATAGTTGTTTTGAGGTTGAAAACTTGAAATGTTGGGACATTGGTATGACACTTCATTTTGGTTTTGTCGGTTTTGGTAGTTAGAGTTGAATGGATTTCTATTACCTTGTTGTGCTGGCTGTGTGCACTCTCTTTTGAAATGACCTTTCTCACCACAGTTGAAACAAGGGACTTTGGCTTTGTTGAAGCCATAAGTGGTGTTAGGAGAAGTAGAAAGATCAGTTCTCCCGGTCTTTTGAATAAAATCAGTGGCTCTTCTCATGATACTTGCAAAGGCCCACTGAATATCCATGTTGTTCCCAATTTGACTAGCAACCAATCCATTGTACTATGCTACCATTGCTGAAACTAAAGCTACATGTTGTTGAGCAATCTCAATAGTAACATTGTTTAGATTTGATGTCTCCAATACAATCGGGCTTTGGTTAGTTTGACTTTGGGTAATTTGCATCTAGTTCATTTGAGGATTGTATGGTTGTTGTTGTTGTTGAGGTTGGCTAGCAGAGTAACATGCTGCTTGTTGCATGGGTGAAAATGGTGGAATGTAAGTAATTGTTGGATATGATGGTGAGGTATATGAAGATGTTTGAGCAAGATAATTGATTGGTGTTTTGGGTGGTTCAACAATGTTAGATACGCACGCAATGTGTGGAGCAACATTAGAAGTAGAACTGGAAGTAGAATGGGAAGAAGATGTACCACCAAGATACAATTCCGAATTCTGAGGAATTTGAGGTCTTTTAGCTTTCCTCTTTTCCTCCATCTCCTTGTTTTCCAGTTTCTGAATGAACTCATTGATAGTCCAATACTGGTACACATCCTTTTCTTTTAACACCTCAATATGTTGGTTCCAATACGGTGGCAATGCATCGGCAAACTTGTCCACCAATTCGGACATAGGTATGCTTATCTCATAGCTTGAAAGCTCTGTGAGCAAATGGCAATACCTTGGGACCAACTCTTTCAATGTCTCGTTACCCATGTAACTGAAATTCTCAAACTCTTTCTGAAGCTCTTCCATCCTTAGCTTCCTAGTCTTCTCATTTCCATCATGCCTATTCTTCAACATGTCCCACAGCTGTTTAGAAGTTGTGCAAGAACCAAACTGATGCAACAAATCAGTATTGATAGCTTGAGACAATTGAGAAAACGCCTTCTTCTCAATAGCAAATTTCTTCTTTTCATCATCTGCAAGATTTTCCAATGGAATAGGCTCTCCCGTGTTCTCCAAGATCGGAGCAACATAGCCCTTCGCAATCATCTGCCATGCCTCAGTTCCCTCCAAACCCATTCCCTCCAAATGGATCTTGAATTTGGTCTTCCACGTGTTGTAGTCGACCATCTCCATAAGCTTAGGTGGACGGTTTCCACTCCCTGATGATAAGTCTTGGATAAGAGTTGATATGGCATTAGTCGTCTGCGAGTGAACCGCAGCTGCTGCTACTCCCCAATAGTCACTAATTAGTTGCGGTTGTGGTTGCGCAACGTGTTGAGGAATAGTACTAGTCATAGCCATATAATTGATGGGTTGTGATGGTTGACTAGACTTTTGGGCAGCAACCGACCAAGGATCCCTGGTTGTCTGCTGTTGTGGTGTTGGATTAGGTCGTGGTGTAGTAGGAAAGTTCCACATCTTGATCTGAAAATGATTAAACACGAAAAGATTAGAAAAGTTTATAAACAGACTCTACCTTCGTATATAGCGAGTGGTCGAATGAGCCAAACTGTTCTCCTTCGACCGTTTGAAAAGATGTGAATGAGAAATACAACAAACACAAATCACTTTCGACCCTTTATACCCTCTTTCGACCGTTTGGTTTCACCTTCGACCGTCCGAATGGTCGAATGAGACAATTCTGGTCGAATGAACAACAATACTCTAACAAACTCTAGATTCGACCAGTTAAAACACCACCTTCGACCAAAAATCCCTTGGTTCGACCAAATTAACACACATGTTCGACCATTCTCCCTAGGTTCGACCCTGCACTTTCAAAAACGGTTATTCTTTGAAAATCAGTTAATTTTGATCAATTTTTTTCAAAAGTTGATAGAATTTGATGATTCTAATCAGGTTTTGCTTTGGATTTGATTTGGAACAAGTTTATCAAAGAGAATTATGCATTTTATCCATGAAAACAAGCTCTAATCAATCAAATTATCACCAATTCAGTTTTATCAAAGAAAACAGAAAGTTTTTGATCAAAATAGGGTCCAAATCAGCTGTAAAATTATCAGTTTGTGGTTGTTTGATCCATATGGCTCTGATACCACTTTGTATTCGCGTAGGATCGTCAAATCTACAAAGATTATGATCAAACAAGTTTGATTCAGGTGCAGAATCCCTGAATCAATCACAAAATGATAACAATACTAACAAAACACATAAATCATCTTTAAAAGCTTCATTTCATTCATAAACAAACTCAATTACACGTTATAATATGCTTTACAATCAAAATAAGACGTGAATTAAGTTTACACAAAACCCTAGGGAGAGACTCAAACAGGAGGGAAACAAAAATGACCAAAACTTAAACTTCAAAATGAACTTGACCTATTTATAGGCCTGCACATTCGCCCACTTTGCTTGGTCGAATGTGCAGGTTCGCCCAAACACTATGGTCGAACCAAGCTATACATTAACAACTAATTCTACCTTCGACCTCCTTCTCTCCTTCGCACCTTCAGTCTCCTTCGCCCAAACAAAAACTCTCATTCGCCCATATTCTTCTTCCTTCGACCAAATGACAAAACACACTAACATATGTTAATTGTAATCCAAAGCATTAGTCGCACAAAATGCATCTACAATATGGTTGGACAATTTAGATAGTGTGGCATGAAAAGTTATAAGAATGTATATGTTGGATATAAAAAAAATATAGTTTCTTTTCAAAGTTTAAACAATGAAGAGAAATGGATTAATTTCATATACATCGTTTTGCATTCAAAGATAATTACGTTTTTACACTTTTCCTTCAGATTGGTGGGCTAACACGCCTACGCTTGTGCATTGTTCAAAAAAAATATATTTATCTTAACCGTCCCGCAGCAACGCGCGAGTTTCCCACTAGTTTCTTCTAATGAATTTTTAGTGAGAACTCACTAACTTGTTTCACCAATATCTTCATGTTCAAATTCGTTTACAAAGACTAAACACATTAAACTCAACATAATCTCGGGCACAAGAGCCATTTTCTGCAGTGCATATATTTTCTCAATTGTTGTAGTTTGGGAGACAGAAACGTTTGTCTCAGAGAAGGGACAAAACTGTTTTAAAGGTCTCGTGTCAAACACGATCATCAACCAAAATCGTCAACGACAATTTTGTTTATTCTTGCAGCAAATATACGGACAAGAAAGTATGGTTGATATTCTCCAAAGACTCTGGGTTGAATCAAGATTGATACATGTAATTTGTATTTTATATTTTATATTCAATTATATTTAGTTTTGTAATAAGTATTTGTAGTAACATATTTCCTACGAAAGCGCAGTTGATGATCAACAAAAAAAAACTTTATTAGGAAACCTAACTACATGATCAGCTTTGTTAACATTCTTATATTCATCAAATAAGATTTGGGTTCTAGAGCAAGAAAGCATACAAACAAAACATTCAAGAATTAGATCCAACATCAAGGGCGAAGGATAATGGGGTTAGGGGTGCTCCAGCCCCTCCTTTTTTTTTTTTTTGGCTCAGGGGTGGAAGTTTATGATTCTTGTAGGTAATTTTTATATGAATTGAGTCCATCCTCCACCGATTTGATCTTCCGACCCCCATCGATAGGAAAAAATTTGGGTCTCATGATTTTCGGCCCCTACCATTATTTTTTTCAAGCTTCGTCACTGTCCAGTATAACTGTTGTTTGATATTTGTGTTTGAATCAAGCTCAAGAAATAAATCCAAGTGCTCAAACTAAAGTAGATTTAGGGCTTGTTTTGTAGTCTTTTAATGGTTCTATTTAAAAGCTACATCCTAATCACCTAATGGGTATGTTTTAGAAACATGCTAACTGATTTGATAGCCACCTCTTAATCGGGTAAGCCTCTTAATGACGTAGCACGGTTTTGTCAATCAACCCATCAGCAGATTAGCCTGACATGATGGCTAAATCAAACATTATGACCGTTAAAACATTAATAGACTTTCTTCATCCATTTCATTAAAATAAAAGGATAAATCACATAAGGATGGTAGGTAGGCGGATAACAAGTTGTGCCACTACCCTTTTCTGAATACAAAATCCTAAACTGATATATTATAAAACCAAAAGGAATAACAGTGGCCCAAAATTCTTGTGATGGCCCAGCTTGTGTTTCCCGACAATAAAACCGGTCAAAAGAAACCGATCCTGAACCGAAACCGGTACACAAACCAGAACCGAACCGAAACCGATACCGCTAGAAATCGGTTGAAACCGGTAAAAACTGAAACCGGTTTACGAAAAATACATTTTTGGCCATAAACACAAATAAAACTTTGTTTTTTTATTAGAATTCAATTTTCTTCTTTAAAAACCTTAAAAAGTTATTAAAAGTTAAATTTAATGTAATTTATACGATTTTAAAATGTGTGTAAGCGAACCGTAATAGAACCGAAACCTAACCGGAATCGAAACCAAAAGCGAACCGAAACCGGGTAAAAACCGATTTTGTGGCCGACCAAACCGGTTTAAAACCGAACCGGTTTCAAACCGAAACCGGTTTAAAAAGAACCGGTACTGTAGCGACCGGTTTGAAACCAAAACCGGTTTGGCAAAAAACCGATTTGTACACCTGTAGTTTCCCCTACATCTTGGTCTAATAGCATGCCGAAATTGTTGTTATTTATTATTTAAGTCTTTTTACTGATGGCCTAAACCAAATAATCAAATAATGCCCAATAAACACTTCGGCTCAGATAATCCCATATGATTTAATTTTGTTGTCTACGTGATTCGTTAACGCCAAGACTTTATTCCATCACCATCCATAATTTTTCATGGTGCATTGTTTTTTTTTTTGAAAGGTCAACATGTGACAACCGGCAACTTCCGATTTATACTGATGTGATTTTTATTATGTGAAATATTTTTTTTTATTTTAAATATTGTTAATTATTAAGTTTTGGAAGTTAACTGATCATTTTAACAATGGAAACTGCGACCGATTTAATTAATGCGATGTAAATGCGTGCATCGAACGCACGTGCCAGGCGACGGAAATATTTATATTTTTGCTTGGTTTATTTTTATTTTTAATTTCGAACAAAACCGATAAATTTTTATAATTCATTATCGCGCCTAAATAGAAACCGACACGTTTTACGCTTAAACGAGTTCGATATGCGGTATACACCCACCTAACCCTAACCCTAACCCTAACTATAAAATGCTTCATTCTTCTTCCTCCTCTCATTTTGGCAGCTGCAACCTACCCTCTCTCTCTAAAAAAAACTATGCAACTTTCTCTCTCTAACCTCTCTCTCATCTCAGTCTCTCTCCCTCTCTCTTCTGCCTCAAGAACAACGGCTGGTGTTGGGTCTGCTGACCCGGAGAAGAACAGATGATTGAAAAGCCAAAATATACTAACAGTTGATCCATATTAATAAACAGCATTTACAACATACTCCTCCCAAAAGACTGTTGACCCTAACAACTGTTCCACCCAAACAACTGCTATGACAACTGCTGCTACAAAGGACTGCTGGATAACAACTGATAGAGAACAACTGCTGACTCAAGGTCTGATAGAGAACAACTGTTGATCAAGCGTTGAAGACTAAAGGTCTGTTAGAGCCAACAACACTTAGGCTCCAACATATGATACAAGACCATCAGAGTTTTCCTCAACAGTAGTTTACCTTACAGTGTTTGCAATGTAACAGTAGTTTGTATAGGGCAGATGTTTTATGTTGTTATTTTGTTAGAGGTCACTGTCTTAGGTGACGCCAGCTTAGATCATCAGTGGTTTAGATTTGTCTATAAATAGAACAGTGCCTGTACTGTTCTATTCAATCACTCACAACATTCTCTCAGACAAACAATCATAGAGTTATCAGGCTGAGGGGGAGTACTTGTATAATCGTTTGTAATCATTTGAGTTTATTAAAGCATTCGATTGAAAAACATTTATTCCTTTGTTTTGATTATAGTTTATTATTCCGCTGCACTTTCCACTTATACTCACTTCATTTATTTCTCATTTTACTTAAACAAATCAAAACAATCAAACTTAGATCCTAACAATTGGTATCAGAGCTTGGTCAATTAAATTCGATCTAACAAATCAATTTAATATAAACAGATCAGCTCACAATTATTGATATCGTTTGTTTGTCGGATTGAAAACAGAGTAATAGTTTATCTTCGATTCAACCGTTTTTGAACAAACTTTGTTTTCGAAAAAAATCAGAGAATGGCTTCAATCAATCACGATCCACACAACACTGGCACGAACAACAAGCCACCGATGCTTGTCAGATCTGAATACAATATCTGGCAACGTCGGATGAGCCATGTTCTAGTCTAGCTCAACAGAACACTGGGTGTTGGAAGTCGGTTATCTTCGGACCACATGTTCCGATGGTGCCGAGTACCGAAGATCCCAAGGTTCAGGAGCCTAAGAAACTTGAAAACTACTCCGACCAGGATTTTCAGAAAATTGAGTTAGATGCTAAGGCCTTCAGTATTGTGGCCATGGCTCTACCCAATGATATATATGCTGGGCTGTTATACTGTAACAGTGCAAAGGAGTTGTGGGATGTACTGAAAGAACAATTTGGTGGGACTGAAGAGGTTATTGAAAACAACCGTGAAATACTTAACCAACAATATGAAACATTCAGTCACGTTAAGGGAGAGTCATTAACTCAACAATTTGAGAGGTTTAACTGCCTCATTAGTGAACTAAAACTGGTTGGTCTAACTTACCCTCATTCAACTTTGAACCATAGGTTTTTAAGATCATTACCAGATAAATGGGACACTACTGCTATAGTTATGAGAAACTCAATTGGATTCAAGGACCTATCACTGACCCAGCTTCATGGTAAGCTCTTGACCTATGAGAGAGAGCTTAACCAGAAAAAGAAGCTCTAGGACTTTGGAAAAGTGTCTGATGACTATGTATTTGGTAATACAGCACTTCTGGGTCATGATGAGGTGCCTGGTAATAGTAAGTATCAGAGTTATGATCATTTCATTGACATAACTTCAGGTTTTAACTATGATTCTTATTCACCAAACTATGCTTTTACAGCAAGTGGTGGTGATATCCAGTGTGACAACCTGCACCCTTCACTTTTCATAAATGTGCATAATTGGTTCCTCAACTATTTCAAAATTTTCATTTTTAACCCTCGTATTTTAATAGGACCTGTTGGATCAGTTTGCTCTTGTTTGCTAAGTAAGAACTTGCTATCTTGACACTTAAGTGTTTAGCAAGTCCTAGTAAATCAGATTATAAGCACAGCGGAATGTTATAAGTTAAAGCAACACTTTTTATGCAAAGGCAGAGTTGTAACTCCCCCTTGATGTTTGAAACAAGATAAATGACAAAGTATTTATTATGAATCTAAGTTGTAAATGAGAATTAGATACTTAGCAAGATTCACAATAAATACAGAAATGGAATATTAACAATGAGAGTGTTTGAAGGATTTTTCTGCTTAAAAATCAATGTCTAAAATAGAAGGTTGAAGTCTTCTATTTATAGACGATTACATGCATGTATCTTGCCTGAAAAGCAAGTACAGAAAGTCCAGTTACAAGTTGCACAAGTTGCAACATTGAAAGAAACAAATAAAGCTAAAAGTAATATTAAACAACAAACTACTGATGCAAATGGGCGGTGGCAAATATCTTCTGCTAAGTGCTGATGAAGGACAACTACTGAAGAGTAGTTTTGTCTTCAGTACTTCTGAAGTGAACTTGTCTGGTTTGGACTTCAGAACTTCTGCAACTTCAGCACTTCTTCATATCTTCTAATCAGCAGTTTCTTGTCTTCTATTCAGTTCTTCTATTTAGCCAAAAATGACAGAAGTGAATTAGACTAAGGTTTACAAAAGTGGTTTCACCAATCCTCTTTGTCCTAACAATCTCCCCCTGGATTGATGAAGCCAAAACCTTACTAATTCCTTATGTGTTTCTTCTGTCTTGAACAATCTTCCATATCTCTTTGTACATGGTGTTCTTGAGCTGGTTGTACAGATCATCAGACAGAGATCCTCTCTGTGGATCTAGATGTTGAATTGTGAGCAGGTCTTGTGTTGACAGTTTCTTCAGATCACTGATCTTTTTGTAAGCCCTGCTTGAGAAGTCTCTTCTTGTCAACAGTACTGAGTTGTTATCAGTAAGTGACCATCTGATGATAGGTATCTTTGACTTGTTAAAGTCAGAAGAATAGGGAACCAGACTTGTCCCTTGGGTTGATGGTCCTGAGTGCTGGATGTCTTCAGTTTCAGATAGCCTCAGGTGGGATTCTCTTCCTTGTTGATGTTGTTGCATACCAGGCATCTGAACAGTTGGGAGATGGTGTTCAGTCACTACTTTGGTATGCATCTTTTCTGTGATGGTCTTTTGTATTTGATAAGCAAAAGTGGAAGGATCCCTGAACTGTGTTAACAGAGGTTTCTCCTCAATATCAAAATCTGAATGGACTATTGAGCTTCCCTCAAGTAGTACCATTTTGAAATCAGTTTTGACATTGTCCTCTGCCTTCTTCTTCTGAGCAGCAGATCTTCTAGATACACCAGAAGTTCTAACTACTGATCTTGAAGGATCAGCAGTTTGAAACTTCTCAGGATTTGCAGCCTTGGCAGCCAAATATTTTCTGTATGTATCCATTAGTCTTTCTTCTTTCCATCTGGATACAGAGGCTTTTGAACCATATCCTTCTGCTACTAGCTCTTCTATTATCTGGGCTCTCTTGGCCTTTCCTTCTTTGCTTGTGGCCATTTTGTCTGCAAGCAGTTGTGCTCTTCTGGTCAGCTCTTGCATAGAGAGTCCTTTGAGTGTAAAGGCTTTGGTCTTGCTGTTCTTGGTGATATAAGACACCAGTTGTTGTCTTTTATCCTGTTCAGCAATCTCATCAAGGCTAGCCTGCCTTTGTAGTTCAGCTGCATAAGCCTGAAGTTTTTCTTCATGGCTTAGGTCCAAATCATCCCTTTCTTCCAGAGATTTCCAAATCTGATCTTCTCTGGCCTTCTTGTTGGCTGCAATTAAACTCTTCTCTAATAGTTCAGCTGAGTGAGAGATGGGAGAAGGGTTTAAGACAGTCATTGTTGTAACAGATGTAGGCCTGATGGGGTCAGATGTTGGTTGAGTGGGAGCAGTGGTTCTGGAAGGTTCAGTTGTTTGAGGTTGGGAAGTGTTGACTTCTGATGTGCTGACAACTGCTGATGGTTTGTCAGCTACTGAAGGATTGTCTTCAGTACTTTCTGATTCTTCAGAAGTTTGGTAATCAGAAGTTTCTTCATTACACCTTAGGGAATCATCAGAACTTTGGGTCTCATCTTCTTTTTCAGCAGCTTCAATTTCTTCAATAGAGACACCAAACTGTTTGGCCAATTTTTCTTTTCTGGCCTGATCTTTCTGATCTCTTTCAAGGAGTGCCACTCGTGCCTCTACTCTGGCTTGGAATGACTCCTTAGGTTCCCTGATCTTCTCCCCCTTTTTGGATTCATCAATTCTAACCCTTGAAGCAGAGGGTTGGGAGAAGTGTCCTTGAAGATGAGCAATCTGTTGGCTGTTGTAGTCTATTTTGTTAGACAGATCGTTCATCTTGGTTTTAATCACTCCAAATTGGTTCTTGATTGACAGCTCCAAGTCAGCTGTATATGTTTGGAAGTGATTTCTGATGAGTGTGTTCATCATGTGGTACAGGGGACCCTCTGGGCTGCATAGCTGGTTCAGGTCTATGCTTGTTTGCCCAGGGAATTGGGTAGGCATTTGCTGTGAAGGGGGTGTTTTTGGGAGATCCTCATGTTGTACAGAGGATGCCACTCTAGGGGTTTTAGGGATTGAGTGGACTTTAACCTGTGCAAAGGTGACTGGCTTCTTGAGCCTGGATACCTTTGCAGCAGGACCTTCAGAAAGTGCCGTCAATTCAGTAGTTGGAGTTTTTGAAACATCATCCAAGTTAATGGAATCATCTGTATCCCTGATGTTGTCCTCAGAGAGGACTGTCTCAGTTAAATCATGAGCTGAGCCCAACTCAGTTCTCTCATGAACCTCTGTTTCTTGGTACTGAGGATTTCCTACCTCAGGCATTAAGCCTTCATCAGTAGTTGCCACATCTGAGGTCTTAGCTATGTTACTTCTGTCCTCAGATCCACCACTGGGTGGTAACTGAGTAGTAGCAGCCTTAGATGCCCCAAGAGTCTCTAAATTTGGGCTTAAAGACTCTGGTCCACCCTCATCTCTTGGGATAGGGCTAATGATGTCCACATCCATGTCTAATGTAGTAGTTATGTCCCCTGTTTGTTGTGGTTGATGGGGACTGACATGATCAGATGGGACAGTCTCTTTTAGCCCAGAGAGAAGTTTGGCAATTTCAATTGCCTCTTGTTCAGAAATTTGTGGGGAAGGTTCAGTAGTTTGGGCAATAGTTTGTTGTTCAGCAGTTTCAAAAGAGGAGTGTGTTTGATATGCTTTTCTGAGTCTTTTTCTTTTGAAATGAACAGATATGGGTGCTCTTTGTGGGGTTTGAGATGGATGAGACTGAGAGGGTGTTTCAGTCTCACCAATTTGAAGAGCAGAATGCTCAAGAGCATGTTCAGGCATCTCAACCTCCTGAACAGCTTTTCTTTTGGGTTGGTGGGTTACAGTTTTTGTTGGCTTGGGCTTTTTGGCTTTTGGTGGTGTAGGTGTGGAAGATGTGGGCTTCAGGGGGACTTGTTGTTGTTCTCCCTGATCATCTTCTGGCCAGGCAGCCGGTTTGTTCAGTCTTGAGTATGCTTGTGATGTTAAAGGGTTTAAAGTTGAAACTTTTCCCACAAGCACCTCATTACCCAGTTCCCCTATTATGCATTGCATAATGAACCTTGGGTACAACAAAAACTTTTTCTTGGTATTATTATGATGTAACACCAACTCATGGAAAAACAGTTTTGATGCCCTGTATTTGGTTTCATTCACGATGGAATGAAATATTGGTTGAAAAGTGGAGGGCATCTGGTCATATGACCCTGTTTTTGGACTCAAACACATAATTATATAATGAAACAAAAGTTTGTATTTTGGTTCAAAATATTTTTTGAATATTGTTGCATGGGAGAGAGTACCTTGATAACCACACTCAGTCATGGTTAGATGAATATCTTTGTTAGCAACATGGTCAGGGGCAGCTACATCATCCAGACCCAGTCTTGTTGCTAGTGTGGCTGGTGTGATGGTCAGTTGTTTCCCTTTTATCTTTGAGTTGAGGGAAATGACCTCACCACCCATTGTAACCGTCTCAGCATTTGCCCAGAACTCATTCAGAGTTTCAGTATGAATTGGTGGGTTAATTGTGAGAGCAGTAAAGTATTGGGATTTGACGACAAGATCAATGATCTCATCGTATTGGGACCAGCCTTCTTGTTTTTCAAGAAAAGCTCTTTGATTGTGTCCCTGTTTTAGAACAAGATCCATTGTGGTTTGGGTGTTTTGATCGAACAGTGAATTTTTAGGTGTAGGTTTTGAGAGAGTTTTGAGAGAGAAGGAGGGATATTTTGTGAGTTTAAAAGGATAAGTGTGTGAAAAAGGTATTTATTAGAAGTTTTAACCGCTTGAATCTTCTTTATTAGAAGTTTAAAAACCGCCTTTGGTTAAAAATCTCTTTATCAGAGGTTTTAAACTTATTAGGTCAAACCTCTGATGATGGGAAAAGTCAGATTTGCCCTTTTGACTTAAACTGCTGATGAAGGATTACTTCATCAGTAGTTCCCATTTTCTCTTCAGTAGTTTTAACATCTGATGAGAAATGTTTTTATAAATACTTAGTTCATAACTTCTGAAGTTTATTTTATCAGAAGTTACACACTTTTTCAAAAAGTTATCCCCAAACTGATGATTTTTGTTCATCAGTAGTTTCTCTCAAACTGTTTTTGTTTTTCAGAAGTTTGCTGTAGAGTTGGGTAGAATCAAGTGTTAACTTGGATTCTAACTGATATGCAGAAAAAAAATAAAATAAACACTTACAAATTTAGCATTCCAAGCATTGAAACTAACTTCTGAAATGTTGATGTGTCAAGGGGCTTAGTGAAGATGTCAGCTATCTGATTAGCTGTTGCTACATGCTTCACCTCAATCTTGCCTTTTTCATAGCAATCTCTTATGAAATGGTATCTGATCTCAATATGTTTAGTTTTTGAGAACTGTACCGGATTTTGAATGATGCTAATGGCAGATTTGCTGTCTACAAACAAAGGTGTCTTGGTCTCTTTGATTCCATAATCAAGAAGTTGATATTGGAGCCATTGTATCTGTGATGTACAACTTGCAGCTGCAATGTATTCAGCTTCAGCAGTTGAAGTTGCAACAGATGTTTGCTTCTTTGATTGCCATGACACTAGACAGTTACCCAGAAATTGACAACCACCAGATGTTGACTTTCTAGTCATCTTACACCCTGCATAGTCACTATCTGAAAATGCTGATAACTTGGTATTGCTTGAAGCAGGATACCAAATTCCCAGTGTTGGAGTTCCTTTCAGATATCTAAAAATTCTTTTGACTGCAATAAGGTGTGATTCCCTTGGTGCTGATTGATATCTAGCACAGACACATGTTGAAAACATAATATCTGGTCTAGAAGCAGTTAAGTATAAAAGGGAACCTATCATGCATCTGTACATGGTTTGATCAACCTGTTTTCCTTGATCATCTGGTTCAACTTGTGTGATAGGTGTCATGGGAGTGGAACATGATTTACAGTCATTTAAAGAAAATTTGTTCAATAATTCTTTAACATATTTTGATTGATGTATAAAAGTTCCATTTGTTTGTTGTTTGATCTGCAGTCCTAGAAAGTACTGCAGTTCTCCCATGGTACTCATCTCAAATTTTGATTGCATGAGTTTCTTAAAATCATCACACAATTTTGTGTTTGTTGAACCAAAGATGATATCATCAACATAAATTTGAACAAGTAAGACATGATTTCCAACATGTTTAATGAAAAGTGTTTTATCAATGGCACCTCTTGTAAAGTTATTTTTGAGTAAAAAGGTGGAGAGTGTATCATACCAGGCTCTTGGAGCCTGTTTGAGCCCATAAAGAGCTTTATCCAGTCTGTACACCCACTCAGGATGAGTAGGATCCTCAAACCCAGGTGGCTGACAGACATACACCTCCTCCTTGATTTTACCATATAAAAATGCACTTTTCACATCCATTTGATAAACTTTTATTTTGTTGGAAATGGCATAGGCCAGAAATAACCTGATGGCCTCAAGCCTTGCAACTGGAGCAAAGGTTTCATCATAGTCAATTCCCTCTTCTTGAGAGTACCCTTGAACTACCAGTCTTGCCTTGTTCTTGATTATCATACCAGCTTCATCTTGTTTGTTCCTGAAAACCCATCTTGTACCAATTGGTTGCTTGTTTTGAGGTAAGGGACAGATTTCCCAGACCTGTTGCTTGTTGAACTGTAGTAGTTCATCTTGCATAGCCTGCACCCAATTGTTGTCTTTGAGGGCTTCCTGGTACTTCTTTGGTTCCAACTGTGAAATAAAGGCTGAGAATAGGCAAAAGTTGGAAAGCTGGTTTCTGGTTAGAACACCTGTAGCTATATCACCCATGATTTGATCAAGTGGATGATCTCTGTGTTCAATCAGTTGTTGTAAACCACTGACAGGTGTAGGTGGCTCTGGTTCTTCAAACAAACTACTGAGGTCTATGATATCTGGTTCAGCAGTTGCAGCTTCTTCAGTAGTTGCAGGTGCTGAGGCAGATGTTTGAGTTTGGCCTTCAGTATTTGTTTGATCAGAAGTTTGGAAAACTTCTGATGGTGTTGTAGTTGACTTAATGACTGTTTGAGGAGTCCATGGTGCAGGATCCTCATCTTCAAACCTTTGATCACCATAATAAGTAGGTTTGGAAGAAGTAACAGCCTTTTCAGGTCCAAAGTGAAAGTTGTCAAGGTCAAAGAGTTCAGCAGGATGTGCTGGAATAAGAGTGTGTTTTGACTCATTGAACTTGACATTCAATGTTTCTTCTACTATCTTGGTGTGAGAATTAAAAACCTTGTAGGCTTTTCTAGTTGAAGAGTAACCAAGAAAGTAACCTGAGTCAACTTTGGCAGCAAACTTTGAGATAGATTCCTTGATGTTCAAGATGAAACATTGACACCCAAAAGCCCTGAAAAAGGAGATAAGGGGCTTCATGCCATGAAGAACTTCATAGGCAGTCTTGGAATGTCTCTTGACCACAAGAACTCTATTCTGAACATAACATGCTGTGTTAACTGCTTCTGCCCAAAAGTACAATGGCAGTCCAGAATCAGCTAACATTGTTCTTGCTCCTTCTATCAATGTTCTGTTCTTCCTTTCTACTACACCATTTTGTTCAGGAGTTCTGGGAACACTGTATTGTCTAATAATCCCTTTAGACAAACAGAATTCATCCAGAGTTTTGTTCCTGAACTCTGTCCCATTGTCACTTCTAATGGTTTTGACAGATAGAGAATATTGTTTCTCTACTTGTAGAATGAAGAACTTGATGATTTCAGCAGCCTCATCCTTGGAAAACAAGAAGAATACCCATGTGAATCTTGAGTAGTCATCAATGATGACTAAGCAGTACTTCTTTTTACCAAGGCTCATAATCTTGACAGGCCCAAATAAGTCCATATGGAGTAGTTGAAGACATGCAGTTGTTTTTGATTCTTCAATAGACTTATAGGAGGACTTATGCTGCTTTCCCTTTAAACAGGATACACAGTGTTCTTGACACTGGTATACTTTCAAAGGTAGACCTCTGACCAAGCCCATTTTTGTGACTTTATTTATGGTTTTAAAGTTCACATGGCCAAGTCTCCTGTGCCAGAGATCTGTTTCTGAAGTTGATGCCCTTGAGAAGAAACAGGCAGTGTTGTTCAATACTTTGTCTTTTTCAATGTCCACTGCATAGACATTGCCACATCTTTTGGCAATCAGCAAAGTATGATCTTCTATAATCTTCTCAATCAACTTCTGGCCTTCTGGTGAGATGATCTTGCAAGCTGTCTTTGTGAAAAAGGAAGAATATCCTTTATCACACATTTGTGACACACTCAGCAAGTTGTATTCAAGGTTCTCCACCAGATTGACCTTGTCAAACTGTATTTTGCCAGAGGAGACATTGCCATGTCCTAGCACATATCCCTTGGCATTGTTCCCAAAGGACACAGATCCTTCTCTTTGGCTGATGAAGTTGTTTATCAGGTATCTGCATCCAGTCATGTGCATAGAGCCTCCACTATCAACATACCATATGCTGTTTAAGCCCCTGGAAACTCTCTGCACATAAAAGCAAATTAGTTAGATTTGGAAACCCAAGCCTGTTTGGCTTTGGGTTTGCTCTTGGGAACAGTTACAGTTTGTTTTTGACCAGGTTGAGAAATCCATGTCTTTTTGGCAATGGATTTTTCATGAAGAACTATGGTGGTATCCTTTTTAGGACCACCATCAACCTTGGTCATCAGTAGTTCTACCATGTTCTTTAGATTTTGAATCTCAGCAGTTTGTGAAACTGCTGATGATTCTGGTCTAACTACTGATCTGGAATTTTGAGAAAAAGATTTTGGTTGAGATATTATCTTTTTCTGAGAAAAGGTGTTTTCAGGTTGTTTCTTGGGTTTAAAGACTTTTTCATAATCATTTCTGATTTGATTTCCCACAACCTGTTGTTTAAATTTTTGATTGAACTGAATTCCTTTTCTGTATCTACAAAATTCAGTTTTGTGGTTGAACAGGCCACAAATTTCACATGCTTTTGCCTTCTGTTTTTGTTCTGAAGGCAAATTTCTGACAGTAAAAAGATTTTGCTCATCAGTAGTTTTCAGAGTCTCAACTCCTGAAGTAGATGAAACTACTGATGGCTTGTTGTCAGTTTTTGTAAATACTTCTGAAGTACTTTCTTTAAAAATGCCAGGATTTCTATTTAGAAAGTTTTCATGGAAAGATGTGCATTCTTTCCCTTCAGAAGTTTCATTTGAAACAATTCTTCTCCCATCTTCAGTAGTTTTGGGAGAAAAATCTGTTGGTGTTTCAACATGATGGTATCCTATGCCAAACTTCACATTTGAAGCACTTTGTTTGTTTAGCAGTAGTTGATACCCCCTACAAGATTCAACCCATTTTTCACAAGTGATCCTGGTGTCAGCAAGCTCTTGTCTGACATCTCCCAGGTCATTTAGCATCATTTTGATTTGTGCTTGGGTTTCAATGGCAGAGTCAGTTAATTTAGAAACCTCTTTAGTTTTAGCACACAGTTTTCTTTCCAAATCACATTTTATCTGTGTGTATTTTCTTTCTAAATCATTGGCTTTGCCTTGTAGGTGCACGTTTGTCTCTCTTATGAGAGCAAAAGTTTCTTTGCAAGAGTTTGAACATAGTTTTGTCAAAGATTCTTTTGATACCTGAGACAATGCAGATCTTGAGGTAGAGCCTTCAAATGCCATTAAGGCAAAGTTCTTTCTGCCATTGTCTGGTTCTCCCCAGTTGATGTCAAACACTTTGTTGTCTGCATCAGGATTACACTCTGTGGTGTCATATGGGAGACTGCTCCAGTCAACATACCCCGAGGTAAAGAGGCTTTGTTGAGGGGGTTGTTGAGGCTGTGGAGGAAGTTGAGCAGCTGGAAAGGGAGGGATTGATTGTTGGCTCTGCATCTGTTGAGCAGGCACTTGAACATATTGTACTTGAGGCATATATTGCTGTTGAGGAGCTTGTGCCTGTACAAAATGAGCACTCCCTTGAGTTCCATTGTTCCTATTATAATTGGGGTTATAGTTATTTCCAGATTGTGATTGGTTAAAGCTAGAGCTTCTACACTCTCTAGCAAAGTGTCCCAACTTCTGACACTTGTGACATCTCAGTTTAGATTTGTCAAAACCAATTTTTGTGTTACTGGTCAATCCTGGAAATTTCCTTCCTGACCTTTTATAAAACTTGTTAGTTTTAATGCTTAGCATGGCCAGTTGGTGAAGTATGTCCATTTCTTCCAAGTCATCACTGCTAAAATTTTTCAAATCATCCATGATAAAACATAGATTATCAGCAGTTTGACCTTGGTCATCATTGTCATAACCTGGGAAAGATCTTTCTGATGAGATCCCAGTGGTTATGTCAATATTGTCATAAGATCCATAGGAACAAGTTGGTGAATCTTGTCCCAAAAGTGCTGTACTACCTGGTAGGTAGTCATCAGCAGTTTTACCAGAAGTTTGTAATTTCTTCTTTTGATCGATTTCTCTTTCAAAAGTGAGTAATCTCCCATGGAGTTTTGTAAGAGTGAGGGAGCTAAAATCTGGTGAGGATCTTAAGACAATGGAGTAAGTTTCCCATTTGTCAGGCAGAGACCTTAAAAATCTATGTAACATAGATACTGTTGTATAGGTCTGCCCATTTAACTTTAGCTCAGAGATTAATGAGGAGAACCTTTCAAATTGTTGTGTCAAAGTCTCCCCATTAATATAAGCAAATGTTTCATATTGTTGAGCCAAAATTTCTCTGGTGTTGGCAATCACCTCTTCAGTTCCTCCAAACTGTTCTTTAAGACAGTCCCAAAGTTCTTTGGCACTTTCACAATGTAAAAGGCCAGAGTATATTTCATTTGGGAGAGCCATTGCCAACATAGAGAATGCCTTAGCATCTAGCTCAAGTTTTAGGAAATCTTCATCTGTATAGTCTTTGGGATCCTTAGGAATCCCTTCTTTTGTTTCAAGGTTTATGTTTACTGGTTTGTGTGGACCATATATCACAGATCTCCAACAACCAGTGTTGGTTTGTGACAAGGTATGTGCCATTCTTTTCTGCCATATATTGTACTCATTTCTCACAAGCATGGCAGGTTTGGTGGCAGAACCAGTATTATGTGGATCCATTTTTAAAGAGTTATAGATTTGTCTGATGACTCTTTTAAGTGATGGATATTGATAAAAAGTGAACTTTTGATCTTTTTATTGAATATCAATAAGAGCTTTGTGTCTGATTCTCAATTTGTTAGATTGATATGTGATCAGATAAACCAATGCTCTGATACCAATTGTTGGATCAGTTTGCTCTTGTTTGCTAAGTAAGAACTTGCTATCTTGACACTTAAGTGTTTAGCAAGTCCTAGTAAATCAGATTATAAGCACAGCGGAATGTTATAAGTTAAAGCAACACTTTTTATGCAAAGGCAGAGTTGTAACTCCCCCTTGATGTTTGAAACAAGATAAATGACAAAGTATTTATTATGAATCTAAGTTGTAAATGAGAATTAGATACTTAGCAAGATTCACAATAAATACAGAAATGGAATATTAACAATGAGAGTGTTTGAAGGATTTTTCTGCTTAAAAATCAATGTCTAAAATAGAAGGTTGAAGTCTTCTATTTATAGACGATTACATGCATGTATCTTGCCTGAAAAGCAAGTACAGAAAGTCCAGTTACAAGTTGCACAAGTTGCAACATTGAAAGAAACAAATAAAGCTAAAAGTAATATTAAACAACAAACTACTGATGCAAATGGGCGGTGGCAAATATCTTCTGCTAAGTGCTGATGAAGGACAACTACTGAAGAGTAGTTTTGTCTTCAGTACTTCTGAAGTGAACTTGTCTGGTTTGGACTTCAGAACTTCTGCAACTTCAGCACTTCTTCATATCTTCTAATCAGCAGTTTCTTGTCTTCTATTCAGTTCTTCTATTTAGCCAAAAATGACAGAAGTGAATTAGACTAAGGTTTACAAAAGTGGTTTCACCAATCCTCTTTGTCCTAACAGGACCAAAATTCACAATTTAATAAAACTTATAATTTTTATCAGTAAAAGTATGCACGTTTTATACTCACATCTACACCCGAGCACGTATGTTTCAGACCTTGATACTCAAAGCCCTTAATTTTCGGTCCTAAAACAACTTAGAAACAGAAGGAAACCAGTCTATTACTTAAAATTGATTAAATTAGAAAAATTATTTTTTTAGCACTCGCGGTCCGCTAAGACAGTCAAACAGTCAAAGTTCCATTCAAAGTCCTAGTCAAAAGTCCTAGTCAATGTCTCAGTCAAAATCCTAGTCAAATAGTCAATTCATCTTAAAACCTTACTTTATTGTGTTGACCAATTTTAAAGCTTAATTGAATCCAAAACTAGTATAAAAACCCACCTATGACCCATTACACTTTGCATCACTAAATCAATTGTTTCAATTCGATTAAACTCTCCCTCATACCTTTCTTCTATAGTATATTACTTCTACATTTGAAGCTTTGATTATAAGCTCTCGTAATTGGCGAATTGGAAGCTGGATATTTTTCTTATTCGGTTTCTTTTCTTCTAAATTGGACTAGTTTCGTTGTTGAGTCTTTGGATTGCTCGCATTTTCACGCTCGCTTAGTCATCTAGTTATTTGGCGAAAGTGAGTATTTCCTATCCCCTTTTTTTGCTTTTATTCATTTTTGGGGTGTTACATGTACACTTATACAAATTACAAATACAATTTCACATTTTTACAATACAATTCTAGTACTATGTGCATTTGCTTACAAACATGCTTTATGCTTAGACATTACATGTAGAATACATTTGTACTTAGTGAAATCTTTAACATTGTACAAGCCGACCTTAACATTGGATAGCACTATTGGATTGACAACCCGCCTAGGTTGATTCTCCCCCTTTTTTCATCGAAGAATCCGTGGTCATTGTTAAGTTATTATCCAGTTATTTGGATAAGTACACCGCCGTTCATTTAGTACATTATACAGTCACAGGATTAATTTCGCTCAGTTGTATGATACATAGTTTACATAAATGCACTGCAGCTTTGCACTTGAATTGTATACCATTCTCCAACTTACTATATGTATTAAAACTAGGAATGCTCACCAACATTTCTTATGTTGACAAAAACTTATTTTGTACATGTTTCAGGTGCAGTTTGATCTTAGTTCCATAGCATTGGATTTTAGTGCTTGCTTTTAATAATTTATTTCAAATTTCATGTTTTATTCAGACTTTTGTATTTTTCCCATTTCATCCATGTAAGACAATTTAAATTATTCAATAATATATTTACATTTTAGTACCATGTGCTTTTGAACAATCGTCACTACGTGACACCTTGATGATTCCGCCATCGGTTGGGGTGTTACAGATTGGTATCAGAGCCATGGTTATAGGGAATTAGGTTATTAGAGCATTCACAACTCGTCCCCCATCCCCAATCATATAATTTAAGGAAAAATCATAGTTTTCTAAATTTGCCTCTCACCTTTTCAAATTCTCTCACATCCCATTCCCTATTCATATCCCCTATAAGCTTTTTTTATTATTAATTTCTTTCTTTACAACCAATATCAAACCACTCCACCTTTCATTTGTATTATTTTATTATTATTAAATGATATGGGGGAAGTATGGAAGACCCCATATATGGGGGCTCAACATAGGTTTTTTGTAAATTTTAGAAATGGGGTATGAGGAAAGGGGTTGGGATGGAGTGAGTTTTTGTGGGATTTTCTTAAATTTTAAGAATGGGGGAGGGAATGAGGGATGGGTTGTGAATGCTCTTAGGATGCCTTTTAGCCTAGTCTATAACCAAGCTTACATTCACGAGTCCTCTCGTGTTTATTCTCTTTATCCTATTATTTTCTTTCAAAATATTTTCGCTATGATTCTTTCTCGTTATTCTTTCGGTGTGTTGTTTAAAGAAGAAGATACTCGTATTTCACAAACGAAACGATATCACCAAGTTAGGAGTGACATCCATACCTTGGTGATTAGTTTCACTCCTCTATATGTTATTTATCTTAGGAATATATCTTTGACATAGGAGTGACATCCACACCTCAAAGAGTATTTCTTTCAAAAAGGAACTTAACCACTAAACTGGGAGTGATATCCTTAACTTAGTGATTGGTTGCATTCCACAATAGTTTTCAACTTTGAAATACATCTTTGAGTTAGGAGTGAAATCTACATCTCAGGGATCTATTTCTGCATCTCGTTTTT
Organism: Ambrosia x helenae; assembly: GCA_030844895.1. NCBI lineage: Eukaryota > Viridiplantae > Streptophyta > Magnoliopsida > Asterales > Asteraceae > Ambrosia > Ambrosia x helenae. The sequence goes on along the minus strand of CM061228.1, from coordinate 26,790,192 downwards.
AATCTCGCTAAAGTTTTGGAATACACTAGTGATGGGGCACGTGCAATCTGGAAGGGTGAGCGCCTGTATCCTGATTTTTTTTCTGTCTAGGCCTGGTATTTTGTCCGTATACCTACCTGGGAACTCTTGGGATGAGCATTCACTTATAGGCTAAAGTACGCCCCGACAAGTCACTAGGAAATTTCAAATACTTGAGTTAGTGAAAGTTTCCTATGAAAATAATTCAAATGTTTTATATCATTGATATTTATGTTTGTTTATCATTTGAAGACACAATTTAATCACTTGTTGTTTCATATGTTATTATTCATTGATAATTTGCTTTTGGATTCCTTATAATCATTATTAAAAACTTTTTGTTCGTTATATTATTGCATTAAAGCTTACACTATTCCACTTATGCTTTTTGACTTTTACGCTATAAGGTATTACTCTTTTTGAGTTAAAACATTTTTACCCACGACTTAAGTCTTAAACTCTGTGTTTAACTTCGACCATATCCTGATTTTAGGAATATTGCATCATCATACAGTTAAAAATAAACATGTTTTCCCAAAACTTATTATTCAACCTGTCTTATATCTTCATGTTTACAAACTTACTTGATCGAAGTCATAGTATATCCTTAAATTATGAATTTTGTATCAGTTTATACAACCACAATATATTCAAGACAATATATTCTGATATATCTAATACTAATATAGCCACACCCAGTCGTCTAAGCCATAGTCAATTACCATTAGTTAGCACTTCTTAGTCAGACTAAACTCATACATAAATGCCTACCTAAACGATACGCACTAGTACATAACTCTCTAAAACGACTAATTTGACAACTTATTCTATAAATCTTTTCACAAAGCCTATTCGCCAAATTAGAACACACTTTTCACATCTTGTGCCTTGAAACAAATAGCTCACTATGAGCCCAAAGAGATGCCTTAACGATCCTGCAAATAAATGATCTTTCAATGTATAAATTTCTTAAAAGTTTGAAAATTTAAAAGGTTTCAAGTTTACCCAGTCTTAACGGGTAACACTTCGATTTTCTCGACATTTCATAACAATTAAAAATTTCTGACTTTTCAACCCACAAGTTAAAGAAATGTTTAAATACAGAAAATTTTATTTTCCAAAATTCGTCAAGGCATCTGGGATCATTCACAACCTTCACATCATTTTAAATATTGGTCTTTCGAAACACATTAGATTTACACACACTTCATGAAATGGTTTCATCTTGAATTTTATAAACTTGCATTGGATATTGTACAAATCAAATGTAAATCTGCATGTTTTCATATAACGTATCCAATATATGTTTTTGGGAGGAATTTGCAACTAATAATATACCTTATAACACTTTTCAAACTTGACTTCTCGTAAACACATGAAAATGTGTACCTACGAAATCTTTTCAAGTGAACCTGTTTTGAACTTAAAACATTCTTCGATTTCTAAAAAGTTATCCTCATACCAGTAGACTATACGTCTGTTCTGCGCACTTTCATTTACAGTAAATTTCATTATTTTTTTACACCATTCTATTTATAGTTACGTTCGTACATTATCTTATTATTTTTGTATTATTCTTTTGTTGGTAGTTATTTTCACGCGTTATTCGCAACTATTCTCGCACTAGTTATTAGTAGTTATTCTTACAACACTAGTTTTGAGCATTAATTTAAGTCGTTTACTTTCATTTTGTGCAAATTGTGCGATTTACTCGATTTACGTTATGCTATTCTTTCAATCGAAATTTTATGCTATACTTATATACTTACATGAACGCATATTTGGTATGCATATTTTTTTTGTTGTGAGCAAAACCCTGTTATACTTTACATTATTTTGTTCATCATCATGACCAACGAACATACTAATTGATAGCTCGTATGAGATCTAAGCCAGTTCCCATGTACGACTCGGTTCAGAGTATTCCTCTAACCCGAGGGGAATAGTGTAATCCTCAGAGTTTATCGATATGGTTGTTTAGAGCCCAATGATGTGAACAGAAAATTTACCGGTTAAGAGTGAACCCAAAAGGTGAAGAACCCCTAATCATGTCTTATACTTACACATTAATCTCATTACGGTTAAAGGGTGAACCTGAAAGGGGAAGAACCTTTAACCGCATCTTATATTTGAGCAGTATCTACTACTTAACATATTTTGGTTGCACGCATTGTTTCTTGTATTACTTATGTTAGTGTTATGGAAAAGCATAGCACCCTAGTGTAAGGTAAATCGATGATTACGGTCCGGAACGCAATCATAGATTTACAGGTACATGGGGGTGGTGTGTGATTCTACTTAGGCTATTGGTAGACAATCAGTACGAGTCCAAAGTATCAGTAGTGTGGTGGGTTAGCTGCGGTACACCCTATATATAAGCACGAGCGATACTGCGGGAGCGGACTAGGAGTCTGACCAAGAACCTACCCATTACTATCTCTTTATTAGATCGTTGACTAATAGCTAGCATTTTCGATAAGAATGTTCTTACATGAGCTTCAATTCGACTTCCTAGAGTCTTTCTCTGGACCATCCACACAGAAAACACAAACTTTGTATACTCTTACACTCTCTGTTAGTCGAAATCCTGTTGCACATCCTTAATAAAGTTCGGTCAGAAACTTCTCTAAAGTAAGGGAAGCTACTAACACTGCCCTGCCCTAAGCAGTTACATACTTTTCCCAAATCTTGCTCATTATAAACTCTTAATTCTCAAACCTTGGGTCAAACTTTAAGGATTTTCAAACTCTTATTTTGGGTATTAAACAACTACTTCAAACTTTGTCAAATCATGGTTGATGCATTTCTTAAAATCTACTTGTCTTTTTACAAATGTCTTTTGTTTCATGGAAACCTTCACTTGAAAGTAATTTCGGGACGAAATTTTCTAAAGTAGGGGAGACTGTGACAACCTGCACCCTTCACTTTTCATAAATGTGCATAATTGGTTCCTCAACTATTTCAAAATTTTCATTTTTAACCCTCGTATTTTAATAGGACCAAAATTCACAATTTAATAAAACTTATAATTTTTATCAGTAAAAGTATGCACGTTTTATACTCACATCTACACCCGAGCACGTATGTTTCAGACCTTGATACTCAAAGCCCTTAATTTTCGGTCCAAAAACAACTTAGAAACAGAAGGAAACAAGTCTATTACTTAAAATTGATTAAATTAGAAAAATTATTTTTTTAGCACTCGCGGTCCGCTAAGACAGTCAAACAGTCAAAGTTCCATTCAAAGTCCTAGTCAAAAGTCCTAGTCAAAGTCTCAGTCAAAATCCTAGTCAAATAGTCAATTCATCTTAAAACCTTACTTTATTGTGTTGACCAATTTTAAAGCTTAATTGAATCCAAAACTAGTATAAAAACCCACCTATGACCCATTACACTTTGCACCACTAAATCAATTGTTTCAATTCGATTAAACTCTCCCTCATACCTTTCTTCTATAGTATATTACTTCTACATTTGAAGCTTTGATTATAAGCTCTCGTAATTGGCGAATTGGAAGCTGGATATTTTTCTTATTCGGTTTCTTTTCTTCTAAATTGGACTAGTTTCGTTGTTGAGTCTTTGGATTGCTCGCATTTTCACGCTCGCTTAGTCATCTAGTTATTTGGCGAAAGTGAGTATTTCCTATCCCTTTTTTTTGCTTTTATTCATTTTTGGGGTGTTACATGTACACTTATACAAATTACAAATACAATTTCACATTTTTACAATACAATTCTAGTACTATGTGCATTTGCTTACAAACATGCTTTATGCTTAGACATTACATGTAGAATACATTTGTACATAGTGAAATCATTAACATTGTACAAGCCGACCTTAACATTGGATAGCGCTATTGGATTGACAACCCGCCTAGGTTGATTCTCCCCCTTTTTCATCGAAGAATCCGTGGTCATTGTTAAGTTATTATCCAGTTATTTGGATAAGTACACCGCCGTTCATTTAGTACATTATACAGTCACAGGATTGATTTCGCTCATTTGTATGATACATAGTTTACATAAATGCACTGTAGCTTTGCACTTGAATTGTATACCATTCTCCAACTTACTATATGTATTAAAACTAGGAATGCTCACCATCATTTCTTATGTTGACAAAAACTTATTTTGTACATGTTTCAGGTGCAGTTTGATCTTAGTTCCATAGCATTGGATTTTAGTGCTTGCTTTTAATAATTTATTTCAAATTTCATGTTTTATTCAGACTTTTGTATTTTTCCCATTTCATCCATGTAAGACAATTTAAATTATTCAATAATATATTTACATTTTAGTACCATGTGCTTTTGAACAATCGTCACTACGTGACACCTCGATGATTCCGCCATCGGTTGGGGTGTTACAGATTGGTATCAGAGCCATGGTTATAGGGAATTAGGTTATTAGGATGCCTTTTAGCCTAGTCTATAACCAAGCTTACATTCACGAGTCCTCTCGTGTTTATTCTCTTTATCCTATTATTTTCTTTCAAAATATTTTCGCTATGATTATTTCTCGTTATTCTTTCGGTGTGTTGTTTAAAGAAGAAGATACTCGTATTTCACAAACGAAACGATATCACCAAGTTAGGAGTGACATCCATACCTTGGTGATTAGTTTCACTCCTCTATATGTTATTTATCTTAGGAATATATCTTTGAGATAGGAGTGACATCCACACCTCAAAGAGTATTTCTTTCAAAAAGGAACTTAACCACTAAATTGGGAGTGATATCCTTAACTTAGTGATTGGTTTCATTCCACAATAGTTTTCAACTTTGAAATACATCTTTGAGTTAGGAGTGAAATCTACATCTCAGGGATCTATTTCTGCATCTCGTTTTTAATCTCGCTAAAGTTTTGGAATACACTAGTGATGGGGCACGTGCAATCTGGAAGGGTGAGCGCCTGTATCCTGATTTTTTTTCTGTCTAGGCCTGGTATTTTGTATAAACCCCAATCAGACGAGGGGACCCGTATACCTACCTGGGAACTCTTGGGATGAGCATTCACTTATAGGCTAAAGTACGCCCCCACAAGTCACTAGGAAATTTCAAATACTTGAGTTAGTGAAAGTTTCCTATGAAAATAATTCAAATGTTTTATATCATTGATATTTATGTTTGTTTATCATTTGAAGACACAATTTAATCACTTGTTGTTTCATATGTTATTATTCATTGATAATTTGCTTTTGGATTCCTTATAATCATTATTAAAAACTTTTTGTTCGTTATATTATTGCATTAAAGCTTACACTATTCCACTTATGCTTTTTGACTTTTACGCTATAAGGTATTACTCTTTTTGAGTTAAAACATTTTTACCCACGACTTAAGTCTTAAACTCTGTGTCTAACTTCGACCATATCCTGATTTCAGGAATATTGCGTCATCATACAGTTAAAAATAAACATGTTTTCCCAAAACTTATTATTCAACCTGTCTTATATCTTCATGTTTACAAACTTACTTGATCGAAGTCATAGTATATCCTTAAATTATGACTTTTGTATCAGTTTATACAACCACAATATATTCAAGACAATATATTCTGATATATCTAATACTAATATAGCCACACCCAGTCGTCTAAGCCATAGTTAACTACCATTAGTTAGCACTTCTTAGTCAGACTAAACTCATACATAAATGCCTACCTAAACGATACGCACTAGTACATAACTCTCTAAAACGACTAATTTGACAACTTATTCTATAAATCTTTTCACAAAGCCTATTCGCCAAATTAGAACACACTTTTCACATTTTGGATGATGAAGTTAAATTTGAGAAACTTTTAAAAGAATTAAAAACAAATTTAACTGAAAAAGAATCTGAAATAAGCAGCTTAAAACATGAAGCAACTATAACCAAAGACCAGCTCCAAACTATGATCACTAAATATCATAGTTGCAAAAGTGAGCTTGAGTCCATCCAAATTGAAACCACTGCTCCAGCTTTTGAAAACACTGACAAAAGGGATCAAAAGTTAGTTGAGGTAGTACCAACTAATTTGAAGGGTCAAGAGATTAAAATCACTGAACCTAATGGCAAGAAAATTGTTTCTGAAAAACCAGAAGGTTCATCATCATTCACTGAACTTGAAAATTATGAATTTAAACCTACTTGGTCTGATGAGTGTGGTACTCTTGAGAACTTCAAACCAGTTAAATTCAAAACTCCTGATGGGAAGACAGCACCACAGGCAAAGGTCATTCCCTTGAAAAACCTTCCAGCAGATGCTCAAACATCTGTTGAGAAGAAAGTTGAAAAAGGGAAAAAGAAAGAAAAGTTTGTCCACTTGTTATGTGATTTCTGTGAGAAGAAGAATCATGTTACTAAAAACTGGTTTCTTCTAAAAGCATATGATATCAACAAAGGAACAAGTGTAAGTGATTCCAAGGCCACATGCTCAATATGTGGTAAAAAGAATCACAAAACCAAAGAGTGTCTGTATCTCAAAAATTTTGATGTCAAAATACAAGAGTACAAGGCTAAAACTCTTGCAAGTCAAGTGGTGAGTACTTCAAAAGGAAAGCCCAAACAGACTTTTACACCGGTCCAAACATCTGTTACCAAAAGTCTTGAAACATCTGCTCCCAAGGATGTCCAAGTAACAGATGCTCCACCCACAAGCAAGTACCCAAGAGGATATGGACAACCACCATGTCATAGTCTGTCACATGTTTATGAGGAACCAAAAAGACCTTCTAAACCAAGAGTGAACAGAACTCCCTATGGGTATTATCATCTGCCAGGAAGTGATCAAACAACTGTTGCCCCAAGTTTTGACATTCAAGCACTGGCAAATGGTCAGCAACAGTTGTTGAACTTGATTCAAAAACTAGTTCAAACCACTAATCACCTTCCCAAGCTTGAGGCTGAAAAGTCTGAGGACCCATCCAAAGCCAACTTGGCTTTGGACACTCACCAAAACTAATTCATTACTGATGTGCAGGGAGCTTCTGCTTGTTTAGATAGTCTTTGGTATGTAGATAGTGGAGGCTCCAGGCACATGACAGGATGTAGAGCCCTTCTTCTAGACTTCTTAGCTCATGGAGGGGGTGATATATCCTTTGGTAATGATTCAAAAGGTAAGGTGTTGGGTTCAGGGACTGTTCAGGCTGGGAAACTCAAGTTTGAAAATGTCAATCTTATTGATAATCTTAAGTTTAATCTGCTTAGTGTTTCACAAATGAGTGACAAAGGTTATGGCTCATTCTTCACTAAGAAAACTTGTAAGATTATTGGGCCAGAAGTGGTGAAAAAGATTGACACCATCATTGCTGAGAGCAAAGCATAACTTGTTGCTCATAGGAGTGGCAATGTGTATGTAGTTGATATGTTGAAGGACAATCCTATGGCAAATGTCTGTTTGTGGCATAGGAGACTGGGTCATACCAACCTTCAAACTATCAACTCACTCTCCAAACAAAGCCTTGTCAGAGGTTTGCCATCAAAAGAATTCAAATGTGATGAGCATTGTGTTTCCTGCTTAAAAGGAAAACAACATAAAAGCTCTTACAAATCCATTGATGAGTCCAAAACAAGTCAATGTCTACAATTGTTGCACATGGACTTGTTTGGCCCAGTTAAAATCATGAGTCTAAGAAGAAAAAGATTTTGTCTTGTCATAGTTGATGATTTTTCTAGGTTTACATTGACTTACTTTTTACACTATAAGGATGAGACTACAGGTATCTTGAAGGACTTTGTCACCAAAGTTGAAAAACAATATGACTTGCCAATAAAAGTCTTTAGAAGTGACAATGGAACAGAGTTTAAAAATAAGGAGTTGGATGACTTCTGTGTGTCAAAAGGGATTGTGAGGCAGTACAACATCCCAAGAACACCAGAGCAAAATGGGGTGGTTGAGAAGAAAAATAGAACTCTTATTGAAGCTGCAAGAACCATGCTAGCAGATTTTGGTTTGCCACTGTCCTTCTGGGAAGAAGCTGTAAACACTGCTTGCTATGTTCAAAACAGATTTTTGATCAACCCAAGACATCAAAAGACTACTTATGAAACTCTGTTCAAAATCAAACCATTAATCTCATTTTTCAAAATCTTTGGCTGTCCATGTTTCATCTTAAATCTTAAAGATTCCATTTCAAAATTTGCAGCCAAAGTAGATTTTGGATATTTTCTGGGATATTCCTCTACTGCCAAGGCCTATAAAGTGTTTAACACAAGGACCAGGACAATAGAAGAAACTATGAATGTAAAGTTCAATGAACTTTCATCCCTAAAAATTCCAGCAAATCCTGCTGAGTTGTTTGATTTAGATAAATTCGAATTTGAAGATATTACTGTAAAAACTAACATTGCAGGTACTCCACAATCTCCACAACAAAATTACAGAACAGATGTTGTGATTCCAAGTCACTATAAAGTCTATTCTGCAACAGAGGAAGCAGCTGTTCAAAACAACTGCCAAAACTCTGTCACAACTGAGTCAGCCGTTGTTGGCCAGTCTTACCCTCAAACCACTGCTTCAACCTTTACATCCACTGCTCAATCATATGTTGACAAAAGTCAGTCCAGTTTTACACCACTTGGACCCTTTCCCCCACCTCCATTTCAAACCTCTGTTGGCTCTACAGAAGTGCAAATAGATGTTACATCAACAAAGTCACCAAACCTCTGTCCTTCACCTCAAAATGTCATCATACCATATCAGGGAGATCTAATCTACCTGAGAGCTCATCCACCAGATCAAATCATTGGCAACATCAGAGAGGGTGTGCTAACAAGAAGCCAATCCTCAAATATCTGTCTTTTTGCAGGTTTTCTATCTCTCACACAACCTGTCAAGTACCAAGAGGCACTAAAAGACAATAGTTAGATAGAAGCTATGCAGGAAGAACTCCTTCAGTTTAAAAGACAACAAGTATGGGAACTTGTACCACTGCCTAAGGATGTTTGTCCAATTGGCACAAAGTGGGTCTTCAAAAACAAAACTGATGAAAGGGGTATAGTTGTCAAGAATAAAGCCAGGCTTGTGGTTCAAGGCTTCAGACAAGAAGAAGGGATAGACTATGATGAAACCTTTGCTCTTGTAGCAAGGCTAGAAGCTATCAGACTCTTTCTAGCCTTTGCTGTCAACCACAACATCAAGGTGTATCAGATGGACATCAAATGTGCTTTCCTATATGGCAAAATTCAGCAGGAGGTCTATGTATGTCAACCACCTGGTTTTGAAGACACATTCCATCCTGATCATGTCTACAAGCTTAATAAAGCTTTGTATGGACTCAAGCAAGCATCTAGGGCCTGGTATGAAACTCTTTCCACCTTTCTCTTATCCATTGGTTTCACAAGAGGTAAAATTGATAAAACCTTATTTTTGAAATGGAGAGGGAAAGATTTAATGATTGTTCAAATATATGTGGATGACATCATTTTTGGATCCACGTGTAACAAAATGTGTGAAGAGTTTAGGGAACTCATGACAGCAGAGTTTGAAATGAGTGCTATGGGTGAACTTCAGTGTTTTCTTGGTCTCCAAGTGAAGCAGCTGCAAAATGGCACATTCATTCATCAAAACAAATATGTGAAAAACTTATTAACTAGATTTGAGATGAATGATTGTAAGCCATGTAGTACACCCATGAGTACAGTCAAGCTACTCACTATTGATGACAAGGATGAACTGGTTGACCAAACACATTACAGATGCATGATTGGGTCTTTATTGTACTTAACTGCATCTAGGCCAGACATTATGTTTGCCACTTGTGTTTGTGCAAGATCCCAAGCTTCACCCAGAAAGTCAAACCTTATTGCTGTGAAAAGGATATTCAGATACCTAAAAGGTGCTCCCACACTTGGTATCTGGTATCCTGCTAATGGATACATTGAGCTTTCAGGTTATTCAGATAGTGATTTTGCTGGCTGCCACACCATAAGAAAGTCTACATTAGGAGGGTGCCAGTTTCTAGGGAATGCCTTAGTCTCTTGGCAAAGCAAAAAGCAAGCAGCTGTTTCAACTTCAACAGCTGAGGCTGAATACATTGCTGCTGCAAGCTGTACAGCCTAACTCATGTGGCTTCAAAATCAATTGCTGGATTTTGGGATAACTGCACTAAAGACTCCACTCATGTTGGACAGTCAAGCTGCTGAAAATATCATCAAGAATCTAGTTTCTCACTCAACCACAAAGCATATAGACATCAAACATCATTTTGTCAGAGATAGCTATGAAAAAGATTTGATTTCTCTGCACCATGTTCCAACAGAGGATCAGTTGGCAGATGTGTTGACAAAAGCTTTAGACACATCTACCTTCACAAATCTGATTTCTAGAATTGGTATGCTAAACATGGATTAAACAACAAAAATGTTTTAAATAAAAACCTTAAAATGTTTTAGAAAATCAAAATCCATCCTTAAAAATAGCTTTTTGGTTGAAAAATCTGTTAAGGATAAAACAACCACTGTTTCATCCACTCTATCCACTGTTAAGTTAAAAAATCTGTTTCAAACATCTGATCAAATAAAACAACCACTGCTTGATTGAAAAATCTGTTTCAAACCTCTGATAAGATAAAACAACTGTTTCATTGTCTATATATATATATATATATACATATATCTATCTATATTAAAAAAATATATCAAGTGCTGTTAGCATCAACACTTTGGTAAACAACAGCTGTTTGCAGCAGATCTTTGGCAACAGCTGTATACCACTAGATGTTTAGCCATCAGATGTTTGCCACGTCTGCTCCTAAAAGCAGAGTTTTGGCCACATCAGCGGTTTCATCGGAGCCTATAAAAACCCTGTTTTACCACAACAGTCGTTACACTGTCTCATTGTATTCAAAATACTGAAACCGCCTTCTTCTTCCTCAAACCCTTACTTCAATTCCACTCACCTTCACACTCGGAATCCATTACAATGGGTCTTCAAGCAAAAGCCACCCACAGTTATCTCCCATATCTGGTAAAAACAGATGAAAATGTTCCATTCCATTCCACCATCGACATCATCTTACAGTAAAAATACCTGACAATCCTAACCGCTGATACCCCTATCTATCTTGATACCCTCCAAGAATTTTGGTTGAATGCTGAGTTTCTTCTTCAAGACAAAAATCCTACATCTATTATCTCAAAAATTGGAGAGACAAGTATCGTCTTTACCCCTGAACTAATATCCACAACCTTCTCACTCAATGACCTGTCAGGTAAAGACTCTTTCCCTAAGGCAGAGCTTCACACAGAGTTTCAGGAAAGAGGTTATGATGCACAAATGACTGGGTCAACCCTTTTCAAAAAGTTTTTCCCACCAGTCATGAAATTTTTCTTTCATACCCTCCTTCTCTGTGTCTCTGCAAAGTCCACTTCCTTTAATGAGATCCCATTGAGGATTCAGTACTTAGGCTATGCTATGTTGTCAGATTCTGACTTCAATCTATCCCAAGGACTGTTTATGGACATAGTATCAAATGTGAAGGCCATAAAGTCTGGGTCTAATAATGCTTTTCTGATTTACCCAAGAATTTTGAGTGTAATCCTTCAAAAGGTTTTACCTGAAAAAGATTTCAAAAAGGGTGAGTCTATTCAAATGAAGAGTCTAACTGATGAAACTTTCACAAGAATGTTGGGTTCAACTACCCAAGAAAAAGTATTAAAAGTGTCAAAAGTTTCCAAAACACAAACAAAGAGGACTATGACAACAACTGTTGTCCAAACCTCAGTTGTTGAGCCCACTCCTCCTGGTGATCATGGCACTACATCCAGTGCTGTGAAACCCACACCAGCCACCTCCAAAAGAAAACGTCCATCTACAAAAACCACCACTAAACCAAAAAGGGGACCTCTGGAAGATGAGATACCAGAAGAAAACCCTGTTGCAACAATAAAGCAACAAGAAACCACTGTTGTTACTTCCTCACAACAGTTGGATATATCTCAACCTGACCAAACTCCTCATGAATCCTCACAAAAGGATCATGTTGTAAGCCAAAGGGAAACACATCATGATACATATGAGTCACTTGGCCATATGTTCACAAGCCCCTCTCCCAGGGCTAATTCTCTTTTCACTCCTCCACCTTCACCAACACATGTTCCTCAAACCATGCAACCTCTGTTTGAGGCTATTGAGAAAACTCAGGAAAATCCCAGTTCCTCTCCCTCACCCATCAATGAGAGTATACCTCCACAAGTGACTGGGACTGAGGAAAATCAATCAGCCATCCCACAAACAGAAGAGGAGGTTACACCCCTAGAGTTCATTGAAACTCTAGGTGAGTTTTCAAGTGAAATAGCCACTACTGATGTAGAGACCATTATCTCACAACAGGATAGTGGTAACATAGCTAAGACTTCCTTGAAGGCAACAACTGATGAGGCCACTATAGTGTCACCAAAATCAGTTGGAAGTGCCCAGAACCAAGAAAAAGGGGCATCTGGTTCTCATCCTTTGGACTCACCTCCAATGACTGAACCAGTTACAACTACCACTGTTAGGAATTCAGATGATCCTATTAACTTAGGTGATGGGTTAGAATACCAAGAATTGATGGCCAGAGTACAGTCCATTGAAACCTCTGTTGCTGATATCAAATCAGATATCAAGACAATATTGGGATCATTGGCTACTCTCACCAAGAGTCAACCATCCACTGAAGATATTGCTAGTGAGCTATGGAAGTCTGTTTCCCCCATCATCATAGCTCACAGAAAACTAGCAGATCAGACTCATGAAACCTACATGGCTGAAATCAGAAATATGGTAGATGCTAGGTACAAAGATACCCATGCTGACATTCAAGCCATTAAAGACCATCTGCTGAAGACCACTGGCTCTGCCCCTACCATAATTCTTAGAGATGAAGATGATGATGACTTTACTGCTGATGATGCCAAAAAGGGGGAGAGTGGCAGAGATAGATTGCCAAAGCTGGATCCCTTTGGTTGTCCACCCTCACAAAAGGGAAAATCAAAGTCTGCCAACAAACTAGGGTCCACCCACACAGCACCACAACAACAACAACAACCAAATGATCAAACCTCTGCTGCTACTGAAATTTCCAAAATAAGCAAAGCAAAGGAAGTTGATACCTCTGCTAATGAAGAAGCTGAAAAAGCTGCTGAATAAAAGCAAAAGAGGGCTGATACTTTGGAAGTCAAGGCAGAGGCTTTGGTACAAAAGAAAAGGGAACAACAACAAGAAGTTGAAGATGTGGGCTCCTCTAAAAGGAAGAAAATGCCTGCCAAACATGTCAGAAAACCACCATCCAAACTTGCTGCTAAAACCACTGCTACCAAAACCACTACTGCCACCAAAACCACTGATACCACCACAACATCTGAACCTATCACCACAGCTACCAAACCAACCACTGAACCTATCACCACAGCCACCAAACCAACCACTGAACCTATAACCACAACCAATGAACCTATCACCACAACCACCAATACCCCACCTAAAACCACTTCACCACCTAAATCCCAAACATCTGTTGGTTCTACAAAAGTGCCAACAGATGTTAACACAACCACTGCCTCTACACCACCATCACCAAAAATCTTGTACAGAAGGAAGAGAAAATCTACCTTTGTTGTACAGGATGAAAACATTCACACATCACCACCTACTACTTCAACCACACAATCTACACCCATATCTGCCATTCCACTTTCATCATTCTCACTACACACCTCACAATTTACATCCCATAGACCACCACCAACCATCACACCATTGGCTGTTCAGTATCCCCTTGAACTTGATCTACTCAAGGGGGAAATGCAATCCTTCTACAATGCTGAACAACCATCTGAAAGATCTTTCCCATCTCTTCCACATTTTCCTGTTCCCCTAAACATAGACAAATATCTAAAATACAAGGCTGAACAGGCAGATGCCATCATAAAAGAGAAATGCAAAGGGAAAGATGTCAGGAGTGCTCAGGGCATCCATTCAGCAGAGCTTAGCAAACTGAGAAGGATTGAAGATTTTGCTAAGACCCTGAGCATCTCTATGTCTACCATGCCTCTCAGCAATGACATGGAAATGGAGGTTAGGGAATCTCTTCTTGAACAGATCTTGGCAACCATGCCTTATAAAGCAAACAAGAAACAGTTTGCAGGCTGGACCACTCATGCTCTTAGAGAAGAACTCATAAGAATTGAGGACATGGCCAAGAATCCCCCAGCTAAGGTATCTGCCCCTGATTTCAGTAAAGGCAGAGATCTAGCCAAAGCCCTGAAATTCAAAAGAATGAGACAAGAAATTGTGGCTGCTGACTATAGGGAGATGAAGTTTGTTGCAAGATGGTCAGAGCTGGGGTTGGTTGAAACCTACAAGAAACTGGAAGAAAACAGGTAGAAAGACCCTAACTTGCCCAGAAAACCTGTCTACCCTGATGAATCCATGATGAAGAGACCTCAACAGGCTTTTACATTAGACAGCCTACTTGATACTTCTGATCTATCAGCTGCTGCAAGAAGACAATTCAAAAAGAAGAAAGAAATGTCTGAAAAAGATCAGAAGAAGTTTGCTGATACTTTTATAAAGGAGGGCCTCTACAATCAAATACACTTTTTCTCAGATCCCACTACTGAAAAACTCAGAGAACTCATTGGGAGACCTCCATCACCAAACTCATCCAGAATAAAAATGCATCTCAGCAAATCCTCTGATTCAAAAATTCTAAAATGGAAGGTCAACAAAGACACCCATGAATTGACTTTGCTCAGATCAGATGGAGAGGCTCAAAAGCTAAGCATGGATGATGCATATATCCTGTGTGCAGATGACCTCCAAACATCGCTGAACCTTGAGCTTGAAAGAGATGCAGAAGACCTCTACTCTTTGAACTTTGAGTTACAATTTAAAGGTCAAATCAGAGAAAGTCTGATGAGGAATAAAGATCAAGAATAAAGTCTAGTTTTGGCATCATCTGTTCTAGGGGGAGATTGTTGGGTCTGCTGACCTGGAGAAGAACAGATGATTGAAAAGCCAAAATATACTAACAGTTGATCCATATTAATAAACAGCATTTACAACATACTCCTCCCAAAAGACTGTTGACCCTAACAACTGTTCCACCCAAACAACTGCTATGACAACTGCTGCTACAAAGGACTGCTGGATAACAACTGATAGAGAACAACTACTGACTCAAGGTCTGATAGAGAACAACTACTGATCAAGTGTTGAAGACTAAAGGTTTGTTAGAGCCAACAACACTTAGGCTCCAACAGATGATATAAGACCATCAGAGTTTTCCTCAACAGTAGTTTACCTTACAGTGTTTGCAATGTAACAGTAGTTTGTATAGGGCAGATGTTTTATGTTGTTATTCTGTTAGAGGTCACTGTCTTAGGTGACGTCAGCTTAGATCATCAGTAGTTTAGATTTGTCTATAAATAGAACAGTGCCTGTTCTATTCAATCACTCACAACATTCTCTCAGACAAACAATCACAGAGTGATCAGGCTGAGGGGGGTACTTGTATAATCATTTGTAATCATTTGAGTTTATGAAAGCATTCGATTGAAAAACATTTATTCCTTTGTTTTAATTATAGTTTATTATTCCGCTGCACTTTCCACTTATACTCACTTCATTTATTTCTCATTTTACTTAAACAAATCAAAACAATCAAACTCAGATCCTAACAGCTGGCCACCACCGTCCTTGGTGGTGGTGGCGTGGTGGAAGTTTCAGGCCTGAAAACGGGCTGTAACATCAACATCTTAGAGCTAAAGTGATGGATCGGTGGTCGTTGGGTTCAGAGTGAGTTGGCCAGAGGTGTACAGGTTCGGTGGAGAGGGTTGTGGTGGTTGTTCAGTTCAGAGGTCGCTGGTGGTGGCCAATGGGGCTGGTTAGGTGGTTCTCAGGTGAATGGTGAATGTGACGAAGTGGGTTTTGGGATTTGTAGTGGTGTCGGGTTAGGGTGGTGTCAACCGGTTTTGTAGCGGCGCTGATAGGTCTCGGGTTCAGGTCAAAGGAGCAGTAAACTCGGTGGGATTTGGCTCAGATGGTAGGTTCGTGATGGTCCGATGGCTTGGGGTTTGGTTTTAACTAGGGTCTCGAGTCCATGATTGGTGGTCGCGTCATGCTGGTCAGGGATCGGGTTTGGTTTTGGGCTCGTTTCAGATAGGGTACAGATCGGGTCAAGTTTGGTTATGGTGGTGGTGCTCGGTTGATTGTTCAGGTCCGATTGGGTTGTTGGGTTTCGGCTCGTGGTGGTTCTCGATGGTGGTTTTGTTGTTGAGATCGGTGGTGGTGGTGGTCCTAGGTAATGGCTCGGTCTCTTGTCAGCCTCATTCCTGAGTTCGGTTCGTGTTGGTTCAACCTCGTGTCATGGGCAGGGCTAGATTGTTTGATGTTCGGGTCAAGCTTAGTTCGGTATTTAGACTCCGAGTCAGGTCTGCTCGGGTCAGTTTTGGGGTTGCTGGTTCAGTTCCGGTCTTGATCAAGTCAAGTGTCTCGGGTCAGATCTGGATGGTCAAGCCTCGGTCAACGCGCAGTCAAACTGGTCAAACTTTGGTTCCGGTCTACACATAGTTCGAGCTGGCTTTGGGTTACGCGCGTACGAATCGGTATACTTTAATTCGTATTTTTTATTATTGTTGTGGGTATTATATATATTAATAAATGTATTGATATTCATAAAATAGTTTTGACTCACGAACGGACCGTATAATAATAATAAGCGGTAACTATATACTAAATCGGAAGATTGGTAATAGTGGCTAGAAGGCGTGACTTATAAAATCGATATCGGACTAAATTGGTTGGACTATAATATATACATTGTTTTGAAACCTTTAAAGGTTTGCGGATTTAGGAAAAGAAGCGACACTTGTTATGGATCGGATTTAAATAACTATACTTATTTTTTTTTAATCAAAGAGTATTTTCCTAAAATGTAATTATAAGGTGAGTTTTGACTCAGGATAAGTTATACGTTTCATGGTATTGGTCCAACATGGTTTACACACGAATAGTGACAAGTGAGTAACTTGGGAACTAGGTCGTAGAAAACATATATAAGTCACAATCGGTTCGACGAGTTAAAATGCTTAAGACTCGAGTTAATACACACGAGTCTAGATAGTTGGATAAACTATCTTTTAGCCGGATGATAGGCTAGGTTTATATGTGTTAGACTTTAAGATGTCCTTTGTTGTAATAGGGTACGAGGAAGTCGGTCAAAGCTTCGGGCTTTGTTCGCTAGCTAAGCAAGGAAATTAAGGTGAGTTCATACCCCACTTTTTACTGTCTTATAAATGTTTTCAGGGGAAAGATATGCTTCTTTTATGAAAAGCTGAGGAATTTCAAACGAACAAGTTTTTGAGAAATGAAATGGGTGTGTGAGTGTCACAGCCCCACTTTTACTGATTTACTTTCGGTGGGAGAAACATGCTTATTGCTTACATTGTTTTAAAGATCATGTTATACTATGGTTATAGTTGTTTACTATACCGGCGTTTCATCAGGGAGTCCTAGGGGGAAACCATGAGTATGTGGGAAAAAATATCGCGGAAATATGAATAGATCTATTGGGGCCTGACAAACCCCACCCGACGGCTGGGAGCCGGGTGGGGGCATATTGTCTAATTACTTGGAGCCACCGATGATGACGGTGGTTCCTACTTACTAGGCATACATATCACGGATCCGCGGGTCAGTAATGGTTTCCAACTCGTAGTAGTAACAATACTTAACGTCTAGCTAACGTTTTCTTATAACATAGTATTAACGGGAATGATCTATTCAGACTTACGAAAACTCTTTTATAAAAACTTGTGGAATTATTTTTGCAAAACTTATGAACTCACCAGCATTATATGTTGACTTTTTAAGTATGTCTTTCAGGTTTAAACTTTGGTAACGGCACGGTCGGAGTAGGCGACGTCTTGGGATCGAGGATCCTAGAGGGTTAGAAATGGCGTTCAGGAAATAAGAGTCTTAGATGCAACTTTCCGCTGCGTGGCGAAGTTACCAAACGTCACAACCGACGAGGGAAAAGTCGGGGTGTGACACTTTGGTATCAGAGCCATAGGTTATAGAAAATTAGGTGTCTGGGTAGATATCTCGGCTTTAACCTGAGTTTGTTTTGAAATATGGGCCAAAATTTCTAAGACATAATATTTAGCACGAACGCCTAGGAACTAGAATTCCAACCGTTGCCAAATCAGTTGTATGACTATTAATGTGTCACACTAGCTCAAAGTACATTCCTTCGGCGCAAGGAACATTTATTTTTCATATGTGAATAGTAAGTTTGTATGATCTATAGTGGTATATAGAAATGATAATAGCACGTGATGGCTAGGTGTACCTCACTAGTGACTGGCGAGTCATCGCATTAGATATCAGAGTGTTTATTCACATAGAGTTAGCTGAGTCATTGTTTCTGGGTATGAGGAACAATTTACTTGTTTATATACTATGTATATTTATGTAAAGTATATATAATACGTATCGCCAATGGTTGTCGACTCAAGCTTGGACGTATCTACAACGCTCACACGTGTCACGTTAGTTGGATAAGTTGGCAAAGGGATTATTGTAGCATCTACGGTCTTGCATCCCGTGTTCGGAGTATGCTATGTCGTCAAGGTCGATTTGGGTCGGAAACATCTTGATGAGGCACCTCATTTTGCCGATGATGCTGCGAAGCTGGAATGCTGTCGGGAAGTGCACTGGAAAAAGTGGCGCACACGACGAACATTATATTATGTTATATATACGTGTTATTATATGAATGTAACGAGTGCTCGTGATATAACTTATGATGGAGTTTAATAGGATGATCTGGTGAGGTAAATTTTCGATAATGCAGACGTCACGTTATTGCAAATTTACAGGCACTTGATAGTTCTAGGAAATTCTATCGTGAGGGTATCCTATATGTTGTTGTATATATATATTTATATATATAAATAATGGATAAGGGTTATTCATTCTTTTGTTGTTGCGGACGTGATTGCCAATTCTGCCATGTTCGTGTCATTTGTGACTTTGCTTTTCTTAAACCAGCTTAAGATCTTAATGATCTTGTTTCTTGAGCTTTTAAGGTTCCTGTTTTAGAACCTAGTTATATCTTTGGACACGATTTATGTCTCTCTTCTTTTGTGTTTGTGGTCTTCAACATTCTATCATAAAGGAATCTAATTTTTGTTGATTCCTTATTTTCCACAGAATTAGACACGTATTTTCGTACACGTGTAAACTATTGTATGTTTGGATTCTTTAAAATTTGTGAAGGTCCATCGTAGGACTTCACATCAAACAATTGTTTCATTAGTGATTTGTTTTATCATTACGTTGCTCGTAATGCTTGTTGTCTAATCTTGATATGTCAGGTCATTGTGGGCAATGAATCCTTTGATACTTCGTCGATGAGTTTCTTTAAAGTTGACACTTCAGTTGAATCGAATTGTTGGAATTTGATACATCACCTTGCGGTGAATATTCAATCGACTTGGAATAATGAATGATTTTTTTTGTTGACATGTCTCACTTTCATCAACTTGTTTGTTATTGCCTTAAATCCAAACACACCCTGTAGCGTGTAATGAAAAAGTTGGTGCATTAGTTGCTTTGTTTGAAGTGCGCCAATAGTATTTGTTGACAGAGTTATTGTCTACACTTCGCATTCAGTTGATTCTGAAACTTTATCTCGTGCCATTTGTACCGGCAAGTCTGTTACTATTTTTGTTGTACTACCGTTGGTTCTTGAATGATATCGTACCTCAAATTTTGAGGACAAAATTTCTGTAACATGGGGAGGATGTGACAACCGGCAACTTCCGATTTATACTGATGTGATTTTTATTATGTGAAATATATTTTTATTACTTTAAATATTGTTAATTATTAAGTTTCAGAAGTTTACTGATCATTTTAACAATGGAAACTGCGACGGATTTAAATAACGCGATGTAAACGCGTGCATCGAACGCACGTGCCAGGCGACAGAAATATTTATATTTTTGCTCGGTTTATTTTTATTTTTAATTTCGAACAAAACCGATAAATTTTTATAATTCATTATCGTGCCTAAATAGAAACCGAGACGTTTTACGCTTAAACGAGTTCGATACGCGGTATACACCTACCTAACCCTAACCCTAACTATAAAATGCTTCATTCTTCTTCCTCCTCTCTTTTTGGCAGCTGCAACCTACCCTCCCTCTTTCTAAAAAAACTCTTGAACTTTCTCTCTCTAACCTCTCTCTCATCTCAGTCTCTCTCCCTCTCTCTTCTGCCTCAAGAACAACGGTTGGCCACCACCGTCCTTGGTGGTGGTGGCGTGGTGGAAGTTTCAGGCCTGAAAACGGGCTGTAACATCAACATTTGTAGAGCTAAAGTGATGGATCGGTGGTCGTTGGGTTCAGAGTGAGTTGGCCGGAGGTGTACAGGTACGGTGGAGAGGGTTGTGGTGGTTGTTCGGTTCAGAGGTCGCTGGTGGTGGCCGATGGGGCTGGTTAGGTGCTTCTCACGTGAATGGTGAATGTGACAAGGTGGGTTTTGGGATTTGTAGTGGTGTCGGGTTAGGTTGGTGTTAGGCGGTTTTGCAGCGGCGCTGATAGGTCTCGGGTTCAGGTCAAAGGAGCAGTAAACTCGGTGGGATTTGGCTCAGATGGTGGGTTCGTGATGGTCTGATGGCTTGGGGTTTGGTTTTAACTAGGGTCTCGAGTCCATGATTGATGGTCAGGTCACGCTGGTCAGGGTTCGGGTTTGGTCCGGGTTTGGTTTTGGGTGGTGGTGCTAGGTTGATTGTGCAGGTCCAATAGAGTTGTTGGGTTTCGGCTCGTGGTGGTTCTCGGTGGTGGTTTTGTTGTTGAGATCAGTGGTGGTGGTCCTTGGTAATGTCTCGGTCTCTGGTCAGCCTCATTCCCGAGTTCGGTTCGTGTTGGTTCAGCCTCGTGTCATGGGCTAGGCTAGATTGTTTGATGTTCGGGTCAAGCTTAGTTCGGTATTTAGACTCCGAGTCAGATCTGCTCGGGTCAGTTTTGGGGTTGCTGGTTCAGTTCCAGTCTTGTTCGGGTCAAGTGTCTCGGGTCAGATCTGGATGGTCAAGCCTCGGTCAACGCGTGGTCAAACAGGTCAGACTTTGGTTCCGGTCTGCACATAGTTCGAGCTGGCTCCGGATTACGCGCGTACGAATCGATATACTTTAATTCGTATTTGTTAGTATTGTTGTGGATATTATGTAAATTTATGAATGTATTGATATTTATAAAATAGTTTTGACTCGCGAACGGACCAAATAATAATAATAAGCGGTAACTATATACGAAATCAGACGATTGGTAATAGTGGCTAGAAGGCGTGACTTATAAAATCAATATCGGACTAAATTGGTTGGACTATAATATATATATTGTTTTGTGTATTTATATATATATATATATAAGTGTAAATTATATAAAAGCGTCAAAACGTATAAGTCTCGTTTGATTGGGAATTTCGGATAAACAAATTGTAGTCTTGTGTTTTGAAGTTGATTTTGGGAATTTTTAGACAACTTGTGTTGTCTGGTTCGTACAAAAACAGAGGAGACTCTGCCGAAATTTTATAAAATTTATAAGCATAAACGAAGGCGGTATTTCTTGTATATTTCATTATAAACAACGATCAAGTATTTTGACAAAGGTAGTTTTCTACAATAACGCAAAAGGTTTTCGACAAATGATTTCTTGCGACATTTAAAGAAAAACGTAGAACACTATTTCCAAAACAAATACATATTATTTATTGAGCGTCAAATGTGTCAATCTTTAAAGATTTTAGTAACTAAAACATTTCTATTTTAACGGTTTTGAATTACAAAAACGCTCGATGTATTGGAGAAAGAATTTTACAAAAGTTAATATTTTGAAACCTTTAAAGGTTTGCGGATTTAGGAAAAGAAGCGACACTTGTTATGGATCGGTTTTAAATAACTATACTTATATTTTTTTTAATCGAAAAGTATTTTCCTAAAATATAATTATAAGATGAGTTTTGACTCGGGATAAGTTATACGTTTCATGGTATTGGTCCAACATGGTTTACACACGAATAGTGACAAGTGAGTAACTTGGGTACTAGGTCGTAAAAACATATATAAGTCACGAACGGTTCGACGAGTTAAAATGCTAAAGACTCGAGTTAATACACACGAGTCTAGATAGTTGGATAAACTATCTTTTAGCCGGATAATAGGTTTGGTTTATATGTGTTAGACTTTAAGGTGTCCTTTGTTGTAATAGGGCACGAGGAAGTCAGTCAAAGCTTCGGGCTTTGTTCGCTAACTAAGCAAGGAAATTAAGGTGAGTTCATACCCCACTTTTTACTGTCTTATAAATGTTTTCGGGGGAAAGACATGCTTCTTTTATGAAAACCTAAGGAATTTCAGACGAACAAGTTTTTGAGAAATGAAATGGGTGTGTGAGTGTCACAGCCCCACTTTTACTGATTTACTTTCGGTGGGAGAAACATGCTTATTGCTTACATTGTTTTAAAGATAATGTTATACTATGGTTATAGTTGTTTACTATACCGGCGTTTCATCAGGGAGTCCTAGGGGAAACCATGAGTATGTGGGAACAAATATCGCGGAAATATGAATAGATCTATTGGGGCCTGACAAACCCCACCCGACGGCTGGGAGCCGGGTGGGGGCATATTGTCTAATTACTTGGAGCCACCGATGATGACGGTGGTTCCTACTTACTGGGCATACATATCACGGATCCGCAGGTCAGTAATGGTTTCCAACTCGTAGTAGTAACGATACTTAACGTCTAGCTAACGTTTTCTTATAACATAGTATTAACGGGAATGATCTATTCAGACTTACGAAAACTCTTTTATAAAAACTTGTGGAATTATTTTCGCAAAACTTATGAACTCACCAGCATTATATGTTGACTTTTTAAGCATGTCTTTCAGGTTTAAACTTTGGTAACAGCACGGTCGGAGTAGGCGACGTCTTGGGATCAGGGATCCTAGAGGGTTAGAAATGGCGTTCAGGAAATAAGAGTCTTAGATGCAACTTTCCGCTGCGTGGCGAAGCTACTAAACGTCACAACCGACGAGGGAAAAGTCGGGGTGTGACAGTTTGGTATCAGAGCCATAGGTTTTAGAAAATTAGGTGTCTAGGTAGATATCTAGGCTTTAACCTGAGTTTGTTTTGAAGTATGGGCCAAAATTTCTAAGACATAATATTTAGCACGAACGCCTAGGAACTAGAATTCCAACCATTGCCAAATCAGTTGTATGACTATTAATGTGTCACACTAGCTCAGCGTACATTCCTTCGACGCAAGGAACATTTATTTTTCATATGTGAATAGTAAGTTTGTATGTTCTATAGTGGTATATAGAAATGATAATAGCACGTGATGGCTAGGTGTACCTCACTAGTGACTGGCGAGTCCTCGCATTAGATATCAGAGTGTTTATTCACATAGAGTTAGCTGAGTTGTTGTTTCTTGGTATGAGGAACAATTTACTTGTTTATATACTATGTATATTTATGTAAAGTATATATAATACGTATCGCCAATGGTTGTCGACTCAAGCTCGGACGTATCTACAACGCTCACACGTGTCACGTTAGTTGGACGAGTTGGCAAAAGGATTATTGTAGCATCTACAGTCTCGCATCCCGTGTTCGGAGTATGCTATGTCGTCAAGGTCGATTTGGGTCGGAAACATCTTGATGAGGCACCTCATTCTGCCGATGATGCTGCGAAGCTGGAATGTTGACGGGAAGAGCACTGGAAAAAGTGGCGCACACGACGAACATTATATTATGTTATATATACGTGTTATTATATGAATGTAACGAGTGCTCGTGATATAACTTATGATAGAGTTTAATAGGATGATCCGGTGAGGTATATTTTTGATAACGCAGACGTCACGTTATTGCAAATTTACAGGCACTTGATAGTTCTAGGAAATTCTATCGTGAGGGTATCCTATATGTTGTTGTATATATATTTATATATATAAATAATGGATAAGGGTTATTCATTCTTTTGTTGTTGCGGACGTGATTGCCAATTCTCCCATGTTCGTGTCATTTGTGACTTTGCTTTTCTTAAACCAGCTTAAGATCTTGATGATCTTGTTTTTTTAGCTTTTAAGGTTCCTGTTTTAGAACCTAGTTATATCTTTGGACACGATTTATGTCTCTCTTCTTTTGTGTTTGTGGTCTTCAACATTCTATCGTAAAGGAATCTAATTTTTGTTGATTTCTTATTTTCCACAGAATTAGACACGTATTTTTGTACACATGTCAACTATTGTATGTTTGGATTCTTTAAAATTTGTGAAGGTCCATCGTAGGACTTCACATCAAACAATTGTTTCATTAGTGATTTGTTTTATCATTACGTTGCTCGTAATGCTTCTATTCTAATCTTGATATGTCAGGCCATTGTGGGCAATGAATCCTTTGATACTTCGTCGATGAGTTTCTTTAAAGTCGACACTTTAGTTGAATCGAATTGTTGGAATTTGATACATTACCTTGCGGTGAATATTCAATCGACTTAGAATAATGAATGATTTTTTTGTTGACATGTCTCACTTTCATCAACTTGTTTGTTATTGCCATAAATCCAAACACACCCTGCAGCGTGTATTGAAAAAGTTGGGGCATTAGTTGCTTTGTTTGAAGTGCGCCAATAGTATTTGTTGACAGAGTTATTGTCTACACTTCGCATTCAGTTGATTCTGAAACTTTATCTCGTGCCATTTGTACCGGCAAGTCTATTGACTATTTTTGTTGTACTACCGTTGGTTCTTGAATGATATCGTACCTGGAATTTTGAGGACAAAATTTCTGTAACATGGGGAGGATGTGACAACCGACAACTTCCGATTTATACTGATGTGATTTTTATTATGTGAAATATTTTTTTTACTTTAAATATTGTTAATTATTAAGTTTCAGAAGTTTACTGATCATTTTAACAATGGAAACTGCGACCGATTTAATTAACGCGATGTAAACGCGTGCATCGAACGCACGTGCCAAGCGACGGAAATATTTATATTTTTGCTCGGTTTATTTTTATTTTTAATTTTGAACAAAACCGATAAATTTTTATAATTCATTATTGTGCCTAAATAGAAACCGAGACGTTTTATGCTTAAACGAGTTCGATACGCGGTATACACCTACCTAACCCTAACCCTAACTATAAAATGCTTCATTCTTCTTCCTCCTCTCATTTTGGCAGCCGCAACCTACCCTCTCTCTCTAAAAAAAACTCACCAACTTTCTCTCTCTAACCTCTCTCTCATCTCATTCTTTCTCCCTCTCTCAATAGCCTCAAGAACAATGGCTAGCAACCACCGTCCTTGGTGGTGGTGGCGTGGTGGAAGTTTCAGGCCTGAAAACGGTCTGTAACATCAACATTTGTAGAGATAAAGTGATGGATCAGTGGTCGTTGGGTTCAGAGTGAGTTGGCCGGAGGTGTACAGGTTCGGTGGAGAGGGTTGTGATGGTTGTTCGGTTCAGAGGTCGCTGTTGGTGGCCTATGGGGCTGGTTAGGTGGTTCTTAGGTGAATGGTGAATGTGACGAGGTGGGTTTTGGGATTTGTAGTGGTGTCGGGTTAGGGTGGTGTCAGCCGGTTTTGCAGCGGCGCTGATAGGACTCGGGTTCAGATCAAAGGAGCAGTAAATTCGGTGAGATTTGGCTCAGATGGTGGGTTCGTGATCGTCCGATGGCTTGGGGTTTGGTTTTAACTAGGGTCTCAAGTCCATGATTGGTGGTCAGGTCACGCTGGTCAGGGTTCGGGTTTGGTCCGGTTTGGTTTTGGGCTCGTTTCAGATAGGGTACAGATCGGGTCAAGTTTGGTTATGGTGGTGGTGCTCGGTTGATTGTGCAGGTCCGATAGGGTTGTTGGGTTTCGGCTCGTGGTGGTTCTCGATGTGGTTTTGTTGTTGAGATCAGTGGTGGTAGTCCTTGGTAATGGCTCAGTCTCTGGTCAGCCTCATTCCCGAGTTCGGTTTGTGTTGATTCAGCCTCGTGTCATGGGATAGGCTAGAATGTTTGATGTTCGGTCAAGCTTAGTTCGGTATTTAGACTCCAAGTCAGATCTGCTCGGGTCAGTTATGGGGTTGCTGGTTCAATTCCGGTCTTGTTCGGGTCAAGTGTCTCGGGTCAGATCCGGATGGTCAAGCCTCGGTCAACGCGCGGTCAAACTAGTCAAACTTTGGTTCCGGTCTACACATAGTTCGAGCTGGCTCCGGGTTACGCGCGTACGAATCGTTATTCTTTAATTCGTATTTGTTATTATTGTTGCGGATATTATATATATTTATAAATGTATTGATATTCATAAAATAGTTTTGACTCGCGAACGGACCGAATAATAATAATAAGCGGTAACTATATACTAAATCGGACGATTGGTAATAGTGGCTAGAAGGCGTGACTTATAAAATCGATATCGAACTAAATTGGTTGGACTATAATATATATATTGTTTTGTGTATTTATATATATATATAAGTGTAAATTATATAAAAGCGTCAAAACGTATAAGTCTCGTTTGATTGGGAATTTCGGATAAACAAATTGTAGTCTTGTGTTTTGAAGTTGATTTTGGGAATTTTTAGACAACTTGTGTTGTCTGGTTCGTACAAAAACAGAGGAGACTCTGCCGAAATTTTATAAAATTTATAAGCATAAACGAAGGCGATATATCTTGTATATTTCATTATAAACAACCTTCAAGTATTTTGACAAAGGTAGTTTTCTACAATATCGCAAAAGGTTTTCGACAAATGATTTCTTGCGACATTTAAAGAAAAACGTCAAACACTATTTCCAAAACAAATACATATTATTTATTGAGCGTCAAATGTGTCAATCTTTAAAGATTTTAGTAACTAAAACATTTCTATTTTAACGGTTTTGAATTAAAAACGCTCGATGTATTGGAGAAAGAATTATACAAAAGTTAATATTTTGAAACCTTTAAAGGTTTGCGGATTTAGAAAAGAAGCGACACTTGTTATGGATCGGTTTTAAATAACTATACTTATATTTTTTTTAATCAAAGAGTATTTTCCTAAAATAAGGTGAGTTTTGACTCAGGATAAGTTATACGTTTCATGGTATCGGTCCAACATGGTTTACACACGAATAGTGACAAGTGAGTAACTGGGGTACTAGGTCGTAGAAAACATATATAAGTCACAATCGGTTCCACGAGTTAAAATGCTTAAGACTCGAGTTAATACACACGAGTCTAGATAGTTGGATAAACTATCTTTTAGTAGGATAATAGGCTAGGTTTATATGTGTTAGACTTTATGGTGTCCTTTGTTGTAATAGGGCACGAGGAAGTCGGTCAAAGCTTCGGGCTTTGTTCGCTAGCTAAGCAAGGAAATTAAAGTGAGTTCATACCCCACTTTTTACTGTCTTATAAATGTTTTCGGGGAAAGACATGCTTCTTTTATGAAAACCTGAAGAATTTCAAACGAACAAGTTTTTGAGAAATGAAATGGGTGTGTGAGTGTCACAGCCCCACCTTTATTGTTTTACTTTCGGTGGGAGAAACATGCTTATTGCTTACATTGTTTTAAAGATCATGTTATACTATGGTTATGGTTGTTTACTATACGGTCGTTTCATCAGGGAGTCCCAGGGGGAAACCATGAGTATGTGGGAACACATATCGGGGAAATATGGTGTAAGACCCGCAAAACCGGTGTCAAACAGTTGGCAACCAAAGAATAAAAACTCTATTGATAACTCAAAGAAGTCTCAATTTATTTCAAAAAATGCGCAGCGGAAAATTATTTAAAATAAAATTTCAAAACACATGAATAATGCGTTTTCAATTGTAAATCAAAATTATAATTATCATGTGTATTACAAAAGTCGTCTTCTACTAGAAATGCCTTCAATTGCCAGGTAGCTTCTTGCATCGCCAAGTAGTCATCCATCCCTCACTCATTTAACCTGAAATCAATCTAACGTGTATGCAAAAAGTCCGCTACGCTGAGTGAGTTCAAGTTTTATAAATTTATATAAACAAGTAATTTGTGACAATAAGAATTAACAAAATACCTCAACCTCAGAGTTAACAATAAGCGCAATCCGCTAATTTGTTTTCCCCAAGCAACAATCGAAATCTATGGATTGGCATATTCTGCCTAATTACCTCAAGACTTCACTTACCAAATATACAATAAGCACATCTCGCTTTTCAACACAAAGTACACTCCAGTCTAATTAAGCCACACCAAAACTAGAGATTAAAGTAGGCATATCCCACCTATGTCATAGCTTCGTTTATAAGAATACATATAATATGAACTGTGTAACAATCCTGACTCAAAACCAAGACCAGAGATTAGAGCAGGCATATCCCACTTCTGTCATAGCCCAGTTCAACATATCAGGTAACTCTCGACACAGTCTATTATATATCTATATCTATACTATCTTATAAAGCATTTCACAAGGACCTCTTAATTTTTAAGTAATACAATTATAAATGCTTAAAGTACAACACATAATGCATGTAGTAACTACTTTTTAAGGGCATTTATGTCTTTTTCAAACAAAAGTTGCACATATACCCCTTATTAATTATTAATTGCAGTTTCTCCCTAATCTATCTATACTATATTATAATTTTACATAATACTTACATATTTGCCCCCATCAACTTTACTCAATTTATGTTTATTTAAATACTAATTACACTTCTACATCTTTATTTTAACCAACTACCCCCCCATGATTTTTAAACATTTATAACTTTTTCAGACGATAATATATTCTTAATATTATTACACTGTATAAAAGAGCATTTTATTCTCTTTAGTTTGATTATAGTATTTCTATAGTTTTTAATTTTTAAAAAAATTATATGTTAGGGTTAAGCAATAACTGAAACAAAAAAAAACGAAAATGAACTAAAATCATCTAAACTTTATTATAATACATTTCTCATTGATGTCTTAAAATTCAAGTTGTACATGTATAATTGCTTAAAGTACAAAACAAAAATGCAAATGTTAACTACTTATACAATACTTACACATTTGTCTCCTCAGCTATACTCAATTCCTTTTATTTAAATAATAAATACACTTTTCACCCTTATTTTAACCATCTACCCCACGATTTTTAAATGCCATAACTTTTTCACACTTTAAGATTTTCTTAATATTATTACACTGTATAAACGAGCATTTTCTTTCTTTTTAATTTGAGTATAGTATTGAAATAGTTTTTTTTTTTTAATTTAAAAAATGGTATGTTGGGGTTAAGTAATAACCAATCTATACTATCTATATTATATCTATATTTATACTATCTTATAAAGCATTTCAGAAAGACCTTAATTTTTAAGTAATACAATTATAAATGCTTAAAGTACAACACATAATGCATGTAGTAACTACTTTTTAAGGGCATTTATGTCTTTTCAAACATACTTGCACATATACCCCTTATAAGTTACAGTTTTTCCCCTTTATCTATCTATACTATATTATAATTTTATACAATACTTACATATTTGCCCCCATCAACTTTACTCAATTCCTGTTTATTTAAATACTAATTACACTTTTACACCTTTATTTTAACCAATTATCCCCACGATTTTTAAACGTTCATAACTTTTTTAGACGATAATATTTTCTTAATATTATTACACCGTATAAAAGAGCATTTTATTCTCTTTAATTTGAGTATAGTATTGCTATAGTTTTTTTTTAATTTTTAAAAAGTTATATGTTAGGGTTAAGAAATAACCGACACGAAAACAAAGAAAAAAACGAAAACGAACTTAAATCATCTAAAATTTATTATAATACATTTCCCAATTATCTCTTAAAATTCAAGTTTTACAAGTATATTGTTTAGAGTACAAAACACAATGGAGATATTAACTACTTTAAGAGCAAAAATGTCTTTTAAAAAATACTTACACCTGTGCCCCTCCATCTTTACTCAACTTTTGTTTATTTAAATAGTAATTACAGTTTTGCACCACCCTTAATATAATTAACCAACTACCTCCATGATTTTTAAAAGTCCATAACTTTTTTGTGCGTTAATAGTGTGACACCCGGCAATTTCCGATCTATACCGATGTGATTTTTTATTATTAAAAATTAAATATTTATTTTAAATATTTCTAGTTATTAAGTTTCGGAAGTTTACTGACTGTTTTTATGATCGAAACTATGACCGGTTAAATTAACGCGATTTAAACGCGTGTTCTGAAAACACGCGTCGGACGTCGAAAGTAATTATATTTATGCTCGGTTTTGTATTTCGAACAAAACCGACTACTTTTTATAATTTATTAGCGGGCCTAGAATAGAAACCGAGGCGTTTACGTTTAAAACAGGTTCGATACGCGGTATACACCTACCTAACCCTAACCCTAACTATAAAAGCTAATATTCTTCTTCTTCCTTCCCATTTTTCTGCAGCCGCTACCCTCTCTCTCTCTCTACTCTCTCTCTAAAACTCTCTCTCTCTCTCTCTCACGAGCTCTTTCTCTCTCTCTTTGCTCTCTCTCTTCATCTCCCTTGTCCCCCTCTCCTCCTCCCCTCTGTTTCAAAAGCCGGCCGGCCACCATGAGGGTGGTGGCGGCGGCGTGGTGGCTCGGGAAGCCCACAGGGGGCCGGGTTGGGTTCTGATCGGGTGATGGTTGTTTTCCGGTTGGTGACGAGAAGATGGTGGTTCGTGGTCGGGATGACTGTTTTTGCAGGTGGTTTCAAGGCAGAGGGGTATTTGGGTGGCCGAGGTTCAGTTCGGTAGTGGTTCCGGCGTGGTGGTTGTTTTGGGCAGAGGTAGTGACCGGTGGCAAGTGGTGGTCTAGCCGGGTTGGTGGTTAGAGGGTGGTTCAAGGAAGAGGATGGCGGTGGTTTGTTCCGACGGGGCTGGGTTTGGTTTTGGTCCGGGTTGGTTTGGGGTTTTGGTCCGGGTTGGTTTGGTTGTGGGGTCGTGGTTGCCGGAGCTGAGGCGGCGGCGGCGATGGTTGGTGGTGACGGGTCAGATTTTGGGTGCGGATTCAGTCCTAGTCGGGTTGGTTCGGGTCTGATTCTTATTAAGGTTGATTTTGGTTTGATTCGGGTCCGGGTTACGGGCAGATCCGGTTTTGGTCGTGGTCTCGGGCTCATGGTCTCGTTTCGGTTCAGATTCGGTGTTGGGGTCGAGTCGCGGGACAGATCTGGTTCGGTTCAAGTCAGTTTTGGTCCGGTCAACACATGGTCAACTGGTCAAAGCTGGTCAACTGTGGTCAACGGTCAGCATGTCGCGCGAGGCGGTGTTGTCGTGCGAGCGATTATGGTATAACTAAATATTTCGTATTTATTTTTGTGATTGTAGTTAAAAAGATATATATTTATGTATAAATACGAATATATATAAATAGCGTTACCTCGCAAACGAACCGACAATATTATTATTGATAAGTATATAAAGGCGTGACTTATAAAATCGATACCGGACTAAATTGGTTGGACTATAATATACATATATATTGTCGTGTCTTTATTCAAATAAGTGTAGTTTATTATAAAAACGTCGAAACGTATAAGTCTCGTCTGATTTGGAATTGCGGATAAACAAAATGTGGATTTGTGTTGAATATTGATTTTTGGGAAAATTGTAGGCGACTTGTGTTGCCTGGTTTGTACAAAAACAGAGGAAACTCTGCCGAAATTTTATAAAATTTATAAGCGTAAACGAAGGCGATATTCCTTGTATATTTCATTATAAACAACCTTCAAGTATTTTGACAAATGTAGTTTTCTACAATATCGCAAAAAGGTTCTCGACAAGTGATTTCTTGCAACATTTAAAGATAAACGTCGAACAATATTTCCAAAACAAATACATATTATTTACTAAGCGTCAATTGTGTCGATCTTCAAAGATTTTAGTAACTAAAACATTTCCATCTAAACGGTTTTGAATTATAAAACGCTCAACCTATTTGAGAAAGAATTATATAAAAGTTAATATTTTGAAACCTTTAAAGATTGGAAAAGAAGCGATATTGTTATTAATCGATTTTAAATAACTATACTTATATTTTCATCAAAGAGTATTTTCCTAAAATGTAATTATAAGACGAGCTACGGCTCGGGATAAGTTATACGTTTCATAATATAGTCCAACGTGGTGTACACACGAATAGTGACAAGTGCGCAACTTGGGTACTATGTCGTGTGTTAACGCATAAGTAAGAAAAGTCACGATCGGTTCGTCGAGTTAAAGCATATTAGTACTCGAGTTATACACACGAGATAGATAGTTGGATAAACTACCTTTTAGCCGGATTGTAGGCTAGGTTTACATGTGTTAGACTTTAAGGTGTCCTTTGTTGTAATAGGGCACGAGGAAGCCGGTTGAGGCTTGGACTTTATTTGCTAGCTTAGCATGGAAATTGAGGTGAGTTCATGACCCCACTTTTTACTGTTTTATAAATGTTTACGGGGTGGAAGACATGCTTCTTTTATGAAAACCCGAGGAATTCCAAACGAACAAGTTTTTGAAAAATGAAATGGGTGCGTGAGTGTCACGGCCCTGCTGTTACTGGTTTTACATTCGGGGAAGAAACATGCGTACTACTTACATCGTTTTAAAGATCATGTTATACTATGGGCACTTTATGTTACTATACGGCTTTTATGGAAAGTCCCAGGGGGAAACCATGAATGTGCGGGGATGCACAACGAGGGAAATGTGGATAGATCTATTGGGCCTTACAAACCCCACCCGACGGCTGGGAGCCGGGCGGGTGTATATTGTCTCTAACACTTTGGGGTTGCCGAGGCATCGGTAATCCCGTCCGTCTGGGCTGGCTTCAACACTTATACCGGTTTAGTAATGGGTTCCCAACCGTAGTAGTAAAAACACTTAACGTCTAGCTAACGTTCTTATGACATAGTATTAACGGGAATGATCTTTTCAGACTTATGGAAACTCTTTTATAAAAACTTGTGGAATTATTTATGCAAAACTTATGAACTCACCAGCATTATATGTTGACTTTTAAGTGTGTCTTTCAGGTTTAAACTTTGGTGACGGCACGGTTGGAGTAGTCGACTTATTGGGATCGGGGATCCTAGAGGGTTAGCAATGGCGTTCAGGAAATAAGAGTCTTAGATGCATCTTTCCGCTGCGCTGGCAAAGGCACCAAACGTCGCATCCGACGAGGGAAAAGTCGGGGTGTGACAAATAGTTTCTTAATATTATTGCACCATATAAACGAGCATTTTATTCTTTTTAATTTGAGTATAGTATTGGTGTAGTTTTTTATATAAAAAATGATATGATAGCTTTAGGTAATAACTGGAACAAAAACGAACCGAATTAGACGAAAAATAATAGTTACATGTTTTTTATGTTTTAAGGAAACTACCCCCACGATTTTTAAACGGCCATAATTTTTTCATACGGTAACTTTTAAAAATAATATCATAAAAACGAGAATTTTATTCTCTTTAATTTGAGTATAGTAATGCTAATATTTTTTTTATTTTAAAAAGTTGATGTATTATGTGATTTACCAGACCGACTCGACCATTTTAGGGGCCTAAAACGAATTTTAAATTTGAGGCTCTTTTAGTATAACAGAGACCACAGTAAAAATATCATATCATTGAAGGGATTGGGTACAAAATCCTCACATGGATTGGCCTAACCCGTACAAGCGAGTCCCAAAAGTGACCACTTGGGAGAGCATAATCACACGTTTCTAAAGATGTCCCGCGCTAGGAAGCCCTGGGCGAAGACATCCGGAAACGCAACACAAGCCTTGTGCCTCTACAACCTAATGGCAGGGCGCGTAATGTATGGTACGCGCGAAGCCAGAAAGTTACACATGCAACATGGACGCTTGTACACATTCTCTAATGATAGATTGCATGTCACGTCATCAGATATCTCCACCAACTACTTTTCCACATGATTAGACATAAGCTTAGGACACGTGGCCAATCAACAGACGACACGTGTCCCTTCCAGGAATACATTCGAAAATTAAGGCGGTATTGATTCCATTTCCATATTTAAGTATTTATTTCCTAATTATAATTACTAACTTGCATTAGGGTAGGGAGAAGATAATCGAGCATCAGCCCACCAGATTAGGGTTTAGTGATGTTGGCTTATGTCACTTATAAGGGGGTCTTGATCACCTTATGAGGTACACTTTTTGCTAACACCAGAAGCTACAACTGTTGTATACAACATCGCCTATTTTTGTTATAAACGTCTACGATTGTAGCACACTCCTTACCCTACACCTTATCTTTTAGGTTTATCTCGGCCCTAGCTTCAATCATCTTTGTTGGTGCGAGAATAATAAATCAATAACAGACAAGAAGCTTTACCCAATCGGCTTACACGTTCATTGATTTCCTTATTTTCTCAATATGACATTTTGACAAATCTGATGCTTAGGTTAGCACAATGATGCTAAAAGAAGTTACAGACTGCAATGGATATATAACTGTTAATGGATCGTGAATTGTGATTGTAAAAATAATCAATTATAAGCAGAATCATAATAGTTAATTTATTAAACACTAAAAACAGATGATATAAACAAAACCAAGAGTATATGACATCAAAAACATCCTAAATTTAAAACATAATATGAATATCAAAATTTAAGTACTAGCTATGATTATAATAACATAAACATAACGAAATTTTAATCATAATTTTTATTTCCAATCTTTATCTTAATCACATATAAATATCATTAAAGACATAGCATTTTATTTAAAACATGAATTAACATCCATATTATGTCATATTTTATCTCTATAATTCGTAAGCTGCAAAAATCAACAGTTGTATAGTAAAAGTTAATAGATTATCATCAATTTACCTTCAAGGGATGTTTAGCAAATTAACAATTTTAACCGTTGACTTTGGTTTTGGTTGAGGCTAATAATTGAATTGAAGCGAAACATTCATACCCGTAAAGTAGCTATGTTTCCCGCCGCATCGCGCGGGCACACTACTAGTATAATAACAACTATAACATAACTAAGCAACAATCATG
This sequence comes from Ambrosia x helenae, assembly GCA_030844895.1. Classification (NCBI taxonomy): domain Eukaryota; kingdom Viridiplantae; phylum Streptophyta; class Magnoliopsida; order Asterales; family Asteraceae; genus Ambrosia; species Ambrosia x helenae. The sequence continues at coordinate 26,755,126 of CM061228.1, read as the reverse complement.
ACACAAAACCAATACCATAGATCAGAGTAGGCATGCCCTACTTTTTTCATGGCCCAGTTTACAAGGTCAGGTAGTAAACAGAGTTTAGGTAAATAATTCTTATAACCTAAATAGATAGCAAGTCAAAACAAAACCCGATATGACAAGTAAGGTTTCAAATACGTGGCTAAGACAGTAAGCGCATTCCGCTTATTAAACCAAAAACTTAAGCCACACTTTAATCAAGACAACAGTCTATTTATATATATATATATATATATATATAGGCTATGTATCCTTAAGAAACTTGGTTGAGTTGGAGAAACCATTGAAACTCATCCAATGGATATCTTGATGCCACGTCTACGTTTTCTTTTTATTCAATAAGGGTAAGATGGTCCAAAGACCCATATCATTTGTTTAATGAGCCCTGACACAACTTTTTCTTTTGTGCAGACATCATATCATCTTACACCCACTTCTTTTTGTTAATAAATTAATATCCTCTCTTTCCCATAACTCACCCATACACACATTCAAAGAGAGAGAAAGAGGAGCTTAGAAGGGAAGCACAGGAGATAGGTATCTCTTTAGATTTGGTTTCAAAATCAAAATCAAAATCAAATCTCTTACTAAACAGGTCTCTCTCTCTACCCTCCATTTTATCTCAGATCCGGTTGTTTGAGGTTTTAGGGTCGGTATTTTGGTGGTTGTTTGAGGGTGGTCTCGGCTGGGGTTTGTTTGTTGATCGTCGTCGTGTGGTTGTTGTGGTCTGATTAGGGGTGGTTGGGGTTATAGTCTGTGTATAATAGTAATAATAAAACCAAGGTGTTGGTCAGTGAATGTGGTGGTGATGTGCGACGGAGACAGGCGGATTACAGTGAATGTGGTGGTGATGTGCGACGGAGAAAGGCGGTACTAATCAGGGTTAGATCTGATCTGATTGAAGATAGTTTTCTTTTATTTTTTTTCTATTTTGTTTTTTAATAATATTCTTTGTGTCCTGTTAATGTTAATTTTTTTTAATTATATATATTTTTTGGGAAACTGATTTCGAACTTTGTATGGATATAAATAGAAAAATAGTTTACCATTTGGATCTTTAATTAAGTTGGAAATTTGTCCACAACTAAAATTATGGTAGTTGGGCTTTCAGAAACAAAAGTATTGTTTTCTTTTAATAGTACACAAATGAACTCACCAAAAGTTTAGAAAATACATGACATTTTTTGTTGATGCAACTATAATTTAGAACATAAGAAAGCGTTCAGAAGACTTGTCGATCGATTTGACCGGTTTTTACCTATTTGACAGATCATTTGCATTTTTTTTAATTAGAAACGTATTGCAGAATTTGATTGTGTTTATATGTCAAAAAAAATCATACAAATGTAAATAGGTTGTAAATATGTATGTAACATGTTACAAGATTTTTTTTCTGTTTTGAGTTTGAATTTAAAACATGTTACATAAGCACCATTAACTATGATACATATGTAACTATGATACATAAGCATCGTTAACTCGTCAACCCTTTTAAATAGTTACATAAGCAGTTTTGCTACGTACGTATGTAACTATCCGATTTTTCGGTACATATGTAACATTTTAAATAGATACATGCGTAACATCTATCCGATTTTTCGGTACATATGTCAGTTTTGCTACGTACGTATGTAACTATAATAGAAATGGAACATGTGTCAGTTACATTCTTACCTATTTAAATAGTTACATAAGCACCGTTAACTCGTCAACCATTTTAACATACAACTATGTAACGGTTACGTAACAGTTTACTACGTAACACTTATGCAACTCGCAATGATGATACAGCAATTAAAACAACTGAGCATTTAAAAGCAGTAAACTAAAAGGAAAAAAAAATAGTAAAGTAAGGAGAGAGAGATGAAAATAGAAAATATAGGAGATGTCGTTCAAAAAACTAAAATACAAGAGAGAGAAAGAGCAAAAAAAAGAAAAGTAAGAAAGAGAGTGTGGATATGATAGTTATAGGTGGAGTTGTAAGTGTGTAAGAGGAGAGAGGGTAACTTTATTGATAATTTTCTTTCCATCTTTGCCCTTTTACCATAAAGGACAACAACTTTATTACTATTTTTTTAATACAATGCATCTTAGCCATTGATCAAATAAATGAGTGGTGTAAGATTGAGTTTCTTGAGTTTCTCCAACTCAAGGGAGTTTCCAAATTATCCTTATCCTATATATATATATATATATATATATATATATATATATATATATTGCAAAGGGATTAATCCTATATGTCATACTCTTATGCAATCTCTCATTTGAGAGATGCCACATAGGATGTGATGTGGCAACTCTAGACCAATTAAAAAAATAAAATATGGTTTAAATATGGTTTAACCTAATCTATTAAATACCTAATCTACTAAATGTAAATATTAAACCTTTATTATTTTTTCTCTCATGTTTTCTCCCATAACTTTTAAACGTTAATATCTTTTATATACGAGATTTTTTAAAGAAAAAAATTACACCAAATTAACGAGCGTTTTATTATCTTTCTAACGAGTACCATAGTGCTATATAAAAAACGGAGAAAAAAACGACTATTTTTTGTAACCCGACAGGTATTGTGTCAGGTTTAGTTTAAAAAAAATTGTGGGTTTGGGTCGGGCCTGGGATTAAGTGATACCCATGAATTTTTTAAAATAATAATATGATAACTTATGACAGAGATTTGTTTAATAATAATAATAATAATAATATTCATTAATCATATATTGGCAAGTCATTAATTATGTTGTCATATCAGATATTTTATTATGTCATATTAGATGTTTCAACCCGGGACGCTCTCGGGATAAAAACTAGTATATATATATATACACACACACAACACATATAACTCAACCATATAATAACGCATTAGGCGCATTCCGCCCACTTACGTTTCATGCCAAAACAATATTTATATGAGTTAATATGGATTTCAGTCGTACACTAAAATATTTATATATCATAAAAATATTTTGTACTTCCAAGACAAAAACTCTACCATAGATCAGAGTAGGCCTATCCCACTTTTAATAACACATAAGACATAAACTATGTGAAAACCATGACAAAACTATATCATAAATCAGAGTAGGCCTATCCCAATTCTAATAACACATATAACTCAAATCATATAATGACACATTAGGCGCATTCCGCCCACTTACGTTTCATGCCAAAATAAAATATATGAGTAAATATGGATTTTAATCGTACACAAAAATATTTATAACTTATGAAAATATTTTGTGACGTCATAATAATAATCTTGCTGGTTTAGCATGCACGTCAGCCCAAAAATATTTAGAAAAATAATAACTAAAGAATGGGCACAAGAACTCACCGGTTGCGAAGCTTCTAAATCCACAAGTTAAACCGCCGAACCACGACTCGTCTCGTATGAAACACGTAGCCGAAATAACCGGCGCTTAAATTTCTATGAGAATGCGCAACCGTATATAGGCAAAAATCATTATTATAAAACCTTGAAATCGTGGACTTCCAAGGTCGAGTCACTCATGACCCGATTACCCGAACCGATCCTAACGAAGTCCCATACGCCACACCATCTTCCAAGCAAACACCTAAAACCCAATGACCATGTATTTGCGTCACCATGATCCCACCTTAGCATGATCACCATGAAATACATGTGCACACACATCACTACTTTCAAAGTTTGCTCATTAAAAAAATGAAACAAAACATAGGCCATATGCATGCTCATCACCACATTCAAGATCATAAATCTATCTGCTTGACATAATCACCATTTGAACACACTCTTGCAACTCCATTGTCGTGTCCCATCCTCATCGCCTTCTCGGACACCACCGCCTATAACACGGTCGTTACTCGTCACCATCAACCTACAAAAAAAAAAGTTGAACCAATAATTACACCGTCGACCTCCGCCGGTGACCATCGAAACCATCTATCATCATAAAACATCACCATCGATCTTGCAACAACCACCACCACAACCTTCGTTTACCGTCTCGAGCCCTCGTATCACCATATTTCATCACCACCGTGACCATCTTCCTTGAAGTGAACTAGGAGTTGCACAACTCGAAACCACCTCGTTCATGCTCAGATAAAAATCGTATCTCCTTCTTCAAGTCTGATGTTGGCACCCGAGACCCTAAAAGAGAATCGCCATATAGGATCATCATCTTGATTCCGTTACGCGCAAAAGAAAGTTTGAAGGATCTCGGATCGATCTTATACAAAAAAAAAATATATAGGAATTCAAGAATGACTCCTGTGTATTATCTCTTTGTGTAGCAATAGAAGCATCAACAAAACCCCTTATGGCCATGGAGAAAATTGAGAAAAGCCTTACCTTGTTTTTATTACTTCTTGGCGTCGATGTGGAGAGTAAAATAGGAGGCGGCTTTGGCTAAATGTAGGGTTTTTAAGAAGATAAAATGAACCCAAACTTACACTAGGATCCCTCAAATTACCACCTCTAATATAATGGTTAAAAGAATGTGTGACAAAACGCAAAGATCCTTTATCTTTCAATGTTAGTGCACCAGGTTCTTAAGTTAACAAAACCATATTTACATAATGCCACATGGGTCCCTCTAATTCTATAAACAAACACTTAGGAGTCAAACTCGTTTATTGGTTTGTTTAAATAAGGTCCCATGCGGCAAAACCAGTTATTAAACCCACTCGATCAGTCCCTGTCAGTCATTATGTCTAAACATAGAAGTTCGCTAATTTTTGGGACGTTACATATGGATAGATCTATTGGGGCCTGACAAACCCCACCCGACGGCTGGGAGCCGGGCGGGGGCATATTGTCTCTAATTACTTGAATCCACCGATGATGACGGTGGTTCCTACTTACTGGGCATACATATCACGGTTCTGCGGGCCAGTAATGGTTTCCAATTCGTAGTAGTAACGATACTTAACGTCTAGCTAACGTTCTTATAACATAGTATTAACGGGAATGATCTTTTCAGACTTACGGAAACTCTTTTATAAAAACTTGTGGAATTATTTTTGCAAAACTTATTAACTCACCAGCGTTATATGTTGACTTTTTAAGTATGCCTTTCAGGTTTAAACTTTGGTAACGGCACGGTCGGAGTAGGCGACGTCTTGGGATCGAGGATCCTAGAGGGTTAGAAATGGCGTTCAGTAAATAAGAGTCTTAGATGCAACTTTCCGCTGCGTGGCGAAGCTACCAAACGTCACAACCGACGAGGGAAAAGTCGGGGTGTGACACAACAAATCAATCCTGATCACTCACGATGTACCCACTGGACAAAGGAGTACTCCGAGAGTAACCCGAGTCCACCAATAATTTCACACCAGTTCCCGGGGAAAACCCGCCGTCTGAAGGCCCACTATGGTAAAACCCGGCCCACCAGCAGCATTTTGATGCCGGCAGGACTCGAACTCCCCACCTCCCATTAGGAAAGCAAGGAGGGTGCCACTCCACCATAAGGGGATTAGCTCATGGTGCATTGTTGTTGGCAACTTTCCTTCGTTACCTATTAATCAAAAGCATCTCGTCATCTTTTTAGCTCATTATTTTCTCAAATGTAGAATGTTTAGGTTTCAATGCCCAATCTCATTCATTGTGTCAACCATATATACAAGATACATTCCCTTATCTTTGGGAAGTGATAATTACTATAAATCCTATCTATAAATACAATTCAAATATAGTCTATTACACCCCCACAGTCGAAACAGGAGGTAGACGAATGTTGAGACTGGAGCGGAAGTCATCAAAGAGGACATGTGGTAAGCCTTTAGTAAAGATGTCAGGAACCTGTAGTCGAGTCGGGGTATGTAAGATCCAAATGGTTCCTCGTTGCACATGTTCACACACAAAATGAATGTCCAGTTCGATGTGTTTGGTGCGTTGATGCTGAACAGGGTTGTTGGATAAGTAAATGGCACTAATGTTGTCGCAATACACGAGAGTAGCCGTGGAAAGTGGGCGACGTAACTCAAGTAAGAGGTTTCGAATCCAACAAATTTCTGCAACGACATTAGCCACAGCACGATACTCTGCTTCTGCACTTGAACGTGAGATGGTGGACTGGCGTTTGGAAGACCAGGATAGGAGATTAGAACCCATATAAACATAGTAGCCAGAGGTGGAACGTCGGGTATCGGGGCATCCTGCCCAGTCTGCATCAGTGTATGCCCGAAGAGAAATGTAGGAGCAGGAGGATAATGTAAGCCCGTAAGCAGTAGTGCCCTGAATATATCGAATGATGCGTTTTAACGCGTTCTAGTGATCTGTGGTCGGGTTATGCATGTGAATACAGATTTGTTGCACTGCGTAACTGATGTCCGGTCTTGTAAAGGTTAGGCACTTAAGAGCACCCGTAAAACTCTTGTAAAGTGTGGGATTCTCAAATGGAGCATTGGATATGGCACTGAGCTTTGGTTTGGTGTCAACTTGGGTGGCTACCGGATTACAGTTTTCCATACCTGCACGACTGAGAATATCTTGAGAATATGATTGCTGAGAGAGGAACATGGTGTCACCTGAATGAGTGACAAAAATACCCAAGAAGTAGCTGAGAGGTCCAAGATCTTTCATAGCAAATTCAGCCGCAAGGCTACCCATGAGTTTAACCCTGAGAGTATCTGAAGATGTAGTGAGAATAATATCATCAACATAGATTAAAAGGTAAGCAATGTTACCCCCGTGATGATATGTGAAAAGAGACTTATCACATTTACTCTGTAAAAAACCAATGGACGTAACAAAATCTGTAAAACGTTGGTACCAAGCCCTTGGTGCCTGTTTAAGTCCATACAAGGACTTCTTAAGAAGACAAACGTGATCAGGATAGTCGCGATGTCTAACCCCATTGGTTGGTACATGTATACTGTCTTTGTAAGATTTCCATGTAGGAAAGCGTTGGTAACATCCAACTAATGAATAGACCATGCAGCGAGAGAGCCAAGGTGAGAACGGTACGAATGGTAGCCGGTTTGACAACCGGACTAAATGTTTCCCCACAATCAATCCCAACTTCCTAATTACGCTGTCGCATACCAGACAAGCCTTGTACCGTTCAAGAGTGCCATCCGACCTGTATTTATGACGAAAAAGCCACATGCTACGAATAATATGCATATCAGGATGTCTCGGGACAAGTTCCCAAGTCTTGTTTTTAATTAAAGCATTAAATTCGTTTTTCATGGCGTTATGCCACTCCGGATTAGACAAGGCATCTTTGGGGTTTTTGGGGACGGGAGTGATGGTTGTGGTGGATAGGTTAAAGATAGTTTTGGGTTTGGATATTCCCGACATGGAGCGGGTGGTTATGGTGCGAGCCAGGGGTGGTGGTATCGGGTTTGGGTTGTTTATGGGTAACGGTTGGTTGTGGGCCGAGAGGTCGGGAGGGTAGTGGGCTGCTGGGGAAGTGGTGGTTTGATCTGGGCCTGTCGGTGTAGGGGGAGGTTGGGAGAGTGGGCCGATTGTTGGTTGGAGGGTGGGGAATGGGTCGGAGGTGGAGTGGGGTATGGCGAGTGGGTTGGAGTGGATGGATGGGCCTGTTGGGTGGGCGGTGGTGAAACAAAGGTGGTTATGTAAATTGTAGGGTGGGCTGCATCATCTAGAAAGGTGTAGGTATTTGGTGTGGGTGTGTGTGTTTTGGCGAATGGGAAAATCGTTTCGTCAAAAAGTACGTGACGATTTATGGTGATGGTATGGGTTTTTTGGTCAAGACATTTGTATTCCCGGTGACGGGTACCCTAGAAATACACAAGGGTATGATCGGTAGGCTAATTTGTGAATGGTTGTGTGAGGGATGAGTGGGTAGCACATGCAACCAAACACGTGAAGGTGTTCATAAGTGGGCATGCAGTTGTATAGTCTTTGGGTAGGTGTTTGAAAGTTGTGAATTTTGGTGGGAATGATGTTTTGTAGGTAGGTTGCGGTTTCAAGGGCATGGTGTCAATAGGTATTTGGGGTGGATGAGTGGGCTAGTATCGTGGGCATCAGGTTGTTAATGGTCCTGATTTTGCGCTCGGCTTTGCCATTTTGGGATGAGGTGTGACGGCAAGAGAAGCGGAAGTGCATGCCATTTTGAGTGCAAAAATTATGGAATTGATTATTGGCATATTCACGTCCGTTATCACATTGTAATTGTTTAACTTTGGTATGGAATTGGGTTTGGACAAAGGTGGTAAATTTGGTAAACATGGCAAATACATCACATTTATGGGCAATTGGGTATGTCCATAAAAAATTGGTGAAATCATCCAAAAATAACACATAATAACGGTGACCCCCATTAGAAATGATAGGGGATGTCTAAACATAACTATGAACAAGATCAAATGGCAAAGACGTACTTGTATTAGAAGAAATAAAAGGTAATCTAGTATGTTTTCCAAAAATACAAGCAGTGCATACTTTATTATTTAAAGAACCACAAGCAATTGAACTAGAAGTTTTTAAATTTTGTAAAATGGCAGGGCCTGGGTGGTCAAGCCGTTGATGCCAAATGTTTTGAGAAAGGGCTGCAAAAGTGGAAGCAAGCTGTAGAGGAGTGATGTTGGACGGGCTAAGTGTGTAGAGATCCCCCGAGCTATTGCACCGTAGGATACGTTTCTTGGTCTGTAGGTCCTTCAAAATAAAACCATAAGGGTCAAATTCAACAGATAATTGATTGTCAGTTGTAAAACAACGAACAGATATAAGGTTTTTGACTAAGTTAGGGGCATACAAGACATTATTGAGTTTGAAGGGTGGGAATGGTGGTGGTAGGGTTATGTTGCCTTGGCCTAATACCGGAATGGTTTTGCCATTCCCAATAATAATGTTGCGAATAATACTAGAATTAAAAATAGACTGAAACTTATTAGCTTGAGGAGACATTGTACCTGATACACCTGTGTCCATGGTCCAAGATGGGTCATTCTGATGGATACCCAGATTGTAAAGGGCCTGAGCAATGTCGGTTGGAGAATAGCCTGCAGTGTATGATTGGGCTGAAGCCGTAGTATTGGGCTTAGGGCCCAAAAGGCCCTGCTGAGCATTATTGGGCTAAGCCGAGGATCCAATGGCGGATTGGGTCAGTGGGTTTGACGGGTGTGGCATGGAGGGAAGGCCCATTGGGTCCATGGTGAAGGAGTGATGGGTTGTTGCAGTATGTTGGGCCACGAAGAGGGAGGCCAGAAAGACGTGCGGTAATTGTATGTTTGTTAGTAGCGACCTCTGTCGTAGGAGAAGCGTCCGCGACCGCGGCCTCGGCCACGGCCCTGGTCAGCAGATTCAGGACTAGTACGGGTATTAGGGGAAGGAGCGGATTGAGTGGTGGTGTGGAGGGCGGTACCCGCCGCTTGGGAAGAGAGTTTGACTTGGTTATTTTTATGATCTTTAACCTGACAGAGGCGAGATCGGGTGCTGTAAAAATCGGGTAATTGGTGAGTTTGTTGGAGAATAAGAGAGATGCTCTCGTATTGCTCTGTCAAACCGTTAGAATTTGTAACACAAGTTGGTTTTCGGTCGTGGATGCGCCAAGACTGATGAGTTGATCATAGATCAATTTCATAGCTTGACAGTAGGCAGAGATATTTGGAAATAGTTCAAGACGGGTATGGAAAAGTTTGTTTTGAAGGGGGATTATACGGGCCGCTTGGTTATCCAAAAAGAAGTTTTGGAGTCTGCACCAAGCGTCATATGCGGTGGTGTTTTTGATCATTATGGTATGAACCAAATCTTGTGAGATGGTACCGTAGATCCATTGTAAAACAATTGCGTTTATACGTTCCCATGACGCAAGAGGTGGTGGGGTGGCGGGTTCTTTATCATTTGCGGGTGTGGAAGAGGATGTGGGACGGGGTTGGAGGTGATCAAAAACCTCATAAGCTTTGCAATAAACACTGAAAAGCTCGGCCCATGTGTTATAATGCTCAGTTTGGCTATCGAGTGTGATAGGGATGAAGTTCTTGATGTTGGTTACGGTAATAGTGGGGTGAAGAGAGGAAGACATGGCTGGAAAATAAGGTGGTTTGGCTGCGAAGATGGATCGCAGAGGCTGGGGAGATAATGGCAGAAAAAATTGAAGGAAGAAAGGGTTTAGGGTGTGGCGATTGATACCATGTAGAATGTTTAGGTTTCAATGCCCAATCTCATTCATTGTGCCAACGATATATACAAGATACATTCCCTTATCTTTGGGAAATGATAATTACAATAAATCCTATCTATAAATACAATTCAAATATAGTCTATTACACAATTTATTAGGAAGTTTGTTACAGCATATATAACTCGTGCATCAACAGAATTTTGTCATTTGGATAAGCTAAATTCATCACGACCGTTTTAAGCTTCTTGTTTGACATCTTATATCTTGTCCCAACATCCTGACATCATGTCCCGAGCTTCTTTTATCATAAGGATCCTTTCGTCTTTCTCGGCTATCCCTCGCAATCATTCCTCTACAATATAGGGTATGTTTGGTAAAACTATTTGGTGGCTGGTAGCTGGAAGCTTTTTAAATATATTTTGGTGTTTGGCAGAGTAGCTGCAGCTTTTAATAAAATGTATAAAATGACCAAAATAAGCATAATTAAAACCTTATAAATAAGGTTTTTATTTTATTTTTAAAATAGAATGGGTATTTGTGTCATTTACTAATTAAAAGCTTGTAGCTAGTAAATTTTTTTCTTAAAAGCTAGTACTAGTAGCTTTTCACTATAGAGTTTTTTCTCTAACCTAAAAGCTTCCAGCCTTTTCAACCAAACAATGCTTTTTATTGAGTATGAGCTTTTTCTTAAAAGCTTGTAGCTTGAAACTCTTAAAAGCTCCTTGCCAAACATACCCATAAACGACCAAACTAAATTTCATTCATCCAAAAAAAACATGTTTTACCAAATGATATGATATGGGTGAAACAAAAGGATGCCAAAACGTGATAAAATATGCATATAAAATGCTCCTAAAAAACAAAGCATTTCTAATCGAATTCATCATCGTCGTTTGGAATTTAGTTATCTCCAATGTTGTTTAGTGGTGTGATTAAAATGACGCATCTAATATCTACATACGCTAACAAATGACAACAACATGGTCACTTAAAAAAAATATAGCTATATCGGCTAGTTTTTCAAAAAAAAAATGTAGCTGGTCTGTTTGTTCTTGTGCCCTGTTGGTGGCTTTTGGTTTTATAGAAGTTTACTTTAAAAAAAAAAAAAAACAAAAACAAAAAAACAAAAAAAAAAAACTGGCTTTTTAACGCATATCCCAAACCGGTCTGAACCGGTGGTTCAAGTTTGTAGCCAGATCAGTTTCACTAAAACCCATTTTACTACTGGTCCGCAATAGTTTTCCTAGCGATTTCGAACATGAACCGGTTTTCTTGCACCTCCTAATCAAATAATTCGTTTGTGCTTTGTGTATATCTACTGGGCCAATGTTTCCATGTGGGCTTAAGCATATTAAGTAGTTCCTATCTATAACTATAATCTATCTATCTATCTATTTTATCTATATCTATATCTATATCTATATCTATATCTATATCTATATCTATATAATAAATAAATAAATAACCTCGAGTCGAATGGAGGCCTTAGAGAGGGCCTCTAAGTTCCAACAACAAATATGGAGCTCCGAATTTATTAGTATAAAAACCTCTTTCATTCATTTTTTTGCATTCTCCATATCAAATCTCTCATACTACTCTTCTAATTTCTATTAATACTACTCCATATTAAAGCTCCGAATCTAATTCCTAACAAATCTTAGAGGCTTTTTTCTTCAGCTTGCATCATTTCTTGATTATCCACAACCGATTAAAGGTAAACATCCATACTACTCTTCTAATGTTGATTATCCACACATATTCAATCGGATTGTGATAAACATATTTGTATTATATAAATATTCAATCGGATTTTTTTTTAAAAGCATATTTTCATTCATTTGAAGCGTATTTTGATTCATTTGAAACCATATTTTTTTAAAAGCATATTTTCATTCAGATTTGTGATAACCGGATTTGTGCTAAACACATATTCAATCGGATTGTGATAAACAGATTTGTAATATACCCATGTATTCAATCGGAAATTTTTTAAAAACAGATTTGTAATATACCCATGCATTCAAACGGAATAAAAACATATTTTTAAATATAGATTAAACGGAATTGTGATAAACACATACTCAATCTGATTGTGCTAAACGGATTTGTAATATACGAATATTGAATCGGAATTTTTTTAAAGGGATAATAAGGATTTTTTTCATTCTGATTTTTGTTAATTTTATTACTATTCAATCGGTTTTACTAATGCTATGTTTTAACATTTGAACAACAGGATTTGATCCGAAGACACAAATTCTAGGATCCAATTAGGTATATGGAGCTCCAGCTTTGTATCGATGAAACATTTTTGTTTATTATTGTCTAAATCCTTTTCAAGAGTCTATCGATTCTGATTATTTATTGTATTCGTTTGAATCTTCGGATTCTGTATATGACACAAGAAACCGACTCTTAAATTTTTTGAAGATGTTGTTTAACATTCAACAGTCGGTCAACAATATTTTTTAAACATTAAACTATCGACAATTTTCTTATGTTAATTTTGATTATTCAATCCTACATTCCATATTCGGCTGATAATATTAAACCAATTTTAATTTCATTAATTCTGAATTCTTGTTATTTATTTACATTAATAAAGTTAACCGAATTTAATGTCATTTAATCAAAAATTTGAATCTTAATGATTGTTATCAATTTACATTAATAATATTTTGACCCAATTTAATCTTATTTATTACTATCTTTTAAATTATTGACCAAATTTATATTAACATTAATACGAATTTAAGTTTACCATAATAAGCCTTATTTATTATATAGAGGTTAGTTATATTATATTTTATAAAGTTTGTATAAAAAATAAATGAATATTTTCGGTAATCATTTAAAACTATTTACAAAAATATATTTCAGGATAAATGTAAGCATAAAGTTGACAAACCTAGCAACAATTACCTATGTATTTAAATTTGATTGAAATAAAGTTGACAATTACCTAATATATACACCATATGTAAATTAATAGTAAATTAAATTTAAGTTTAGTCAACATTATTAATTTCAATTAAAGATATTTAATAACTTTAAACACAATTTTGTTATACATTGTTTATATAAATACAAAAAAAAAACAACAAATTAAAACCACTAATAAAATTTAACGCATCCTTTGAACCTAAAATATGCAAAACCGATTCCAATTAAACTGGCCGAATTATGCCCAACGTCACTCTTTTACCCGGATTCACCAAACATGCCATACACAAACGTACCGAACAAATGCTCAGCAACTGATAAATTAGAAAAGTTTTTCCAGCCTAGACTTAACTTAGGAAACAAATTTGAATTAACCATTTCAGACATTAAATTATCAATCAATCATTACTAAAATGGATTATCAATCATGCCATAAATATGCAAAATTCATAAACAAATTTGAGACTATATTTTTAAAGAATTCAATCATTATAAAATCGTTCCACATATTCCTCACTATTTTTCTAAATTATTGAATCATTTTTGTTTTCACCTTTTACTCTAAGACCATATTTATAAAGCATTCAACAAACTTAATTAAAAAAATTCGATTTACTACAAATTTCAAATGTTCACAAAAGACTTATAATTTTTATGCCCAGCCTAAACTTAACTTAGGAAATGATTTTGAATTTAATAAATTGAATAAATCATTAAATTTGGTATTTTTCCAAATAATAATATGGATTATCACTATAAATAGTAAGTCAATCAACACAATTAAAAGCATTTTAAACATCCACCATGTATACAATATGTTCATTATAATAAAACAAAAATAAATCTTGACCATACCAATTTACGAATACATAATTTGTGATTTGTCATAAATGATAATCAATGTACGACTACAATTACGTTGTTAATTTTAAGCTTTTTTCATTGATTTAAGTCAAATTCCAATCCTTCTATTTTTATACTTCATCTATTTAATTACACAGTACCACATTGATCACACTTGCTCTACACACCATAAACCGAACGTAGAAGCATTCGAAAATGTAAGCATACCTTTAGAACGTTTCTATGATTTTGTTATTTGTTGTTTCTGATTTTTCCTTATGATATAAGTATAATATCTATATAATTCATTTTTGAGAAATATGATGTTATAATTTTCGTTAGTATTGAATATGGACTTGCATTAATAATGTTTGAATCGACTAATTTAGTATTGTTTTCAGATATGTTTGAATATTAATCCGTTTCGATGTATATAAATATTCATATTCATATTTTGATAATGTCAATTTTAGTTGATTATTTATCTTAAATTTTTTACACTTTTATTTCATTCCTAATTTTAGTCTAATTTTGTGATTACCCGAAGAGAACAATGGCTGGCCCACAAGCACAAGAGTTTACCATGGTTAATCAAATTGATGTCAACCAAAAGGATGTCGCTTTGAAGGTAAAGATCATTCGGCTTTGGCGTCAATCTGATCGTCGCAATCCTAAAGATGTTTACTCAATTGAGATGATAGTCATTGACGAGAATGTAATTCCCAAATTCATATTTTGTATTATCATTATATTTTAGTATTCCTTTATTAGCACCAAACGTTTTTATGATTTATTAAGCTACATTTATTTACTTTGAATTTAATCTTCATTTGCGTGCCGTTACAATAAATATATGTTTATTCATTTCATTATTTGTTTTTAAATCACGTCAAATCAAACATTTGTTGATTCATATATTGTTATTAGGTAACATTAAACTTTTTTTTATGATAATTTACAATCAACCAAATTTCATACGAATTGTATTACGTAACTTTCAATAAATAAAATTTACATAAGAAATTTTTTTCATTTGACATAGACATATACCGCGTTTACACGCGGGGCTCCAACCTAGTTTATAAATAAAGTCGTAAAGAAACCAAAATCAAAATGTCAATCGTCATACGAGCCTAATCTCCATCAGACGTTTACTCTTATTTGTTGAGAGGCCATCAACTTCAACCAAGTATTCAAATAAACCAGTGCATGCCACGTGATATATCTCGGATCCAAACAAATTCTCATTGTCAGTCATTTAATGAGGTGTGATATAAACCTTAAAAGTGACAGACTTTTTTTTTTAGCCATTCTAACTCTTTCCATCTAGATCTATTACAAATTCAAAAGAAAGTTGTATACTTGATAGTCTCAACGATCTCTATCAGTCTTTAAAGCTTGTTGTTAAAGATACGGTTGTTGAAGTGACAGAGACTTGACAAACTATAAAAATTTAATAATGAAATTGAATAATAAATAGTGATACAAATCTTCAAATACCAAAGGGTCTTTGGGCTTACGGTACCCAGTGTTGTAGAACTCGCTAGGCGCTAGTCGGCTGTTGGGGTACCGACTATGAATTAATTGGGATTAATCAGGATTATTCAGGATTAATCGAATTGGATTTTTGTATATATTTTTTCAAATTTATACATATATAATGCTAATTTTATACCTTATATGTATAAATTTAGAAGTTTAGGGGGCAAATATAAACTAGTGAATATGGAAGGGGTGTTAAATATTAAAATACCTAAACTTAAATAACCTTAATAACCTCCATCGTTCACCATATCATGTTTGTTTCTTCCCGTTCCTTCTTTCATCGTAAGGAACCATCAGGCGCAACTAGGGTTCATGGAGTTTAATTAATTTTGCTTCTAAAACATGGATTATCATCCAGTTTTGAGGTAAGAACTTGTTTTATTTGATCGATTTGCTGCAGTTTTGACCCGTTCGAATTCATTTTTTTTACCTAATTTTGAGTTTTTTAGGTCCGACTAGGACCAATTTGGTCTGACTAATCGGTGATTAATCGCGCACTGATTAATTGAGTGATTAGCCAAAATTAATCAGAAAAGTGAGGACTAGCGATTAATCACCGATTATTTTTACAACCTTGCGTGTACCAAAGTCTTTAAATTGTTGTCATGCCTCATGAGGTCGTGGTGACCGAAAATTATCTATAAATCGATTTTTGAATATTCATATTGAACAACAATCTAATCCCACATCTAAATTCACAATATTTGATCACTCTTGACCCGATGTTTAAAAAACGGCTGAAAATTTAAAATTGTGACAAATTATATTATAGAAAAAATCATAAAAAAATACTATACTTTTTGTTTTTTCTCACAAAAATCACTCAACAATTTTTTACACATAAAAAACCACAGAACATACTGTTTTTTCTCACAAAAGTCACTCAATAATTTTTTGCACATATAAAACATCATACTTTATTTTTTTTCTCATAAAGTCATTTAACATTTTTTTTACACATTATATAACTAAGAAAACTCTCGTTGCAAAAAAAAATAATAATATTTCGACATACAATTCTTAACTATTAAAAAAATTAAATAACACATTAGTAATTGCTTTCTAATTGATGTAATTCACTTGAAATTTAACTTTCTTGTTCACTAACTTCATCATTTTGAATTCTTTTGTAAGGATAAAAAATATACATGCCACATATGAAACAAAAGAACCGTAATCAAACACAATCGGGTGTTCTGGATTTAGTTTATTTAAAATATAAAAGAAATCACAATTTGTTCCAAATTAATATGTAGATGGATTTTTATGTGAAAAAAAAGTTGTTTAATGACTTTTATAAAAAATAATAAAAAGTATAGTGTTTTTTATATGTAAAAAAATGTTGAATGACTTTAGTGTTGGGATCCAAAAAAACTCTACTTACAATGAACTAATACCTATTCTAGACATAGTTAGCTTCCACCATGGCACTACATGAATATTGTTCAACTTTCTTCGAAGTTATCCTTTATACTTTAATAGTTCCGACTTATTATCAAACGAACAAACTCCATTGTCCAAAATTTTTGAAAGGCATAAAATTCAATATTAATACATACATACCTTTACAATATGCAAACTACCAAGTTCGACATTAGAAGCCATACGCCCATACTAGTGTGTCACAAAACATATACACATTCTGCCATGTTCAATACATACGTAGATCCATATACTTTCACTTTGATACTACCATTGTTAATCAGAACATACATGCATGATACATATACTAGATAGTCTAAGCATCCTTATTTTTGTTCTCAATGTTTTCAAGTTTTTATATCATTTTTCATACAAAAGGTTTCCCATTAACTCAAATCCTTTGAACATACTGGCGAAGCTTTATTGGGGCGGGCGGGGGCGGCCGACCCCCCCCCCCCCCCCGAATTTTTGTGCAGAAGTTCCGATTATATAGTATTCGTATAGAAAATTTTGGAAATATAGGGTTTCGACCCCCCGAAACTGGTTTTCGACCCCCCAAAACTAGTGACTTCCGACCCTCCGGCGACTTCCGACCCCCCGAACTTTCGGGTCAAGCTTCGCCACTGGTTATGGAGATGCTTGGTTAGTAAATTAATTAGACAAAACTAAACGATATAAATGGTTAGAGGAGTGAAATGGAAAAACTACGATTCTAACTTTTTATTTGTTTCAGTATAATCTCACTCATACCTAAGCTACTGGTGGGGTTTGAAGAGGATAAGATGTAGGCTAGCCTTACCTCTATCTCCAGAAATAAAGATGATGCTTCTAGTGAACCCTTAGCTCCAAGATAATAACCACTCATAAAATTCAATTAAATTAGGATGTACATTTGCTAATACATATAACCTTAATAAGTATCACTTTAACAAGACAAACAAATAAGCAATAGTATGCAAACACCACCATAAAAGGGTTCATATATATCGTTTGTAATCTATCTATATATATATATATATAAAAGAAAACGTATATGCTGACGTGGCGTGCAATGGAGGCCTCAAACTTCCATTGAGAGCGCCACGTGGCATCATAATTAAAAGATTTTAATGTTTTTGAAGTATTTCCTTTTTTAATTAAAAAAAAAAGATAAACATAAAACCCTAAATTAAATTGAGTTATTTTAGGAAAAAAAGAATTTAAAAATAAATTTAAAATATTCTCTCTCATGTTTCCTCCCATAATTTTTAAGTCTTTATATATTTTATATACGTGATTTTTTAAAGAACAAAATTACACCAAATTAACGAGCGTATTATTATCTTTCCAACGAGTACCATAGTCCTATATAAAAAACAGAGAAAAATCGACTATTTTTTGTGGCGTTTCCTTCATATAGGAAAAAAACACACAAAGTGTTCATGTTATTCATTAATCATGTTTTTTTTCTTTTAAACCAGGTTCTTATCTACGATGTTGAAAATCAGCCCAATCGCCATGTTATCATTGGAATTTTACTAGGTATACTTCATCAAGAGAAGTTAGGAGAAAGAATCATGCAACACTGCAACACATGGTGTCACCTTATAGCAAGGTTATTTTTTTATTTATTTAATTACAAGAGTAATAATTATTACTATTAGTATTAGTATTATTAGAATGGTTATATTTTTCAACCACGGGACGCTCCCGGAAAGAATTGATAGTTGCTGACGTGGCGTTCAATGGTGGCGTCAACCATCTCTTTATTATGCCACATGGCATAATGAGATGCAATGATTACAACTTCCAACTTAAGTGTTTGTTTAGTTGATTAGGTTAGGAATTATAAGAGCCATTAGAATGTGAGAAATTAGAGAGATGTGATAAGTTTTTTAATAGTTGCAGCTTACATAAGTGATTCTTTAAATGATTACTGATTAGGTTTTAGATTAGGGAATATGAGTTATTACTGATTAAAATACTATGAACATGCAATGATTGAGGGATTTTGTGGTTAGTTAACTTGAGCCATTTGCAATAGGTTATCACGTAAAATTAGATTTTTCAACCCCGGGACCCTCCCGGTGTAATCAACTAGTTATTTATATACATGTTGCGTAATTATTTATATAGTTACATGAAATTATGTTGACGCATATACCCTTTGAGAGTTTGAGTTGTGACATTAATGGTTTGGTGATTCTAGCTTTTACTTTCGTTGTAAGTGATAATCCTACTTTACCAGAGAAGTAGAGATATGATAATTTGAGAACTTTATTGAGTTGTGAGAAACATAGGAATCCATCCTAGCCATTAATCACACATATCTAACGGATGAAAATCAATTTAGATTAGTTTTTGTCTTATTTTGAAACAATATATTTTATTAATTATTTTAAATCAAAATTCCTCCTACAAGGGTAGTTTAGGCAAAACAAATACTTTGTTTATCTCTCCTCTCTGACACATCATATCAACTATTTCCTCTCTCATAAAAATTCTAAAAAAATATAACTCATAACCTCAGAGTTTTCTTCCAAACATGCTTCACGTATATAAATACGTATTACACCTAACTAACAAAACATCTATACGTTCGTATTACGTTAGCGTAATATAACTAGTAACATCTATGACAATTGTATTACACATTGTAAATAACCCACAACATCAATAAAATTTGTATTACATCATTGTAAATAACCAACATCTATAAAATTCATACTACACCATTGTAACTAACCCAACAAAAATCTATAAAATTGGTAGTACACCAGTGTATCATTCATTGTAAAAAAAAAAAAAAAAAAAAAAAAAAAAAAAAAAACTTCTTCCTCCTTTTCTAAATCAACAACGTCATCTTTGAACACACAAAAAAACATCAGATCAAAACAAAAAAAACTTTAGAGAAAGGTCTTGATAGCAAACTTATTTTGAGAGTCTTTGTGCAGGTTTACGTTGGTGTAAAAACCACCACTACCAACGTCTCTTTCTCCATGATCACTGGTAATCTCCAAAACCATAACCAATATCTCCACCCGCCATGAACCCACCAGAAAACTCTACACCACCATTGCCTGAAAATCCAAACCACCACTAACAAAACCCACCACCACGGTTGAAAACCCCTAAAAATCTTATTGAGAAAGATAATAAAGTTGTTACCTTTCTTTCATAGAAAATGAGGATAACGATGGGGAAATTGGAAGCACCTTTAATGTCATAAGCTTCACCATCAATAACCTCTCTTTCATTGCATACCGACATTAATAACCGTCGCAGAACTAAATCTAACTTCAAACTTCTCTCTTGTTGGTGCTATCGTAGCTGATCCTCACCCATTGATTAGGCCGGTTATGGTTGACAAAAAGTCGAGCATCTGTGTGGGTTACCCCGTCCGTTAGAGATAGTGGTTTGGTCTTCCTTGAAGATAAGAGAAAGAAAAAGAAGGGGATTATTGAGAGAGAAAGTAATGAACTGGTGGTCTTGTTTGAAAATAAGAGAGAGAAAGAGAAGTGCAAATTATATATGAGAAGTGCAAATTATATATAAGCTGATTACCCCGGGAGTGTCCCGGGGTTGAAAAATCTAATATTACTTAATAAAAAAGGAGAAAAGAAGTAAACAGTCTCAACCTCTTTTAATGTTAAAGAAAGTTGTTCTAATGTTTATACTATCAAAAGGGGTTCTCATGCTGCGTTCCCATCAGATTAAAAAATCTCAACCTCTTCTAATGTTAAGCATATCGTTATAGCACATGAACATGGGCAATTCATATATGTAATAGTAGGTTCAAAAACATATATACTATCATACCATGATTAGTGACTTGCCTATATATGATTAAGAAATTACCTAAATACATTGTGTTTTTTCTGCATGAACAAAAACTTACTAAAAAAACATTTTTTTCGTTTTTGTATAGCACTATATATGGTGCTCGTTGGAAAGATAATAAAGCGATCGTTAATTTGGTGTAATTTTTTTTTTCCAAAAAAATGTCATACATAAAAGTTACTAACGTTTAAAAATTGTGAGCGGAAAATAAGAAAAAAATAAAGATAAAAAATATTAATTAACATATTTGAAATTTTAAAATAATTAATAGTTCATTAACATTTAAAAAATGTGATAGGAAAATAAGGAAAAGATATTAATTAACATATTTAAAATTTTAAGATAATATAGATATAGATTTTATTTAAAAATACAAAATAAATAAATTTAAAAGAAAGCTTCACATGATGTCACATGGCACATTCAATGAGGGGTTGAGGCCTCCATTGAATGCCACATCATACAAACTCAATTCTTTTATTATAAGTTATAGATATGTTTATTTTTTTGACAAAAATACCCTTTATTATTAAAATCATTAAATTAATATGTGTCATGATTTGATTGATAAAGGACTTGGAGTGAAACAAAAAATAAACGTAAAGGATGTGCACTGTAACTTTTAAACGTTAAGGACATGCAATGTAGTTTTCTGTAAACGTAAAGGATGCGCACTGTAATTTTGTCATGTATTAAACATAACCCACCCCACTCTCCAACCCCCCCCCCCCCCCCCCCGCTCTCTCCCTCTCTTTCTCTCTCTCTCTCACACACACACTCTTACCACCACCATAAAAAAAAACTCCGACTTCTTCATTTGTTGTTGTCACCATAATGTTATTTAAGTTAAGCCACCTTAACCACCACTATCATAAATGCCACTACCACTGCAAGAATCACTAATTCTTCATCATTATTGTGAACTATAACCAAATCAAGGTTAATCTCTCAATATATCCTTTTGTAGGATCGAATTCTTATCAACCAATAACTTTGATTTAATCGGGTTTTCTCTAATATAAAGACAAAATCAATACATTAGAGTATGATAGTCATAAGAAAGATGTAGAAAGATAATCAATAGAAACATAGTCTCCAAAACTTTTTATTGATTCAAATCTCAAGTAGAGAGGATTTACACACATTAACACTTATAAACCAAAACTCTCTTAAAAACCCTAAATGATAAAGTGCAGGGACTGAGCTATTTATACTTGTTTCAGTCCTCCAGTCTCAGTTCCTTCTACCTCAGGGGATTGGGAGGCCTCAGTTCCTCTAAGGTGTGTTTGTCCCTTGACTAACTAAATGACCAAATTACCCCTCGGGCTACAAACATCTTAAATAACCATCATTTAACCTAGCCAACGACATATACTAACTTGTCACTAGCTGGGGATATACAAAAAGTGCAAGCAAAAGATATATTTTATACAAGTAATATTAAATAAAAAAGAGATAAGCAGGAAATTATGATTTAATATCATGAGAGAGAAACAGGATACTTATTATTTAATATATTTATTAATAGAAAATAAGAATGAGAAGACACACGTATCATTAAAGTTTTTCATTTATTCTATAGTAAACCATAAAAATAAAAATTAATTATTTATTTTATATATTTTTGTTTAGTAATAATATATGTTAGTTAAACATGATCTAAAATATATAGTTTAATTTTATCTTATCTTATCTCTTTGTTATCAATATCAATTGGACTCTTTTATTAGAAGTATCAACCTATTAATTTTCGATAAACTTTCCAAAAATTTATATTTTATGTTTGAACTTTTCTACTACCATCCATCTCAATCTCAAACAAATAAATCCTTTTCAGTTTGTGAATACTGAATGTCCTAAAACATACGTTCGGTGTTTTCCCTTTCATTGAAGTTTGAATTGGATTTTCTCCATCCATTAATGATCACTATCGTAACCATTTTGACTGAAGCACCTAAGTCACGTACTTCCTTCTAATAAAAAGTATAGAAAGTTTACTTTAAAAAGAGTATTAATGTAAAAAGTGTAAGAATTTTTTAGCTTTTAATCAAAATAAATCAATGAATAAAATTCAAATAGGAAAGTATACGTTGTGTTTTCAAAAGAGAAAGGAAAATGCAAAATAGGTATAATCTATAATTGTTGAGTTTCACCCCAATTTTTTAAACATACATTACTTTTTCATACGACATTATTTTTTTTTTTTTTAAAAAAAAAGTACACCATAAAAACAAGCATTTTATCCTCTTTCATTTGCATACACTATTGCTATACTTTTTTTTTAATTTTTTTTTATTTTGTTGCACTGATAACTCGCATTTAATCGTATATAACTTGCGTTTTTTGTCAAATATAACTTGCATATTTTTGTATCAGGTATAACTTGCGTTTAATCATATATAATTTGCGTTTAATTATGTATAACTTGCATTTTTTGTCAGATATAACGTGCATCTTTTTATCAGGTATAACTTGCGTTTTATCTAATATAACTTGGGTTAAATCATATATAACTTGCGTTTTATCATGTATAACTTGCGTTTTTTGACAGATATAACTTGCATCTTTTTATCAGGTATAACTTGCGTTTTATCTAGTATAACTTGCGTTTAATCTTTGAGTGGTTAAACGATGATATCTACTTATTTATTTTCATTTATTATTTGCTTAAATCACATGAAATCAACACTCTCTGTATTTCACCTGCTTATTTAGATAATAATCTTCAATTGTTTACGTAATAAACTTTGAGAACTATTAGTATTCAGATGTGTTTACATTCTGCAACAAGGTTAATGACCTGACGTGATTTATTGTTTCTGCATTTTCATTGATTCACAAGAAACTACCCATCTGAACTTCTTTTGATCACTTTCATTCCTTTTTGACAAATTACAATGACAAATAGTTCTCAGTTAATGTATAGAACAAGCTAGTCATGAACAATGGAAAAAGTGAAGAATAGAGCACGATTAAGCTATCAACCCAGCGATTTTTTTTAAAAGTATAGCAATAGGGTATGCAAATGAAAGATGATAAAAAGCTTTGTTTTATGGTGTATTTTTTTTAAATAATGTCGTATGAAAAAGTTATTGGCGTTTTAAAAATGGAGGTGAAACTTGAAAAAAGTCAACAATTATGGTGATGGACAATAATAGCATTTTTGGCTAGGGACATGTGTCAGCCTCTTGTTCCTTCCTTCTTACACTTTTTACGCTAACACCCTTTTTACGTTAGCCTCACCTTAAAAAGTATAGGTAAATACAAAACAGATACAAAATTTATGATAAATTCAAATTAATCAAATTTGTAATAATATACAAGAAGAGAGACTATTGTACAAAGCGTTCTTAACATACAAAGTGTAAAAAGTTAGCAGTAAGCCACGAATATATATTTGTAAATAAACATAAACATTTGAAGTTGTTGATATGTGTTTTTCCCTGTGATAACTAGCCAAGTATAATGAGCTATAGTTACAGGAACAAAAAAATTGATGTTAACTTCTAATTGTACGTGACACATCAATGTCTGATAAAACATCTAAACTAGGGTGGTGGCATAATAGAATTTTTTTCACATGTTTGGGACTGCACATCAATTAAATTGCATCCATCGAGATCTTGCTCATAATATATGTATGATGTTAAAAAAAATATTATATCAAAACTGATAAAATTCTAGATAAAATATAGTAATGTTACACACGTCTCGATCATGTGCCCGAACAAACTGGTTACATCTCACTATCCCTATCAAGGTACATTGCATTGCTAGCAATCTAATACTCCTAGCTGCTCTAAGTGCTCTTACTTTACCTCTCATAATAGTCCTAGTAATATGTCCAATATCGTTTGTAATAGACATCCCATTGAATAAGAGACGAGGATCACAATTTATTTTCATATAATGTCTGATAGTTATCTTCTCAATCTAGATTCAAAGTGGTCTATTCAAACTCTCTGATTGAGCATGGATGCGCACTTGCACCAAATTGATCCAATGAACAACCTAGAGATGTCAACTTCGTACATAGATAAGGGAACATATCTCATTTGGACTACATACAACCCCGTTAAACTTCCTATTAACTCCCAACAAAATCTTTGTTACTACCTTATCAAAGAACAATGTTAAACTGTGTCAGAAGAATCAAGTTCTAGAAAGTGCATTTATAGGCATTACCCGAATGAATAACCACAAACGCCATACACACACCACAAACTCCAACAATTACTAGGCAATAAAATAGACGCACCAGCCGCATCGCGCGGGCATTCACACTAATTATGTGTAAAGTATTTGTTTTATGTTACACTATTTATACTATATATAACTAGCGTTGGTACCCACGCTACATGACAGGGTGATCTATTTTTTTTCTTTTATGTAGACGCAAATCATTGAAACACCGCGGGGTGTTAAGACTTAAAATAAGAGAAAAATTTAAAAAAAAAAAACAAACAAATGAAAAAGTTTATTCAAAAGAAAACAAAAAAACTAAAAGAGTTAATGGCCAAAATCGTCTATGGGGTTTTGGCCATTTTTGCTATATCCATTCAATTTTTTTTTTTTTTTTTTTTTTTTTTTACAACCGGATCCTTCTGGTTTATGTTTTGTTACGAAAATCGACCCTAACACTAACCTAGTTAAATTAGGTAATGAAGTTTGGGGGTTGAAGAAACAATAAGTATCTCGGGGATTATCACTAATCTCCGAGAGGTTGCACTTATATTACTGTACGTACGTACGTTCCTTTACCCAAACCTTTTGGATTACCCGAATGTGTCGATGAGTGAGTGTGTGGTGAATGAGTGAATGCAAGACACGAGAATGTAAGTGGTTCGGTCGAGTATGACCTACGTCCACTGTAAAGAGCCGAGAATATTATTACTTTGGAGAGTACAAAGCATATGAGTAATTCTAGCCCTAGATACAAGTGATTGATTATCGATCATTTTGAAGGGAGTTGATGTCTTCTATTTATAGTGAAGGTCGTGGGCTTGAGAGGAAGCCCATAACGAGTCTTGTGACCTTTGGGCCTCGGCCTGGCCCAATTATGCTCAGCCTCTGAGAAAGGTGGGAAAAGGACGTCTACTGTAGATGACGTCAGCAACGAGAGCACCGGTGGACACGTGGCGGCATGCGACTGGTCCTTGGCGGTATGTTGTTCTGCAGCAGCATGGTTGACCTATCTACCGGCGTCTGATGTAACCTCTGGTAAAAGGTGAGCATGCCTGGTCAGAACAGTGATGACAGTATGGCAGAAGCATGGAACTAGTCACGTCACTGTTGAACCATAGTGGTTGTTGGGCAACTACAGGCACGTGTCCTTATCCACTTGATGGTGTCAGTGATCCTTGCAGGTAGATCACTGACTCTTGATCCTCCGTACGTTGTACTTTAGGAATGTCTGTGATGTGGGGCAGCGCGCGCGTCGATAGGTGCGCGCGCTTGACAGATTTGTAGTATTGTAACCCCAAGTCTTCCCCGCCTAATCGTTGGCAGACGGATGTTTCCGCGGGTGTTACATTAAGTGGGGATAGGGAGGCCGCGTCCGCCATGATTAGGCTCCCTATCCCTTCAAGTCCCCCTAGTCTAGGGCTTCTCCTGTTCTTGATTTAAGAAGAGGTGAAGCATTAGACTGAATTAAAAGTGGGTCGCGGATGATGGCTCTTCCGCTTGTGTTTGCTTCTCCTTTATTAGGTGAAGACGTTTCTCTGCGGATTCTGACGTTCTGCGTGTTCTCTTAATGAAGGCCGGCGGAGAACGTCTTTTCCCGTGTTTTCGTCATAGATCCACGGATTGTGACACTCTATGCGTTGTCTGAAGAGGCTAGGCGGGGAACGTCTTTGTCCGCATTTACGTCGAGGCTCGTGCCATGACGTGTAATGCTTGTTTTTTGTGTTAAATGCGGTTAGAATGTTTGGAGTAAATGCTGAGTGATGCATTTACTTTGTCAATCATTTGAATTTAATCCGCCTGGAATTCGAATGAGGATAGCTTTATGGGGAAGTTTAGCAGACGTGTCAGACAGCTGTCTGACACGTTGTCTGCTTTATGTCTTCTGGCTTTCCTGCAGGAGCTTTTTTTCATCTGGTGTCAGGCGCGTGGTGACCACGCGCGTCTGTTTGTTGAACGAGTGATCAGGGTGATGCCACGTGTCTTGTCCCACGTGGGTTGTGTCAGACGTGTGGGGAGGCACGCATTTGTTGTTGTGAGATGGTGAGGTTTGCTGACACGTGTCCGGCAAGTGAACGGTTGCCAGCTGTGGCCATTGCCCACGCGCTGTTGTGAGCCGTCCGATGATGCTTACGCCACGTGTCATCATCTCCTCTTTCCAGACGAAAAGGCACGACGGTTTGCCTGGTCGTGGTGGGGCCCTTTGCCATAAATGCAATGGGTATATATATGTGTGAGGGCTTTGTGAGACGGTTACACTTTCGAATTTCTCTCCAAACCTTTCCAATTTTCCGATCAATCTTCATCCTTTCCTTCCCTTTTCTTGGAGTTTCCGAGCAATCTTCAAGTTTCCCGGCGAAAATTCCGGTGACGACTGGAGATTTCCTTGAAACTTCGCCCGATTATCTTCCTTTTTTCTTTGCTGTTGACTCTTGCTGCAATGTCTGACCATTCTACCAATCTTTCTCCCACCGGTGAGGCTCGTCGTGATGAATCGGAGGCTAGTAGTCAGGAGATAGAGCCTGACGTTCCGGAGATCAAGGTGAAAGAGAGAAAGTTGGCCACCAACACCCCCTGCAAATGGACGGCTGCCACTTTCACCGTCTTCTGTGCCGATCATGGCATTCTTCCGGAGTGGGAGCCGGAGTTGCCTGGTCCGGGGAATACCATTCTGACCGCTCCGGAGGGCAAACTTGCTTTCTATGAGGCCCACTTTTCCAAGTGTGGGTTTCGCTTGCCCTGCACTCGCTTCCAGTTGGATACCTTAATAGAGTATGGGGTGGCGGTGTCCCAGGTGAGCGGGTTTGGGATGCTCCGGTTGGGGCACTTTGAAAACCAGTGCCGGGCGCTGGATATTGAACCGACCATTGATCGGTTCAATGTATTTTATTTCATGGCTCGGGATGAGTCATGGTTTACATTCAAGCCGTGGCACAAGGTGCCCGCTATAGTTAGTGAGGTTCCGAAGTCGCTTCATGAGTGGAAGGACAAGTTCTTCTACTTGAAGAAGGGCGTCATTCCGGTGGCGATGCCTTGGAAAGTGGTGACGTCCAGGCAGCGGGTTCCTGACCACGAGGTGATGCGAGGTTATAAAGATGAAGCCTGGTTCATCGCCCTTACAACTCATAAGACAAAGCTGGAGTTGAAGGGTCTGTTCGAAGGTACCTTCAATCTGCTGGGGACTAGCCGCACCGGCATCCGTGAGGGGAAAGAGCCGTACATCCCCCAAGAAGGTATAATCTAGTACTTTGGTTTCTTTGATAATTCTGATTCTTGCTAACGTGTTTGTTGAATGCACAGGTGTGTCAAAGTTTGATATCTTTGAGTCCCGCAGGGCTCTCAAGCTGAAGTGGAGGCGCATCCCTGAGGGACAGGTTTCCTTTTTAGAGGAATTTGTTGGCCGGTTCTATTATCCTAACTTGGATAATCCGCCCGCCCACCATTACGCCACTCGTAAGTCTTCTGACCCCTGTTCTGCATTTCTAAGTGAGGTGTCGCCCTTGGTGCGACATTCTCAAGGGCGCATGAAGCATGCCCCGCGTAGTACGTAAAGAACCGGCACAAGCGGAAGGATGGGCCCGCCTCTGATGACGAGGGCGACGTTGATGAGTTCAAGCTGAAGACTCGGAAGAGGGGTCGGCGTGAGGCGGGTGCCGGCGGGACGAGCGCGGCTGCCAGGACCTCCAAAGGAGTTGGAGGTGCGGGGGACAAGGGCAAGTCCCCCGCTCAAGCTGCACAACCACAGGGGCCTGATGCCCCTGTGTTTTCTTTTGACATAGGCGCTCCACCTGCGCGCCATCCGCTTCTTCAAAAGATGGTGAAGAAGATTCCTAGTAAGTGCGTCTTGTCTTGAGTTTATTATTTTCCTCTGTTTTTGCCTAACTGTTTATTTTGCAGGCGCGGCGGCCAAGGTGACCACCAGTCCTTCTCCTCCACCTATCCCAACTGTTGAGGAGATAGCGGAGGCAAAGAAGAGGAGAGAGGAGGAGCGCCTTCGTAAGGAGGCGGAGGTTGCGCTGAAGACTCGGGCCGATGAAGCCGCTAAGGCTGAGGCCCTTTTGGGAGCAAAGGCCGCCGAAGCTGCGAAAGCTGAGGCGGCGGAGAAAGCGGCTTCTGAGGAAGCCGCAAGAAAAGCCGAGGCGGCAAGGGAAGCGGCGGCCGCCGATGCCGCTAGGCAGGCTGAGGCGTTGGAGCAGCAAAGGCTGTCTTTGGAGAAAGAAACTGAGGCCAAGCGAAAGGTCGGTGAAGTTTCAAGTTCTGGTTTGACGCCCCCAGCAGGAGGTGCTGGGGGTAAGAAGGTTGACCGTCGGGCGGGTAGTGCGCCGCCTGGCGCGGGGGGTCGGGAGCCCGCTGGGGAGTATGACGGCTCCAGCTGGGCTGGGGGTAATGCTATTTGGCGCCCTCGCTGGGCGGTCAGGGAGAATACTTTATTCTCTAACTCCTTGGCCGCGGAGGAGTTTGTGAGCGGGACGGTGCCCCCTTAAGAGCAGGCATATCAGGACAGCCTGAGCCATCCTGACCTGATCACAAACATGTGCATTAGTCAGGCGAGTCAGCTGGCTATGATGGACTCCCTCCGGCGGCGGGATGCCGCCATGCAGCGGGATCTCGCCGCTTGAAGACTGAGAAGGCCGCTCTCGCTGAAAAGGAGGCGGCCATGAAGTCTCGCCTCGAAGACTACCGTCGCCGAGCTCATCGTGCCGAGGATGATGCAAGAAAGATTTTGTCCGAGTCGGCGGCGGACAAGAAGCAGTGGACCGAAGCCTGCAACCGCAGCAATGAAGAGAAGCGGTTGCTGAAGGAGCGGATCCAGCAGCTGAAAGAGGAGAACAAGGCGGATGTTGCCGAGCTGGAGAAGAAGTGCAAGACTCTCACCGAGCGCATTGTCAAGTTCATTGACATGCGCAAACAGCTCGAATCCGCGGCCGCTGATCTAGAGAAGGCCAACTCTCGCTTTACCGCTCTTGAAGAGGAGCGGTTCATGATGTTGGAGGCGAAGGAAACTCTCCAGCTGGTGAGGGATGCGGCCTTAAAAGATCGTGAAGCTGCTGTCCTAGAGGCTGATGCGGCCAAGGCTCTGCTGGATGCTTCGGTTGTGGAGCAGAAGAAGATGCGCGAATCCCTCCGCTGGTTGATGACCAGCGGCATTGACGAGGTAAGTTGTTTTATTCGTTGCTCTAACCCTTATTTTGATTGTGTATTTGTTACTTATTGTGTTTGTTTGTTGCAGATCTTCAAGCGCTTCTGGCAAGAGCCCAAACTTGGTGATCAAGTTGCCAGCATAGCCGCCTCCGCCCATGCTTATGGGTACAGCGAGGGGTTCGAGGATGGCTTCCTCCATGCGCAGAACAATGGGCGCATTATTGATGCGGAGCACTACGGGAAGCCCCTGAAGGACGAGTACTTGGCGGAACTCGCCAAGTTTGACAAACTCGAGTTCCCCGTTCTTCAGGTTGTGGCGGACTGTAACCGCCACATCGACCCTGCCGCTGCCTTCCGGTACTTCATCGAAAAATCTGATGAGCTAGGCGAGAAGGCCAAGGAGCAGGCTGCGGAGGCCGAGCGATTGCGGCTCGAAGAAGAGAGGCGGAGGGCCGCTGGTGAAGGGTTCTCTGGGGCGCGGGCTAATGATGAGGAAGCGCCAGAGACCGATGAGCAGCTGGTAGATTTCAGCGACTCGGAATAGTTAGGTTGTTTTTTACTTTCCCTGTAAATTTTTGTTGGGTTTTAAATCCCCAAAGTTAATGAAATATTTTAGTTTTCTTATGGCTTGTGTTGTCTCGCGTTAACTCCTGTTGTACTTATTTAACCAAGTCGTCACCCAGTGTGTAAGTAAGAGTTAGCGCATGTGCTTAGTAAGTGGTCCGACATTCAAGTACTTACTTTTGCCTTGAAGACCAATACTCAACGCAATTTGTGCCTTCAGTCCGACAAGCTTACCAAATAGGCCTTGTCTTGAAGACGCATATTCGCGCCGCAAGGTGCCATGCTACTCGCAAAGTTTGACCTGCGCTAAAAGCGGGTTTAGGAGACTGAGTTTTAGCATGGTCCTTTGGCGCGAATGTTATTGTCCGACAAGTGGGCTATGCCTTGAAAACTGCAGCGTAGGTTAGGTGTTTAGACATCCTAGCCGTAGCACGAAGCTTCATTAGTCCGGCATAGCCTGTAGCGTTGTCTTGAAGACCTAGGCGCGGAAAAAACAAGTAGAGCTACAAGTAATAGGAGAAACATTCTTTTATTAATGGTTGCCGCGACATGTGTAGCCGGGTGTACTGACAGGGTTACAAATAATATAAGCGCAACTGCGCCGCATTCCAAGATCGGGGGACGGGCGTACCGTCTAGTATTTCTAGCGCGTAGGCCCTTTTGCCTAAAATTTCTTGAATTTTGTATGGGCCTTCCCATTTTGGTGCTAGTTTTCCTGGCTTTTCCGCGCTTGATGCTTCGTTGTTGCGGAAAAGGTAGTCCCCAATCTTGAAGGCGCATCTTTTGACACGTTTGTTGTAATACCGCTCTAATTGAGTTTTATATTTGGCCTCTCTGACGGCGGCCAGGTCCCGCCGTTCCTCGAGCAGGTCTAAGTTGATGCGGAGTTCTTCATCGTTGTTACGTCGATCGGCCAGTAGGACCTTTGCGGAACGGCAACCAATTTCGGCTGGGATCACCGCTTCGGACCCGTAGGTTAGGCTGAACGGAGTTTCTCCGTTGCTTGTTTTTGTGTGGGTGCGGTAGGCCCATAGGACGTGTGGCAGTTCTTCCACCCATCCTGTGCGCCCGGTGCCCAGCCGCGCCTTGATTCCTTCTACAATGCTTCTATTGGCCCTTTCTACTTGGCCATTTCCTTGTGGGTGCGCAACAGATGTGAATATTTGCTGGACGCCCATTTGCGCTAACCAAGATTGTAGCATGTTGTCTGCAAATTGGGTGCCATTGTCGCTAATGAGTTGCATTGGTAGGCCGAATCTGCAGATGATAAACTCCTAGATGAATTTTTTGACGTGTGATCCATCGATTTTGGCCAGAGGTTTCGCCTCGACCCATTTAGTAAAGTAATCGATGGCCACGATGAGGAATTTGACATTTCCCGGGGCCGCGGGGAATGTACCCACGAGATCAATCGCCCATTTTTGGAAGGGCCATGCCGCCGTGACCGGTACCAAGTCGTTCTTTGGTCGCAGGGTATTTGGCGCATGGCGTTGACAGCTGTCGCACTTGCGTAGTTCTCCAACGGCGTCAGTGTGCATGCCGGGCCAATAGTATCCTGCATTCATGATTTTCGCGACCACCATCCTTGGTCCTGCATGTAATCCGCATGTACCTTCATGAATATCTTTTATGAAGAACAGTGCATCCGTGGAGTCTACGCAACGGAGTAGTGGTCCCAGATAGGATCGGCAGTATAGGACGCCGTCCGTTAGCTGGTAGTGTAAAGCTTTGTGCTGTATCTTCCGGGCCTCTGACTTGTCGTCAGGCAGGGTTCCGGAGGATAGGTAAGCATGAATTGGGGTCATCCAGGACGCGTTGCCTGTTTGGATGACGTTGACCTGTCTCAGCGGGACGGACGGGGTACCGAGTACCTCGATGCGGACTTCTTTAGCCATGTGTTCGAAAACTGTGGAGGCCATTTTGCTCAATGCATCTGCGGGCTTGTTTTCGCTGCGCCTGATGTGCTCTACAGTGCAGGAATCAAATTTATGCATGGGTTTTTTTGGCCTGTTCTAAGTATAGCGCCATGGTTTCGTCCTTTGCATCGTAGACCCCGTTGATCTGTCGCACGACAAGTAATGAGTCCACGTGTGCCTCCACGTGCCTGGCCCCCATTTTTTCCGCAATGCAGAGGCTTGCCAGCAACGCTTCGTACTCCACCTCGTTGTTCGTGCTTTTGAAGTCGAGGCGGATGGCGTATGTGAACTCATGCTTCTCCGGGCTGATAAGGCGTAATCCTGCACCTGAACCATCATCGTTGGAGGCCCCGTCTGTAAAGAGGGACCAGGTCTGCGATGGGTTTTGGGTTGGCACGGGAGATTGCTCTGCCTTGCATTCTTCGACTTTGTCCGCTGGTATTTCGGTGGCGAAGTCAGCTAGGACTTGTCCTTTGACTGCGGGCCGGGGCTTGTAATATATGGCGTGCTCTCCAAGCTCAATGGCCCATTTTGCCAGCCGACCTGAAAGCTCCGGTTTGCGCAAGACGTCGCTGATCTTGTAGTCTGTGAGGACGTTAATTGGGTGCCCTTTGAAGTATCGTCGGAGTCTTCGGGACGCGTGTACCAGGGCTAAAACCAATTTTTCCATAATGGTGTATCTTGTTTCCGCATCAAGCAGGGTGCGGCTGATGTAGTAGATAGGCGTTTGCACCCCCTTGCGATCTACCAGGAGTACTGCACCTACCGCCCGCTCGGTTACAGAGAGGTAGAGTGTGAGCGGTTCTTTTGGTGTTGGTGCCGTGAGGGTTGGTAGATTCATAGGCATTGCTTCATTGCTTGGAACGCGGCTTCTGTGTCCGCTGTCCAACGAAAGTTGCTCTTTTTTAAGCAGTTCTTTAGGGTGTCCACGAACGGGAACGATTTTGAAGCGTAATTGGACAAGAACCTGTTCAGCGCTACCAGGTGACCCATCAACGTTTGGACTTCTTTGATTGAAGCGGGGAAGGGCATGCACTCTATTGCTTGTACGTTTTCCGGGTTGGCACGAAATCCGTCTCGGGTAACAATGACGCCCAAGAACTTGCCCTTCTCCATTCCAAAACAACATTTGCTGGGATTTAACTTCATGCGCACTTTGCGCAGTTGGTTGAAGGTCTGTTGAATATCCCGTAGCATGTCGCTTTCTTCTTTGATCTTAATGACTAGGTCATCCACATATACTTCTAAGCGTACACCTATTTCAGCCACGAATGCTGTATCCATGAGGCGTTGGTATGTCGCGCCTGCGTTCTTTAGACCAAATGACATTTTGGTGTAGCAGAACGTGCCCATGTCAGTGTGGAAGGCAGTTTTGTCTTCATCTTCCTTTGCCATCTGTATTTGGTGATACCCCTTGTACGCGTCAGGAAACACTTGAAACGATAAGGGGCCAACGAGTCTACTTTCAAATCTAATTCCGGTAGGGGATAACAGTCCTTGGGGCACGCCATGTTGAGGTCTTTGTAATCGACGCACATGCGCCAGCTGCCATTGGATTTCGCGACCATGACCGGGTTCGCGAGCCACGATTGGTATCGGATGGGCCTTAGTATGCCCGCGTTGAGCAGCTCGGTGACTTGTTCGTTCATGGCATTTGTTTTCTCCGGCCCCATGCTTCTTTTCTTTTGAACTACTGGTTCTACTGATCGATATACGTTGAGCCTATGTTCCGTGATTTCTCGCGGAATGCCGACCATGTCCGCTGGTTGCCAGGCGAACACGTCCATGTTGTGGATCAGCAGTTGCTTCAAGTGATTACGGATGGAGTCGGAGATTGCATGGCCTATGATCACCGTTTGCTCCGGAAATTTAGGATTGATGATCCATTTTACCGGCTCTATGCGGGAATCTGCTTTGACCATCTTTGGCGGTTTTGCGGCTTCGGCTGAGTGGCATTCCTTGTTGCCTCAAATGATTGCCACGCCTGTTCTGGTTGGGAATCCCACCATTGCGTGAGGTGTAGAAGCGTTGGCGTTGAAGCGTGCGATGCCTTCGCGACCCAGTAAGATATCATGGTTGGAGTTTGCTGGCAGAACCATGAAGTCGCAGATTTCCGTGCGTTCATGTGTGCCATCTGACAGTGATACTGGCATAGAGATCATGCCGCGCGACATAATTATTTCATGAATGAATCCCGATATTGGCTCATTTACGGGGACAAGCTTTGCCTTGTCCTCTTCATCTAATTGATGGAAACATTGGTCATACATAATATATGTGCTGCTACCGCCATCCATGAACATATACCTTGTTCGATAGTGGCCAAAAATAGCAGTGATGACTAAAGGAGCGGTGCAGGATGCCCCGCCGCGCACTTTCGGTAGGATGACCTCCGCTTCCTTCCATGAGTCGTTTGCCGGCACTCGGGTTCTCTTCCCTTGCTGGTGTTGTTTTCCCGGCCTTGTCATATTGCATTGATGGCGCGGGATGATGGTTGCCGCATGCGTGTTCAGGTCACAGATCTTTTTCTGTGAACCGTCTGCTTGCGTATCGTCGCCAGCTTGGCCTTTAGCCGCGCGGTGGACATTTTTAACCAAGTGCCCCAGTTGTCCAGACTTCAGGGCCGTTTCAATTTCCAACTTCAGATTGTAGCAATTGTCTGTGAGATGGCCGAAGTCGTTGTGGTACTCGCAGAATTTGGACGTGTCTACGTGGCGTCTTCTCCCGAGGGGTTTGGGCTCCTTGAGGGTGACTTGTTCCGTCTTTAAGACTTGAGACAGAGTCTTGATCAACGGGGTCCAGTCTTGGTTTTTCTTGGAATGACCCCGCTGTTCCCTTGATTGTTTGCCGCTGATGATGTCGCAAGCATCGTTCGCGGGAGAGTATTTCCCCTCGTTTGTTGAGCCCGAAATGCGGTTCCAAACCGACTTCCCCTTGTTCTTATTATTATTATTATCATGGTGATGTGGTTGGAAACCATGCATTTTGTTAATTGACTTCTCTGATGAAGCGTATATCTTGGCGGAATGGATGACTTCATCCCAGGATTCTGGGATGCCGTCTTTGCCTGTGAGGCATTTCATGAGTTCCGGGCTGCGCACATTGTGGATGAACGCAGCACGGGTGAGTTCTTCCCCGCAGCCTATCTGTTGTGCCTCCTTGTTGAAGCGAACGATGAAGTCCTCGATGGACTCATGGTCATATCGGCGACACAAAAGAATGTGTGCCTTGTCTTTCTTGTGCTTTCGTAGGTGTGAGAAATGATTACCAAACTTGTCGGTGAGATCATCAAAATCAGCAATGCTCCCTCCGGGGAGGTTGTCAAACCAGACTCTAGCTGCGGCGGTCAGCGTTTGGGCAAAGAGGTGGCACCAAACCTGAACCGGCTAGTTGACCGAACTTCCGGCACATTCGAAGTTGTGAATGTGGTCATCTGGGTCACGCAGGCCGTCGTACATGCCGACGCTGCTGGGAAGTTTGGCTGTTCTCGGAATTGCCGCTGTTGCTATGCGAGCGACGAAATTTGATTTTTCCGCAAATGATTTTGGGCGGAAGGGTTTGACCAAGTCGTCGTCCACATCTTTGCGATGTGAGCGGCGTTTGCGGTCCCTTCCTCTGCGGTCAGAATCGGTTCTTGACGACTCGTATCCGTCCGACTTGTCACGGGTGCTGGCGCGGCCCCGAGCTCTGGCGTTTCCGCCGAGCTCCCCGCTGCGACCACCGCGACGACCAGAGGTCTCTTTGTTTCTGTGGGTCTTTTTTGGCGAAGAACCATAGGTGAGGATTTTGCCCTTCTTCTTCGCCTGTCGCATGAGCATCCGCTGGTAAATAGCGGCGCTTTTCGTGCTCTGGCGCAGGAGCCACTGGTCTGGGTCTTCGTCTGAGTCGTCTCCGTTACTTTCGTATGTTACGTCGTCATCCACCTCGTGGGCAGGTTTCTGGATGCGTGAGGTTGACTGTTTTATGACCGTGGCTGGGGTACCGTCGTTTCCCGTGAGTTGGACGTCGACGTCCTCAGCCGGATTGATGACAGTTGTGTTAGGGTTGGGTTCAGCCATGGGTGGGTTAAAAGAAGGAAATGTTGTAACCGAACGGATGGCGCCAATGAAGAAACAATAAGTATCTCGGGGATTATCACTAATCTCCGAGAGGTTGTACTTATGTTACTGTACGTACGTTCCTTTACCCAAACCTTTTGGATTACCCGAGTGTGTAGATGAGTGAGTGTATGGTGAATGAGTGAATGCAAGACACGAGAATGTAAGTGGTTCGGTCGAGTATGACCTACGTCCACTGTAAAGAGCCGAGAATATTATTACTTTGGAGAGTACAAAGCATATGAGTAATTCTAGCCCTAGATACAAGTGATTGATTATCGATCCTTTTGAAGGGAGTTGATGTCTTCTATTTATAGTGAAGGTCGTGGGCTTGAGAGGAAGCCCATAACGAGTCTTGTGACCTTTGGGCCTCGGCCTGGCCCAATTATGCTCAGCCTCTGAGAAAGGCGGGAAAAGGACGTCTACTGTAGATGACGTCAGCAGCGAGAGCACCAGTGGACACGTGGCGGCATGCGACTGGTCCTTGGCGGTATGTTGTTCTGCAGCAGCATGGTTGACCTATCTACCGGCGTCTGATGTGACCTCTGGTAAAAGGTGAGCATGCCTGGTCAGAACAGTGATGACAGTATGGCAGAAGCATGGAACCAGTCACGTCATTGTTGAACCATAGTGGTTGTTGGGCAACTACAGGCACGTGTTCTTATCCACTTGATGGTGTCAGTGATCCTTGCAGGTAGATCACTGACTCTTGATCCTCCGTACGTTGTACTTTGGGAATGTCTATGATGTGGGGCAGCGCGCGTGTCGGTAGGTGCGCGCGCTTGACAGATCTGTAGTGTTGTAACCCCAAGTCTTCCCCGCCTAATCGTTGGTAGACGAATGCTTCCACGGGTGTTACATTAAGCGGGGATAGGAAGGCCGCGTCCGCCTGGATTAGGCTCCCTATCCCTTCAGGGGTATTTGTGTCTTTTTATCTGCCCCCTTTCAAAACCTTTTTCTTCCTCAGATCTCTTACTCTCTCTCCTTCTCTCTAAAACTCTTTTTACCTTTCAACTAAAATACAATATAAATGTTTATAAAACTCACCCTCCCCACCCCCACATTCAGACCTTAAAATCGATAATAATCACAAATCACCAGATGCACACCCAAAATTTCACAAATATACATATATGTACAAATATAATGTCTGATTTCACCAAAATCAGTGTTTGAAGCTGATCAAAAATTTTGATCTTGACGTATAAATCACCGTCTGAAGCTACTAATCTCTTGAAACTTTCAGATATGAACTTGATTTCATTCACGTTGATTCATACGTCAGATTTGAAGGTGGTAGTGCAATTGATAATATCAATCAACAAATTCAGACGTGGTGAGTTTATATCAATCACGTTTGCAGGAGGTGGTGCAATCGATAATATGAATCACAAATCAACGGATTCAGGGAGGACGTCATGTAGTAGTGGCTGGTCTTCGGAAAAAGTGGTATCGGAGGTGTTGAGTTTTCGGAAGAGGCGGTGCATCGTTGCTGGGTGTAAGGAGGTGGGGCAATGATGGTGGGTTTAGGTGGAGGAGGTGCTGCGATGGTGATTTTAGGTGGCTTGGTGGTGGGTGTGATGGCGTGGTGGTGCGGTTGACGATGGCATGGTGGTTTGGAGAAAGATGTAGAGATTTGGAGAAATAATTCAAATTTTAAAATTTTTCTTGATTATCGAAAATTCAAAATTTGATATTCAAAATCCAACCTAATAAGTTTATTTTTCGATTACATTTTAAGTTTGGTAAATATTTAAAATTTACTTAAGACTAAACAAATATTTCCTAATATAATTTAAATTCACTTTCAGTTACCATTTAAGCAGTTGTTTGACCGTTTTTTTTAATTTAAATTTCAATATATTAGTTATTGAAATAATAATCCACACTATATTATTAGGTAAACATAAATATATATTAAATATATTGTTTTCAAATAAAAACTATCATATAAAATAGTTGTTTGACTTTTTTTATTTTTTTAAATTGAAATATCAAAATCCATTATATACGAAAATAATAACCGACCTTAAATTTAGGTAAACATGAATATATATTAACTATATTGTTTTCATATAAGAATTACCATTTATAGAATTATTTGACTTTTTATATAACCAAGAATAAAAACTATAAATTTGAATTTCAGTTATCTATTACATATATGACAATTAGTTATGATTTAAAATTACAATTTTATTTAATTTACACATTTACATTTTTAATTTTTTTCTAAGGTAGAGACATTTTGCATCCTGAGGATGCAGGTTGTCATGGTGGTGGTGGCTACCATGGTGGTGGTGGTGCAGTGTAATGGTAGTGGTGGGTGGAGATGGTAGCGGTTGTCAAGGTGGTGTGGTGTAATGATGATAAGAGAGGAAATAGAAGGAAGATGGTGGTGATGGTAGGGGTGAGCAAAAACGGTCCGGACCGAAGAAAACCCGAGACCCGAACCGAAAAAACAACAAAACCGACCCGGGTCTGCATTGTAGGGTTTGTTTTCGGTTCTGGATTTTAGATGTTGTCGGGTTTCGGGTCGGGTCGGTCCAAGACCCGAAAAAAACCGTATGAAAACCGAGAACCGGGTTACAATTATTGGGCTTTTATTCATTGTACAGCAGCAAACATTTAGGCAACAATTATTGGGCTTTTATTCAATATGCTGCAGCCGTAAAACTGCATTATAATTTATAGATGGGTCAAAACTGACATTAAAAACTGTTAAAGAGTTTCAATCATGATGGGTCAAAACTGATTAAGACGCAGCAGACCTGCAGACCTGCTGCAGCCGTAAAACAGCAAGCCAGGCTCTGCAGCCGTAAAAACGGCTGCGTCAAAACTGCTGGATACGCAACAGACGCAGCAGACCTGCTGATCGCCTTATCCAACCTGACCCGACTTTGGTGACAGAAGCTGCAATAGCTGCACCTGCAAACCGCAATGATGATATTTGATCATTTAACATGGGCAGCGAACAGAACAGAACATATCACTTGCATACTTTTATTTTACATGATCTTGCTTAAATATTACAGCTTCCTAACAAAAAATCAACACTATTATAAGTTACTATTACTCCTAAAGGCCCCATAGAAAAACATCCAAAACACCCCTTCCCTTGAAATGTATAAACTCCATAACAACATATCTAATAAATCAAAGTACAACATAATATAGCAGACCTTATCAGGAGGTGTTTTAGCAAGCTGTTCCATATACTCCTTCCTATCATCAAACCCCATTACAACACACAACACTTATCTTTAACATTAACCTTAACCCCATTACTTCTACAACCAACCTTAACAACACAGCTAGGCTTCAACAAGGGCATTCTTAATCTGGGGTTGTGAATAAACAGTGGCTGAGACAAACGGGTTCCATAATGGAGGGTGGTTTTCAAGATTGTGAGTTTTGGATGAGTTTTGGATGAATTGAGCATTTAGGCGTTTTTTTTTAAACGCCTAAACTAAGTGGAGGGTTTTTGTATGGATCGGGTAGGTTCGGGTTTTAGGTTGAAGAACCGAAGACCCGATGTATGTTGGACCGAGAACCGAACATTTGAGTAGGGTTTCAGATCGGTTCTGAATTTATGTATGGTTCGGGTTCGGGTCGGGTCGGGTTTGGGTCGGGTCGGGTCGGGTACGGACCAATGCTCACCCCTAGGTGATGGTTAGACCTTAGATGCTACGTATATGCTAGGTAAGAACATTTTTGACACATAAGCATGTCACCTATCAACAAATAAACGAAGTTTTGACTTAGTCAGGATTTGTTGGTGCAAAATATCTTAAAATGTTAGACTGTTAGCAATGAATTTTAAAGTTAGAATTGGTGACGGTTAATATTTGATAGTTGGGATTAATCGAATATACCTAAAAAGAAAAGTTAAATGTCTATAATTTCATGGTCAAGAATATTTAGTTAATTATGTGCCCCCACCCTTGTGGTGGAGTGGTAGAGAGAAAATCCTTTCTTAAAAAAAAATTGAGAGTTTAAATTTAAGGGGATACAGAAAATGAGTGTATTAAAAAAAGGTGTAAGAAGAAGTGCACCAAGGGGAAAGTTAATTATGTGGGCTAAAATGGAAATTACAATGATTTTTCCATGATTTTAACTTATTATATTGTGGCCTAAATTATTGTGGAACCCAATCGAACAATGTTGGATTGGACAATTGGTTGACATAAGTTCACCTTCAATCTAGCTACGTCAAAGTCAACTGGTAAGTAGCTACCTTATGTAGAAGGTTATGTCTATTGACAGGCATGTTTTTTGATATTCCCTTTCTTTTATGCCTTTTAACAAAATTTGAATTTAATGGTGATTCTTTTTGGCCGGCGCATTCCTTAAATTGAAAAGACCCTTGTTCCACTTTGGTCAGACTATCTTGTTTTAATCAGGATCGTGTTGGCTTTAAAGTTTGGTTTAGACGTTCCCTTGAGAAACCATACCGCCGGCTGTCACTTAACAGTCGTTGTGCCGCCACAAGAGCAGAATTCTCTGGCATAGCACACAGTATTTTCATTGTAAGACTCAAATCGGCTAAGGCCGAGACTTTTGATATTTTGTTGATTGTATACGGACATCTCACATGTATGACTGGAATACTGATGTTTTAGTAATCATTTTAATACCTTAATTTTAAGTTATCATTTTAACTTAAAGAAAATGAAGAAAAAGTACATATTAGGAAAATATCACTATATGATATTATAATTTTAAAAATAGCCATTGGTTTGCGGTGTGGGTTCAAAACTCAAGCTCTAAGGCTATGGGTGTGGTCACCCTTCCCCCTTCCTTCTCCCTTGTCCACATCAGCGTCACGTCATTTCCCTCTTCCCCTTCCCCTTGTAGGGGAAATGGTTCCCCCTTCCCTTTTTTTTATTAATTTCATTTTTTATTTATTTTATAAATTAGATTTCATTAGAATATTTTTTTCATTAAACATAAAATAAATTATATAGAAAATTAAAAAAAACGAAAATACATTAAAAAAACCAGAAATAAATAAAAAAAAACTATCAATTAAACGCTCCTCCAAACGCTCCTACAAGCCATATTTTGGCGATTTGGTCTTTTATTTTCGCCGCCGCCGCACGTTCCGTTTCATCAAGGCTATCGAGAGGTTCTCTCATCAAGGCGAATTCGGTTGTATCCTGTCTCGACATTTCCATTTTGAGGCGTTCCCTTTCCAACTCTATCATCGTCAAGTCTCTCGCCGCGGCGTCTTCTTTCTCCTTCCTTTCCATCTCTAGCCTTGCCAAATCCCTCACCGCCGCTTCTTCTTTCTCCTTCCTTCTTTCCAAGTACCTCTTCGTTTGCTCTTGATTAAATTCGCTAAAGTTTTTTAGCAACTCTTCAATTTTTTCCACCGCCATATCTCTCGATGCGTGGTCGGTATCAACACCCTTGCCTTTTGAGGTAGCCGCCGCTTTCTTGGCGCGGTCCCTACCAATCGGCCTCTCACTCTCACTTGGTGGAGCCTCGTCTTCAAACTCCGGGTCGTCGTTTATATTGATAGTATAACGAGCATCCGACCCACCACCACTATAACTCCCCGATGCGCTCGTTTTAGACCTCTTCGCTTGTTCCACCTCATTAGGCACTGGTTTGAACTTTTCACACTTCACCAAAATCTCATACGGTTTCATGTACCCAAACGCCCCGTGCTTGTCGGTGTATGTTTCAATAGCCACCTTCAACACATTCTCATCACTTTGTCCGGACGTACGATTATTCCAAGCTCTTTGATAAAAACCCGCAAAAAGTTGACATTTTCCCATCAAGTCCCGACACTTGGTACTAACGGAGTGAACCCGACGATATTCTTCAGGTTGTAACAACTTGAAAAATTCCTTAACAACTTGGTTCCAAAAACCTTCTTTTTTCCGATTTGTAGCTACAATTATATAAAAAAAAGTTTGGTTTTTAAAAAAATTAAAACCAAAATTTATATATATATATATATATATATATATATATATATATATACGAAAGGTTTTTAAAAAAATTATGAAATTTACCTAGTATTGGGTCCGTAGAAGCGATAACCTAATCTTGTGCTAGCGCCTCCAACTCAATGGGAGTCCAAGGAATGGAATCGGCCTTGGTACTAGGACCTTCATCTTGGGCCCGTTTTTTCCCCTTTTTGACGGTTTTTTTTTCTTGGGGCCGATTGGTTTTGTAGGGTGGGGACTTGGGTTTCGGGTATGTGATCATCGTGCGAGGCCAAAGAAACAAAATCGTGCTCGTGTTGTGTTTGTGTTTTGGGTATTGGTTGCCATTGAGGTTGTTGCATTTGATGTTGATGCATTTGCCATGGTTGTTGTTGAAATTGTCATGGATTCATAGGGGTGTTAAACGCGCCAAAGGATAGTGGTTGTGACGCGGGAGTACCGGGTGTGTTAGGAAATCCGAACGGGGGTTGGTTTGAGGGGTTAACGGGTGTGTTAGGGAATAAAGGACGCCTTGGATCCATGAAGATTTATATAAAAAGTTTCATAAAAGATTAGAAAGTGTATAAAAAGTGTGGGGTAAAATGTGGGGTTATGGTATTTAAATAGAGGGTAAAATAGTTAAAAAAAAATTTAAATGGTGCAAATGGTCGAAAATCCAACGGATGGATTTTTAATTTTGCCTTGGGAAATGGGACAGGGAGGGCGGTGGGAAGTTACCCTTTTTGCCGACTTGCCATGGGGGGGGGGGCAGTGTTTGCCGTCGGCATCCCCTTCCACCTCACCCACCGATCCCCTTTGCCGACCCCATACCCCTCAGTCTAAAAAAGAGAGAGGAGTTTATATGCTATGATATTATA
The DNA here is from genome assembly GCA_030844895.1 of Ambrosia x helenae. Taxonomy (NCBI): domain Eukaryota; kingdom Viridiplantae; phylum Streptophyta; class Magnoliopsida; order Asterales; family Asteraceae; genus Ambrosia; species Ambrosia x helenae. The sequence goes on along the minus strand of CM061228.1, from coordinate 26,711,727 downwards.
ATACTTTAATTTTAAGTTATCATTCTAACTTAAAGAAAATGAAGACAAAGTACATATTAGGAAAATATCGCTATATGATATTATAATCTTAAAACTAGCCATTGGTTTGTCGGTGTGTCCAAAACTCAAGCCCTAAAAGAGAGAATAGTGGATAGGCTTGGGTTTCAAATGTTTTAAACCTTATTTATTTATTAAAAAAAACAACATATCACCTCCCTCAACCTCATCTCCCCCACATGCCACACGCCCGGCCTTCCCCACGCCAAACGGGCAATGCCCAACTCACCCAAGGTAGGGGGAATGTTAGGATCTGAGTTTGATTTGCTTTGATAGTTTATAAATTAAATATGAATGAAGATAAACAAATATGGAAAGTGCAAAAAATAGTCGTTTTTTTTCTCCGTTTTTTGTATAGCACTATGGTACTCGTTGGAAAGATAATAAAACGCTCGTTAATTTGGTGTAATTTTTTTCTTTAAAAAATCTCGTGTATAAAAGATATTAACGTTTAAAAGTTGTGAGAGAAAACATTAAAGATAAAAATCTAATTTTGTTTTTAAATTTTAAATTATTATTTTCCTAAAATAAAGGTCTTGCTATATGTGATGACACATGACACACTCAATAAAGAGAATACCCTCTTTGAATGCCATGTCATTAAAATGACTTTGGTTTATTATATTTATAGATAGATACAAAGAAGGTAGTTCACACATGAAAATAACATTCTTGTCCCTCTTTGTTCATGTAAAATTTCCTTGACCCACAACCATTATTTGGTCCCCATATTGACTTTGTACTCTTTAGACAATTAATCCCGATAGCTCAATATATGTTAAAGAGTTTTAAGTTTAACATGTCAATAGGATGGTTTGTAAGTTAGTTATTTTTTTACCTCTTTGATATGATTTCAAGGAGTAGTAAATTTCACTCATTGTTTATTTACGTTTTATATTACTCTCTAATAGGTTATATAGTTAAAACTAATTTAGTTACAAGAGAACGTGTCAAATGGTTTAAAGCAATCTTTAGTACATAAATTCTAATATTGTATTACTCAATAATTTTGAAATATATATTTTAATTTAACAACATATTATTATTGAAAAACGGGGAAAAATCTAGACTAGTAAGGAGTACTTAAGCTAGCCACATAAAAACAAATAATTACATGATGGGTTTCTATAGCAACTCAATCCATTTCTTATTACATTTGAGATATCTACCACTATACCAAATAAATGAAAAATGTTGTATCTTCTCCAGCATTGCCACCCTGATATTTTTATGATTTGAAAATTATTTTTATTTCGCCTTTTCCAAATGCACCACCAAGTTATTATGGTACCCTAACCTGAACATGAACCTAAACTATTGTTAAGAGTAAATATGTTTTCACTTAAACCAACCCACTCGACCTTCACATAATTTATCAAAGGGAAGTCAACCAAATTAGGCAAGTGGATCACCATAATTTACAAAATAGGTGTAAATTTTACATATGTTGCCTATGAAGGTGCCGGGTTATTGGAGTATGGGCTATGGATCGAGGTGCACGTTTATTTGAGTGTGGATCGAGTCTATTCATCTCCAGGTTTAGATCACTTCTTTCGGGGTCCTTTGGATGTAGAGGATAGATCACCATCGCTTGCTACCCTCTTAATTTTAATATGGTGTTTTCATTTATATTTTAAATGAAAACACCATATTAAAATTAAGAGGGTAGCAAGCGATGGTGATCAAGAAGACACACGCACGCAAGATGGAGGTCGCAGAGATGAGGATGCTTAGGTGGATGGGCGGGCACACAAGGATGGATCGGATTAGAAACGAGGTCTTTAGGGAGAGGTTTGGAGTGGCTAGGATATCAGACAAGATAAAGGAAGGGAGATTGAGATGGTTTGGACATGTGAAGAGGAGACGAACAACAGCGCCAGTGAGAGCAGTGGAAGCATGCGTTGTAGAGGGGAGAAGGAATAGGGGCAGACCTAAATTGACCTGGGATGAGCGAATTAGACAGGATCTCATAGAGTTGCACCTCTCTGAGGACATGGTCCAAGAAAGGAGTTCGTGGAGAAATAGGATTAAAGTAAGTGACTTATAGGATTTGACACTTAGGTAGCATAACCGGGTATTATGAGGCCTTACCTATAGGTTTTCTAAACATATTTTGATTCATGTGTCTATTTATCCTGTTTTCTTAAGTAGTGTGAAACTTACATGTGGTTGTAGTCGCGTTTACATGTTTGTATGATGTTCATTGTATTATATTTTTATGCACTATCTTACTAGCTTATTACTGCACTTGGCCCGCTAGCCGATAGCGATATATCCCTGTGGTACTTGTCTCGTTACTCCTATGCCTGCCTGTTTTCTGTTCTCTCTTTCTGAGCCGGGGGTCTCTCTGGAAGCAGCCTCTCTATCCGTTTGGGTAGAGGAAAGGTGTGCCTACATCTCACCCTCCCCTGACCCTACCAATAGTCTATACTATTCGTGGGATATACTGGGTATGATTGATTGATTGATTGTTTTCATTTATATTTTAGGATTGGTATATATAATCGGTAACTGAGTTTTCTGGTAGATTAATCTACATGATGAAGAGTAATTAAATCACTCCATGAAGTACCAGGCATTTGCTTAGACATGCAGCAGTCCAGAAGATTTGGGTCTGAATTTCGGTTGTTAGAAACATTTGGTGGGGCTGCTGCTGCATCTGGTTCGTTTGTTGCGTCTGGTGCGCTTGCTACTTCGGTTGGGGCTGCTGCTGCATATGCGTTTGATCTGTTTGCTAACGAAGCTAAAACAAGAGCTGGTCTGCAGACTTGCAGCATGAAAGAAGTCGGGGTTTCAATTTCATCAAGCTTTTAAATTTTCGTTATAAATGTGGTGACTTATTGCAGTTTAATATATGCATATAATGTGTACTCTTATTTTTTATTTGGATAATATGTGATTAGTTAGGTGTATATGTTTCTCCTTAGCTTAATTGATTGTTAATTTTTAATTTCCCAACCCGGGACGCTCCCGGGGTAAAAGCTAGTTTAAAATATTTAATTCAAATTTTTGAATCATTTGAATCTTTCAAATTTTGATTTATAGAATTTGAATTGATAGATTTCAATTAAACTTTATAAATATTCAAATATTAAATGTTCTATTTAATTATATAATTTCATATTTCGATATCTATAATTTTAATTTAAATTTTTTTTATCATTATAGAATTATAAATTTTGAATAATAATGGGAACAATAAGACTTAATTGTAACATTTAATTCAAATTTTGCATTATCTGAATATTTTAAAAAATTTTAAACTTTGAAGTTAAATTAATAGTTGTAACAATTAATCCTACTATGACCATTAAAATAGAGTTATTATAATTAGAGATTTCCTAATATATTTAAAATTTAACAAATAATAGTTTTTATTATAAACTTCTCCAATCAGTTACAAGTTAAAATTCAAATTTTGCTTATCAGAATTGGAATTGATAGATTTAAGTTAAAATTTATATCTATTCAAATATTAAATATTCTATTTAAATATATAATTTCATATTTTAATATTTATAATATAAATTTTAAAATTTTGTTAACATTATAAAAATTCTAAATTTTGAATTCTAGATAATAATGATAACAATTAGACTTAATTATAGCATTTAATTCGAATTTTGAATGATTTGAATATTTTAAAAAATTTTAAACTTTTAAAGTTAAGTTAATAATTGTAACAAACAATCCTACTATTACCTTTAAAATAGAGATATACTAATTAGATATTTCTTAATATATACCCTCTTTGAATGCCATGTCATTAAAATGGCTTTAGTTTATTATATGTATAGATACGGAGAAGGCAGTTCACACATGAAAATAACATTCTTGTCCTTCTTTGTTCATGTAAAATTTCCTTGACCCACACCCATTATTTGGTCCCCATCCATAGAGTATTGACTTTGTACTCTTTAGACAATTAATCCCGATAGCTCAATATATGTTAAAGAGTTTTAAGTTTAACATGTCAATAGGATGGTTTGTAAGTTATTTATTTTTTTACCTCTTTGATATGATTTCAAGGAGTAGTCATTTTCACTCATTGTTTATTTACGTTTTATATTACTCTCTAATAGGTTATATGGTTAAAACTAGTTTAGTTACAAGAGAACGTGTCAAATGGTTTAAAGCAAACTTTAGTACATGAATTCTAATATTGTATTACTCAATAATTTTGAAATATATATTTTAATTTAACAACATATTATTATTGAAAAACGGGGAAAAATCTAGACTAGCAAGGAGTACTTAAGCTAGTCACATAAAAACAAATAATTACATGATGGGTTTCTATAGAAACTCAATCCATTTCTTATTACATTTGAGATATCTACCACTATACCAAATAAATGAGAAATGTTGTATCTTCTCCAGCATTGCCACCCTGATATTTTTATGATTTGAAAATTAATATTATTTTGCCTTTTCCATATGCACCACCAAGTTATTATGGTACCCTAACCTGAACATGAACCTAAACTATTGTTAAGAGTAAATATGTTTTGACTTAAACCAACCCGCTCGACCTTCAAATAATTATCAAAGGGAAGTCAACCAAATTAGGCAAGTGGATCACCATAATTTACAAAATAGGTGTAAATTTTACATATATTGCCTATGAAGGTGCCGGGTTATTGGAGTATGGGCTATGGATCGAGGTGCACGTTTATTTGAGTGTGGATCGAGTCTATTCATCTCCAAGTTTAGATCACTTCTTTCGGGGTCCTTTGGATGTAGAGGATAGGTCACCAACGCTTAGTTTATCTGAATCTTCAAAACATCCTTTTCCATTGGGAGTTATAGTACAATCCATTACAGCATCGACGGCAGACGAATCACCCGTAACAGACTTAACATCCTTCAAACAATTGACAAAAACAAATAATGATCTGTTAAATAGAAACAAAAACTTCATAAACTTCTTAATAAACTTACACAAAAACATACTCACCTTTAACATCAGTTGACTACCACCCTGCTCAGATTCTGATTGGTTAAAAGATTTGAATTCACAATCTGCCTAACTGACCTCAAGATTGTACGTACAAAACAAAAATACAAAATTTAACTATTGAGACAACATTCAAAGCTAAAAGATACTAAGCAATTCCTAAAAATGGGTTTAATTTAATACCTCATCCACATTACAATATGAATTACTATTAACGGCAACTAACTCAGAAATTACGACTGGATTATCACATATTTTCAAGACTGTGTAAACATGGGAGTCGTTTGTAAGATTGTATTCAGAAACATCAATTTTATAAAGCAGCATCTTATCAAGCAAGCGAAACAATTCTTGTGGCAAACTTTCACTATCACCAAGCTTCAACTACCTTTCTCTTATACGACTTGCAGATGATCCGACAACTCTCATAATATCTCGGTCAAACATCACAAAGGATACACTACAAATCTCATCATGAACCCTGACATGCACCTTGAACCTAAAACAGATAGACGAAAAGGTTATCTAAAAACATATATACTAATCATTAAAAGCAATCATGTTATATAAAAAAAATTGTACTTAATTAGATCTAATTACATTGTAGCGGTGGAGGTACAAAGACATTCACAATTGGAATAAAACAAAGCAAAAGCAGACAATTTGAGAGTTTCTTTAGTAACATTTTCATGAAGCTGTAACAATTCTGATTTAGTAATCATATTCCCTAAACATCTGCGACACGCATCATAAAACCAACCATAGCCTTCTTGCGCAATTTTTATTGTCGCAACTACAACACAAGACATTGGCTGCCAAAAAATAAAAATAAAGCCTATATTACTTAACAAAAAAAGTTGTAATATGGAGAACAAATATTAATCATAATTAAAAAATATTAAAACCATATCAATCCCGAAAAGCTTGTCAACACGTTTCTTCTCACAACCAACAATGAATTCCTGAAGCAATGGGTAAATAGAGTGATCTGAAAGTAATGTTTGAGAAGTAGAAGCAACATCTTGTCCTTGCTTCAATATATGACTAACAAATAGCTCGAGTTAATAAAATAAAGAAAAATTTCTAATTTATTTATAAATCCATAAAAAACGACACTGTACCTCCTTCTTAACTCCTTCACCTCAATTAAATCTACATTCAGAAACATCCGAGTTTCAAAGTTGTCACTTTCAACTATAAATTCTAAATATATGCATATACGTACATATATATATATATATATATAGATTAAACCACAATGAACTAACAAATTATTAATAACAAGAGTTTAAAATAAATTACCTTTGAACTCCTTAACCTTGCCATGATGTATAACAACCATTATATGGTCATTACCAGCGTTTTTGAGAAATCACTACAAAAAGACTTGCCATGTAGTAACACTAAAAAAATGTCACAAAAAACCAAAAAAGTGTCACTAAAAGCCCACGTAAGAATGGGCGGCACACAAAAAAAGTGTCACTAGAAGTACTAACACTAAAGCCTTTTAGTGACACTTTTTCAATTTGCTGCACAAAGTTTTTAGGGCTTTAGTTGCACTTTTTTTTGCCACAATATAGAAAAGACTTTTGTGGCACATCTTTTGTGCCTCTAAAAATTGATTATAGTTACATATCTATATTAGTTTTAGTGGCACTTTTTTTGCCACAATATTAAAAACCTTTTGTGGCACATAATTATACCACAAAAATCACATTATTTACAATTTAAATGTAAAACAAAAGTTTGATAAAAACTGTAAATGTAGAAATCATAGTATTATAACTCCAATAATAAGTTCAATCCTAAACATATTTCAAACGTTGGCAAAACAATATGTAATAACTAACATATCCCAAATTTCAAATAGTTACACAAAAAGTCAAAACATTCTTTTTGGAGAGAATTACATTGTCATAGAACTTGGCTTCAAAGTTTCTCATGATATCTACCCTGGAACCATCAACCATATAAATAAGCATTAGTATTTCACCCCATGTGATTTGGTCGCCTCTAAACCACATACATATTCTCACATGTCAAAGTTCGCTTCGCGACGCGCTGTTCATTCCATTCTGTACAGAAGCTGCATAAATCATTATTCAGAAATCAGCTTGTTTTAATTTGCACAAAAGTGAACATGTGACCTTGCTACAAAACTTAAAATCTATGAGAAATGGAGTAAACCACATGCAGATAGCAGGCCTCTGATTTGTAAATCATGAGCTAAAAAAATACCAAATATATTAATGGTCCAAATTTTTAGGATGTAGAGAAATCAAACCCAGGCATTCTAAACTCTCATACAATAATTAATTTCAAATAGTTTAACAGAAACTAAACTTCACAGATTACAAACAGAAAACATCACAATATTTAAATAAGGTTGAACAGAGGAAAGCGAAATATTCAAATTAGGTTTAACAGTAGCAACACGTAATGGATGTTTTAAGCATACATTGGACATAGACCTCAAGTAGGCTAAAAACCATTTCGAACATAAAAACCAATCATGAATAAACCTTTTGAATATATTTCTAATATTCAGTAAATCTCACACAGTTGAATAAAACATGTATACACCAAAGATATATCTTAGGTATTTCTCCGGTCTTCTAAGCCTTCATGACCAATGCGCAAACCGAAGTTTAGATAATGCCTTTTAATTCAACGTTTGTGATCCATCAGTTACTGCTCTATATTTTTATAAGTTGTTTGGCACATTTTAGGTAACGTCGTTTAAGTCAACATATGTGACCCAACATGTGGTTATGCCATATTCTTGTCAACTGTTTTAAAAGGTGCTTCAAGTCTTCAACAAACCTGTTCGCGTATACTTTGTGGGCAAATCAGGTAGGCTAGACAAACAGTATACCAAGGTAACTAATTCCACTTTATAATGCATGCAGCAGACAATGAAAGCATACACTATTACCTATAGTAAATAAATTTAAGACACTAAGGTACATGACTAAGCTGAATTTGGGATCTACAACACTAGATAAAGGTAATAAACAGTCACATACCTCCATAAACGCACAACAACGAACTCCATGATAAGAGAACACCTGTAAAGATATAAATAAAAACCAATTAAATCTAGAGCTACCTTTTTTCCATTTTTACAAGATCATATCAGCGACATACAAACTACACGTATCATGTATACACAAATTAAAATTAAACAAAGTGAGACGCATTGACGAACAACATATTCAAGCCACAAAATATCTCAACTTCGCAAATGATCAGCCCTAAAAGCCGTTGACCAAACAAATTTCACAAATCAAATTCATATTACCTAAGAATCATACAAATATAAATGACAACGCCACACAAATCAAAATCGAACTTCTGAGTGATTCTCAGCAGTCCTTGCAATAAAAATGTCACAAAACAAAAACCACCATTAAGAAAGAAAGTCACCCAATGCGTCAATAGATATACTCTAAAAGCTATACGAACTAACTTCATTTTAGTTATTTTATTTATTTATTTTATTTATGTTTGTAAAAATAGAGTATTTGCAAAGAATCACTATCAGCAATTCCCTGAATAATATTGATATGAATTCTCCATGTTAAATGGCTAACATCACCATGAAGCCACTATTCTCGATTCCCACTGTCTACATATTTATATACAAGCATCCTGAAAAAAAAAACATAGCCCTTGAAACAGAACTATTAATAAAGGCGATTTGTAATTGTCTAATTGAAAGGGAAATAAAATCATTACCTATAGGCTCCTTCAACACAATAACCAAGCAAGCGAACAAGATTCTTGTTGCGCACACGCCCAATCGCCTCTACCTCTACTTTAAACTGAAGAAACACGAATTCGGGATTACCGTATAGACGCTAATCCTAGTAGTGATTCTACTGTATTTTATAAAGAGGAGTGTTTGTAAAATACGTGAGGGTTTAAGGGCAAGACCAAGGGGTTTAGAAGACTACCGATTAGAAGAGCCGAGCCTCTAAAGGTTAGTGTAATAAACAAGGGGTTGAAAAAGGTACGAAAGAGTTCGTAGTCTTTTTGAGTGAAAGTGTGTAAACTGTCAACTGCCAATAAAAGGAGAAGGAGGGTGAGGTTGTGTTTGGCGTCAGTTGGACGCCAGGTGTATCGCCGACGTAGAATGGGCGGGTGGACGCCAGACGTTCCGCTAACGTAAAACGGGCGGATGGACGCTAGACGATCCGCTGACGTAAAACGGGCAGATGGACACCAGGCGATGCCGGTTTTAGTTGGGCGATGATATGGTATTTGTGATGCTTTGGTACCATATCCCTTCAAGTCCCCCCAGTCCAGTGCTTTCATGCACCTTTGGTAGGGGAGTGCTAGACTTGATTTCACAAGTGTACTTTGAGTTACATCCAGTCGTCACTGGGTTTTCATGTAACAAAGTGGACGTGTGTTTTTTGTATGACCTCGTCAACTGGTGCGCGCACAGTGATCAAGCTGCGGGCGTATGACGGAATGAGCGTTTATTGCGGGACCTAGGTTTAGGTCCGGGCGATAGTAAGGGAATGAGGGAAATTCATTCGTTTTGTGTAAGGCCTGAAGCAGGATGAAGAAAGTTAGTTCTTCATCCGTAAGGCTTGAAGCAGAGAGTTACCTGAAAAGCTTGGAGATGACGAGGAGAGTTAACTCCTCATGTGTGAAGCTTGAGATTGATGAGTAGGTTTTGTAATCCTTGCCATAAACTGTTGTCTTCCTTGTGATTTTGATAGTTATGTTCATAGGATTGGTGAAAGACTCATCGAGTGTTATCGGGCTGGCTTGATCAGCATGTTGAAAGCCATTCGTGTGGGAGAAGGAAGTTCTTCGTTGTTTTCTTTCTGTGCGCTGGCGTAGGGCCTGGCTAGGCGTCGGGCCTGATTTGCGCGTCCCGGAGATATGAAAGTGAGAATCTTCTAAAATTTTGATCTGGCGTGCAGGCGTGTAGCCTAGATAGGCGTCGGGCCTGTTTGCGCGGTCCAAAGATGTGAAAATAAAAATTTTCAAAATTTTTGATCTGGCGCACAGGCGGGAAGCCTAGAGAGGCGTCGGGCCTGTTTGCGCGGATAGAAGATGTCAAAATAAAAATTTTCAAAATTTTTGATCTAGCGCGTAGGCGGGGAGCCTAGAAAGGCGTCGAGCCTGTTTGCGCGGTCAAAAGATGTGAAAAGGTGTTTTTTTGTCCCTGTCTGCGCCTGCATTTACTCTGCATTGAATTTGTCTTTTTGAATTTTGTTTGAATTCAAGGCGGGAATGTTTTGAAGTTGAAGAGACGTGTCTGACGGTTGGTACACCTGCCTTGGAGAACGTGTCTGACAGTTACTTTGACTGTTGAGTTGGTAGTCTGCCACGTGTCGTGCATCTGTTGCATGTGGACAGTTGTTGGTGATGGATCTAAACGTGGACGTACACGTGTCGATCATCGACATCGTTTGCCAGCTATTGGTCACGTGGGCTCTCTGACGTGTCTGTTTGTGATTGGACCCCTGCGCGAAAAGCCTATTCGTGATGATTTCTTTCTTTGTCCTTGCATTAAATGCAATGGGTATATATATGTTCCCTTCATCCTCCCTTTGTTTCATTTTTCCATTCCGAAAGAACTTTTCAAATTATCTCCGGCGAGTTAGTGGCTTTTCCGATCAACTGCCGAAGGAGAATTTCTTGTTTTTTGTTCTTCTGTGTCGAAGATGTCTTCTGAAGATAAGAAGGCGGAGTTGGCGATGAAAGATGCTCAAATTTCTTGGTCCAAGGACAAGTTCCGGTCCTTGTTCAAGAAGTTTAATATTCTTCGTAAGTGGGGGCCGGAGTTGCCGGAGAAGGGGCAGATTCCGGTTGACTGTTCGGAGGGGAAAATATGCCTATACGAGGCGTATTTTTTGAAAGGGCTTTTCCGGCTGCCGGTGTCAAAGTTCCTGATCTCCGTCCTGCAGAAGTATGGAGTACATATTTCTCAGATGAGCCCCTTCGGGGTAATGAGAGTTATGCACTTCGAGGCCACATGCCGATCACTGAGAAGGGAGCTGGAATTTGAGCACTTCAATGTGTTCTACAAACTTGAAGTGAAGGAGTCTGGATGGGTGTCTTTTGTTGAAAGATCGAAGACGGTGAGTCTGATTGTGCCGAAGAGTTCGCCCAAGACTCTTCGTGAATGGAAGAAGTGTTTCTTCTTTGTGAAGAAGGAGGTTATTCCGGTGGACATGGAGAAACTGGAGCTCCGTGCTGGGCAGAAGGCACCGTCCTTCGAAGTGATGAAGGATTTTCAGGAGGAGGCCTGGTTTCAGGAGTTGTGTGCGCACCCTACTCGCCTGGATGACCTGGATAGGCTGGACGAGGGTATACTTCGTTTGTTGGGACTGAGCCGCCTAGGCGTCAAGGTGGGTTAGGATGTGGCCCCTGTTGGTGATCACGGGCCGTTATCTGTTGAAGGTAAATTGTGTATTATTATTAATTATTTGTATCATCCTTCTTGTGTTGATGTGCATGTCTGTTTGTAGTTGAGTTGTTGTTTGAGATTTTTGCTGCTCGTGGTACGAAGACCACTTATCTCGTGGTACCCGAGGGAGGTGTGTCGGAGTTGGAGCAGAAGATGGAGAATTTCCTTTTCCCCGCGCCGATGGAAGGTGCGCCCTCTAACCTTGAAGTCGGTTTCTTGATCAATCCTGAGCCGCTGTCCGTGCGCACGGCGGCTGCGATTGATTATGTTTTTTTTTATCCGACGATGAGTCGAGCGGGTCATCGTCCGGTCTAATTCACCATACGCGTCGCTCTGTAGGTGGTGGAGGTTCCAGTGCGGGCGCAAGGTGGTGTTATGACTGGTGAAGCCAGTGCGACTGAAGGAGCGACTACTGAGAGTAAGTGTCTTGACCTTCTTTGAGTTTTTTTGTCTTTGTTTGCGTTTTGTAGGCTGAGCTTTGTTTCTTTGTGTGTAGGTCATAAGTGTAAACTGCCGGAGACGGTTGAGGAGGATGTATCTCAGGGTTCGTCTCTGAAGAGGGCGGCCACAGGTGGTGGTATTGTTGATCCTCCACAGAGTTTGGAGCTTGATCCCCCGCCAGAGCGTGAGCCCTTCTACAAAAAGGCATTGAGAAAGATCAGCAGTGAGTGGTTTTATAATATCTTTTTTCCTTCTTGGTGGTTTTAACAAGTGCTGAACGCATCTTGGTTATTTGTTTGTAGGCTCTGTTCCTCCATCTGTGAAGCAATTTCAAGAATGGAGGAAGAAGAAGCTAGAGGAGGAGAGGGCCCAGGCTGAAGCTGCACGCCAGTTGGAGTTGGCGCAGAAGGTGGAGGAAGAGAAGCGTGCTGTTGAGTTCGCTTTGAAGAAGAAGGAGGATGAAGCCCACGCTCTTCAGCTGGAAGTGGAGCGTAAGCGGGCCGAAGATGTTCGTTTGGCCGCCTTGGCTGATAAAGAAAAGGAAGAGGAGGAATGGCGCATGCTGGCTTTGTTGAAGCAGCATGAGGATTTGGTGAAGGTTAAGAGGGAGCAGGCCCAAGGGATGGTTGCTCAGGGTGGTGGTGGCTCGCAAACTGAGCCTGTTTTTGTGGATCTTGGTGAAGGGGACGTACAGCAAACGTCGCCTGAGGAGGTTGGCGTTGGTGATCTAAAGGAAGAAGATCGAAGGTGGTGGTGCGTCGTCAGCTGTTCCTGCTTTTAGGTTGGATGCGCCGGTTTATACGCCTGAGTGGCGTATAACCGAGAGCTGTCGTTTCCTCAACCCCTTTGTGGCCGAGGAGTTTGTTAATTACGCGCTTCCTCCTGCGGAGCGCTCATCACCGTTCTCAATACTGGGGTACACTTTTCTCGGAGTTGTATATGAACTTGACACAATCTTTGGGAAATTTGTACGCCCTTCACCGCGGGGAGGGTGAATTTTTGGATGAGCAGGCGGTGGTTGCGGGTGAAGCTGATCGCCTGGCTAGAGATAAAGAGGTGTATGAGTCCGCACGGAAATGGCTTTTGGAGCAGGTTCGGAAACTGGAGTCTGACCTGCGTCAAAAGGACGTTGATGCAGCGGAGAAGCAGAAGGCGTGGGCCAACTCCACGGCGACTGTAAACACGGAGTTGGAGCGCTGCCGTCTGTTGGTGCAGAAAGCTGAGTCTGTGTTGGCGGGGCAGAAGAAGGTGGAGGCAGCCAAGGTCAAGGAATTGGAGGAGATGTCCTCCAAGTATGCTACTGCCTTGACTAACCTTAAGGCGAAGGATTCCGATGTGGTGAGGATGACCACTTGAGTATCTGAGTAGGAAGGTCAGATTAATGACCTTATCAAGGAGAAGGAGGCGTGGTCTGTTGAAGATGAGAGTTTGTTGGAAGAGAAGAGGGCTTCTGAGGAGAAGGCCCTGTGGATGATGTCTGACGGCGTTTCAGCGGTAAGTCTTCTTTTAGTTGTATTTGTGTTAAGTGTTTCATGCTCCTACTAACTTGTGTATTTGTTTCTGTTGCAGATCTTCAACCGTTGTTGGAATGAGCCGAAGATGGGCGAGCAAGTGGTGGAAATAGCGCAGGCTGCGCGCGTGGCTGGGTTGCGCGTAGGCTGGTTGGAGGGCTACTTGGCGGTGAAGAATGGGGCCCCTATTGAAGAGGAGCCATTTCAGGATATCAACCCTGAGGATGAACTGGTGGACCAGCTGAAGAAGTTGGAGCAGATGAAATTTCCCGTTCTTCAGACGGTTGGGAAGTGCCTCATGGATGCGGATCCCATTGGTCGCTTCTGACAATGGGTTGAAGAGTCCGATCGTCTTGGGCGGGAGCAGGCTCAAAAGGCGTTAGCGGACAAGGCGGTCGGGTTGGGTAGTTTGGGGATTGCGCCTGAGCCTCCTCAGTAGGTTTTTGTATTGTAGCGTCAATTGTCCTTTGCATTTGTATATGTAACTCTTTTTTAATGGAAATGAAGTTTGGCGCTTTGATATTTGTTCATGTTTGTTCTGAATGCTTTTGTGGGATAAGTTGATATGTGTATGAAGAGTAGATTAGCTTCATAGGTTAGGAGTAAACTTAGCGTCCATTGTGTAGAGTAAATTAGCTTCACAATTTAGGACTTACAGATTGTCGTTTCTAAGTTATGAAGAGTAAATTAGCTTCATAAGTGTAACACCCTAACCGATGGCGGAAACATCGAGGTGTCACGTATTGATGATTGTTCAGTAGCTCATGGTAATACATATGTTTACATAACCCTTTAATACAATATTGCATTACATTAAATGTCTTGAATGAAATCTAGTACATCCAAAAATCAAACAAAGCATAAACTTCAATTATCTTCTCATGCTAGCTCTAGACCTCAAGCATCATTATTTCCTGATGAGTTGTAAAAATGGGGGGGGGGGTCAACTAGAAGTTGGTGAGAATACATAAGCCATGTCAAGCAATTAAGTTTAAGAATAAAAGTTTAGCAATTCAAATGTCTATCGTAAGTTTAAGTCTACATGAATAAACATGAAATGTTGAATCGACATAATCAAACCTCCGACTAGTTTAGGTCCATCCCGTCATTCACGGTTCACCTTAATAATATGTTGGAACGATAACAATCACCCGCGCTCCCCATAAAAGATGGTCAACGAATCTAGGTGGGATTGTCAATCCAATAGATCTATTATTGAGTATCGCCGGCTTGGCCATAGCTAATGATTATGTAATGTTGAAACTTGTTGAAACTGTTGTTGTTGTCTAAATCATGAGGCATTAAAGTTTACAACTAGACATGTATGTAGAATTGCTTAAGTATAATGTTGCAAGTATAAAGAATCGCATAAACATGGTTACGTAAACTCACATTGGCTAAGGTGAATTATCCTCTAAGTGTTGTGAATGTATGCGAGGCGAATCCCAAAGACTCAACAACGTAGCTAGTCCAAATTGAAGAAATAAAAAAAACGAAAAAGAAAGAATATCAAGCTTCCAATTCGCCAATTACAAGAGCTTATAATCAAAGCTTCAATTTTATAGAAGAAAGGTATGAGGGAAAGTTTAATCGGATTGAAACAATCGATTTAGAGGTGCCAAGTATAATGGGTCATAGGTGGGTTTTTATACTAGTTTTGGATTCAATTAGCCATTAAAATTGGTCAACACCATAAAGTAAGGTTTTATGATGAATTGACTATTTGACTAAGACTTTGACTAATCAATTTAAGGAATGTGTTAAGTTTATTTTCTTCTGAAATACTACACAAGATGATAGTTGGCTCAGTTGGTTGTCATTGTGTGTTGGTTGGCTGTGGACGCGGGTTCGAGTCCCCGTCCACACAAATCTTTTTTTGGCAATTATTTCCTTAAAACTATATTATTCTAAATTCATAATATGATTATATAAGCCCGAAAGTGACTCGAAATATTTTTAAAACGTACAAAAGTGTCGAGATACAAATAATTATTAGTTTAAGGTATTTAAAACATATATTGTTTAAAACAATACATTATTTTTATCAAAAAAAATTAGAGGAAATTCGCGATGTTACAGTCTCCCCTACTTTTGGAAACTTCGTCCCGAAGTTATTAAAAACACAGGTTTGAGGTTGATTAGGTAGAAATTAAGGCAGCTGTGGGTTGGGTTAAGGCACGACATGAATTTATAGGTAATAGAATAATTTGGATAAGAGGTTTGAGATGTGAGTTTTAGGGATTGGATTAGGTTCGTCTGAAGTAGCAAGAAGCATAAGAATCTAGCAAAATACTAAACTTATGTTTTAGGAATCTTATAAGAAATGCATGAATTGATTGGCTATATGAAAACCAAATGAACTACTAAAACCTTATTAGAATTTCACACTACCTTAACGTACCTGTAAATTCATGATTACGTTCCGGACCGTAATCACCAATTTACCTTACATTAGGGTTTTGTGTCCTTCTATGACTCTAAACACACATGTAAGTAATGCAAAATAACCTTGTGATTGAATCGTATACAATGTATCCAAAAATGAGTCCAACTGTTGAGCAGGAAAAAGACTTCTACCAGTCAGTGAATAAGAACCTCTACCGATTGTTGAGCAGGTGCGATAGCCTCTACCAGTCGTTGAGCAGGTTGTAGGGCCTCTACCGACTGTTGAGCAGGCATGATGACCTCTACTAATCGTTGAGTAGGTTATTTGGTACTCTACTAACTGTTGAGCAAGTACTTCATCCTCTACCAGTTGTTTGATTAAGTGTACCAATTATTACACACATGAATTGCAAATTGATAATATGTACATGTAAGCAATCAAGTATCAAGTATAGCATACGAGTTGTAATAGAGTTGCCCTAGACAAGGTTAATGACTCTAGGTGTGTCTATAGCAAATAGTTTATATTCCATGAATTCTAGTTTCAAATGTTCAAATATGGTAGACAGTCAAATCCTTATGTATAACTAAGGATTATGTTTGATGCAACACACAATCAAGTTTCAATAGTTTGGTTATCATGGGTAACTAGCTCATGTTTGAGAAGGTGAAGGATATGAATTTAGTTCTTGAGAGGATGATGAAAAATCTTGAAGCAGAATCAAGGTTGTGAGAGATAGTGAATGTGAAAATAGTTTATAAAGAGTTTATTTTATAGTAAGGAGATTATGTAGCAGTGTAAATTTTGGGGTTTGGATCAACGGTTATAATCAAGTGTATAAGAAAACATGATTGTGGTATATGCCAAATATTGTAAAAATTTGAACAAGTTGAAAATGAGTGAGTGTCGATGGAGAATTTAGAGACGATATATTGTTCCTATGGATGGAAAAATTTAATTTTCAAAATTGGTTTTGTACACAAAGCAAAAGTTGTTAAATAGTACAAGCTAAGTGGGCTTTGATTAAAATATTTCCGTTAGTTGGAGATTTCAAACATGAAATTAGGTTTTGAAGATCAAGGTTCTATTAAGTGATTTTTAATAGTTGAAAGCATTATATAGAAAATTGTTTGTTACGTCAATAAATAAACAATTGAATTTAAGTTCGAGGACATCTTTTGACAAAAAAAATATGTACATTGTAAAGTTACTAGGTAATGAAAATACAACGGGATTTAGAAATCTTTAGTTTGTGCTAAGGTATGAGGTTATAGTTTTTAAAAATAAGTAACATGTGGAGAAATGAAATAATATGATTTGGATAGGGTGTTGAATATTTAAAAAGTGGTTAAGATGGTATGGTGAAGTGTGATTGTGAAATCCATAGATGGTTATGAAATGAGATTGATTTAAGCTGTAAAATTTTGAGATTTTAGAGCTTAGTTTAAGGAAAGTGAGTGTAATCATTTATTCATTAATTAAAACGAATAAACGAAAACGTTGACTTATCAAAGATTCTAGATTCTAATAACATAGTGAAAACATGCTTTAGCCTATAAGTGAACACTCATCCCGAGAATTCCCAGGTAGGCATCCGGGTCCCTCGTCTGATTGGGATATATGCGCAATGCCAGCCTAGACAGAAGACTCAGAATACAGGCGTTCACCCTTCCAGATTGCACGTGTTCGTTATTAAAATCTAGAACTTCAACGAGATCTCAAGGTGGTTCAGGCTAAACCTGAGGATTTTGTCCTATTAGTCTAAGAGTAGATCTTGTGATGGAGAACAATCTTCTTATAGGGACTAAAGTAGGGATAAAAAGTAGGATGGAGATAGAGAATAGAAACAAGTAGGGTTGCAAGTAAAAGGAGCAAGTACTGATTATAATCCTATGGTTATAGACTAGATTATTTTTCTAATAACCTAATTCCCTATAACCAAGGCTCTAATACCAATCTGTAACACCCCAACCGATGGCGGAAACATCGAGGTGTCACGTATTGATGATTGTTCAGTAGCTCATGGTAATACATATGTTTACATAATCCTTTAATACAATATTGAATTACATTAAATGTCTTGAATAAAATCTAGTACATCCAAAAATTTAACAAAGCATAAACTTCAAATATCTTCTCATGCTAGCTATAGACCTCAAGCATCATTATTTCCTGTTGAGTTGTAAAAATGGGGGGGGGGGGGTCAACTAGAAGTTGGTGAGAATACAAAAGCCATGTCAAGCAATTAAGTTTAAGAATAAAAGTTTAGCAATTCAAATGTCTATCGTAAGTTTAAGTCTACATGAATAAACATGAAATGTTGAATCGACATAATCAAACCTCCGACTAGTTTAGGTCCATCCCGTCATCCACGGTTCACCTTAATAATATGTTGGAACGATAACAATCACCCGCGCTCCCCATAAAAGATGGTCAACGAATCTAGGTGGGATTGTCAATCCAATAGATCTATTATTGAGTATCGCCAGCTTGGCCATAGCTAATGATTATGTAATGTTGAAACTTGTTGAAACTGTTGTTGTTGTCCAAATCATGAGGCATTAAAGTTTACAACTAGACATGTATGTAGAATTGCTTAAGTATAATGTTGCAAGTATAAAGAATCGCATAAACATGGTTACGTAAACTCACATTGGCTAAGGTGAATTATCATCTAAGTGTTGTGAATGTATGCGAGGCGAATCCCAAAGACTCAACAACGTAGCTAGTCCAAATTGAAGAAATAAAAAAAACGAAAAAGAAAGAATATCAAGCTTCCAATTCGCCAATTACAAGAGCTTATAATCAAAGCTTCAATTGTAGAAGTAATAGACTATAGAAGAAAGGTATGAGGGAAAGTTTAATCGGATTGAAACAATCAATTTAGAGGTGCCAAGTATAATGGGTCATAGGTGGGTTTTTATACTAGTTTTGGATTCAATTAGCCATTAAAATTGGTCAACACCATAAAGTCAGGTTTTATGATGAATTGACTATTTGACTAAAACTTTGACTGTTTGACTAAGACTTTGACTAATCAATTTAAGGAATGTGTTAAGTTTATTTTCTTCTGAAATACTACACAAGATGATAGTTGGCTCAGTTGGTTGTCACTGTGTGTTGGTTGGCTGTGGACGCGGGTTCGAGTCCCGGTCCACACAAATCTTTTTTTGGCAATTATTTCCCTAAAACTATATTATTCTAAATTCATAATATGATTATATAAGCCCGAAAGTGACTCGAAATATTTTTTAAAACGTACAAAAGTGTCGAGATACAAATAACTATTAGTTTAAGGTATTTAAAACATATATTGTTTAAAACAATACATTCTTTTTATCAAAAAAAAATTAGGGGAAATTCGCGATGTTACAATAAGTTAGAAGTATGGCAATGTTTGGCGTCTAGGTTATGAAGAGTAAATTAACTTCATAAGTTAAAGCCAAAGTAATAATTACGCAGTTGTGGACAAAATGTAAAGTGATGGAGTGTATTTTTCCAAAACTGAGATTTTCATAAGTAACATGGGCGCAATTGCTCTACGTTCCATGATCTAGGTATGGGCGTGCCGTCGAGTCTTTCGAGCGCGTATGCCCCTTTTCCTAGTACTTGATGAATCTTGTAAGGCCCTTCCCAATTGGGCGCTAGCTTTCCAGGGCGCTCAGAATGAGACGCGTAGTTGTCTCTTAGGACATAATCCCCAATGTCAAATTCGCAGGCTTTAACTTTGGAGTTGTAGTAGCGCTCCAATTGTTTCTTATAGTTTGCCTCGCGTATAGCGACGATCTCGCGTCTTTCGTCTAAGAGGTCCAAGTTGAGACGCAGTTCTCTGTCGTTGTATGTTTGCGCAGTGTTGAGGACCCTTGGCGACGAAAATGATATTTCAGCAGGGATTACGGCTTCAGAGCCATATGTTAGGCTAAAAGGGGTTTCGCCTGTGCTGGTCTTTGTGAGGATGCGATGCGCCCATAAGACATGCGGGCGTTCATCTACCCAACCTGTTCGTTTGAATCCTAGGATTGCCTTTATGCCTTCGACCAACGATCTGTTGATACATTCCACCTGACCGTTTCCTTGAGGGTGGGCGACAGATGTAAAGATCTGGTTGACGCCCAACTGTGTTAACCAGGCTTGAATCTTTTTGTCCGCGAACTGCGTCCCGTTGTTCGTGACGATTTCCATGGGTAGGCTGAAGCGGCAGATGATGAATTCCTAGATGAATTTTTTGATGTGTTCAACAGTGATTGATGCGAGCGGCTTGGCTTCAACCCATTTTGTGAAGTAGTCGATGGCGACTATAAGATATTGTATCTTTCCAGGGGCCATTGGAAACGGGCTGACTAGATCGATACCCATTTCTGGAATGGCCAAGCGGCGGTGACTGGAACCAGGTCGTTCTTTGGTCGCAATGTATTTGGTGCGTGTTGCTGGAAATTAAAGCAAGTGCGTAAGATCTTGACAATGTCCTGGTGCATCCCGGGCCAGTAGTATCCGGCTTTCATGATCTTTGCGACGACCATTCTTGGGCCTGCGTGGATAACGCATATGCCTCCGTGGATTTCCTTTAGAAAGGAGGCGGCAGTCGCGGTGTCCACGCACCTCAGGAGAGGGCCAATATAGGAGCTTCGATATAAAACACCATTCATGAGTTGATAGTGCTCGGATTTGTATTGAAGTTTTCGGGCCTCTGCTTTTGGGGTGGTAGCGTGACCGTTGCTAGGTATGCTTGGATCGGGGTCATCCATGACCCGGCGCCCGTTTGTGTTATATTGACCTGTCTAAGTGGTACTGAAGGTTGAGCTAGAGTTTCGATGCGTACCTCTTTGGCCATATGCGGCCAAGCAGTGGATGCCATTTTGCTGAGGGCGTCGACAGCTTCCTTGTTGCCACTTCGGTTGATGTTGACAATTGTGAAAGCTGTGAATCTTTTGGTGAGAAGCTTGGCTTGGTCGACGTATTGAGCCATAACCGGGTCTTTGGCATCGTAGACGCCGTTCATGTGACCCGCTATGAGCATTGAGTCGACGTGGGCGTTCAGATGTCTTGCGCCCATTTTGTCCACCAGGCGTAGTCCTGCGAGGAATGCCTCGTATTCTGCTTCGTTGTTTGTGCTTGGAAACTCAAGGCGAACGGCGTATGTAAATTCGGTTTTGTCAAGGCTGACGAGTCGTTGACCTGCGCCTATGCCTTGATCGTTGGAGGCTCAGTCTGTGTATAGTGACCAGGTTACACGAGAGTCTGGGACAGGTTTCGGATCTTGTTCATCTTTGCAGTCTTGTATTTTGTCTGTTGGGATTTCTGCGATAAAGTCCGTGAGGACCTGTCCTTTGATCGCGGGCCTTGGTTTGTAGATGATGGTATGCGCGCCAAGTTCGATTGCCCATTTTGCTAGGCGGCCTGAGAGTTCTGGTTTTGAGAGTACGGTGTTGATTCTGTAATATGTTAGGACATTGATTGGGTGTCCCTGAAAGTACCGTCGTAGACGTCTTGAGGCATGTTCTAGTGCGAGAACTAGTTTTTCCATTGTGGAGTATCTAGTTTCTGCGTCTGCCAGGGTGCGGCTGATGTAGTAGATTGGTGTCTGAACTTTGTTGCGTTCTACCAGAAGTACTGCGCCTATCGCTGTTTCTGAGGTGGATAGGTATAGTGTTAATGGTTCTTCTGGGAGGGGTGCTATTAAAGTTGGTAAGTAAGTCAAACATTGCTTCATTTCACGAAAGGCCACTTCCGCTTCTGGAGTCCAGTGGAATTGTGTCTTTTTCAGTACATTTCTTAGGGTATGAACAAAAGGAAAAGATTTGGACGCGTAGTTAGATAGGAATCGGTTGAGGGCGACGAGGCGTCCCATAAGTGTCTGCACGTCCTTTATTGAATTTGGTGATGGCATGCGTTGGATAGCTTGAACTTTCTCCGGGTTTGGTTTGAAACCGCCATTGGTAACAATGACGCCTAAAAAATTTCCCTTCTTAGGCTCCGAAGGAGCACTTCCCTGGGTTAAGCTTCATCTGAATATCGCGCAACTGTTCAAAGGTGCGCTCGATGTCCAATAGCATGGTGTCTTCTTGGGTGCTTTTGATGACCAAGTCGTCGACGTAAACCTCAAGGTTGACGCCGATTTGGTTGATGAAGGCGTGGTCCATTAGGCGTTGGTAAGTTGCGCCTGCATTTTTTAGTCCGAAGGGCATTTTGGTGTAGCAGTATACCCCTCTGTCGGTTCTGAAGGCTGTTCTGTCTTCGTCTTCATAGGCCATTTGGATTTGGTGGTATCCTCGATAGGCGTCGAGGAAACACTTGTATTTGAACGGCGCTAGAGAGTCTACCTTCAGATCGATTTCTGGTAGGGGGTAGTGATCCTTTGGACATGCTTTGTTGAGGTCTTTGTAGTCGACGCACATGCGCCAAGACCCGTTCTTCTTAAGGACCATGACGGGGTTAGCTACCCAAGTTTGGTGGTTGCACCTTCTTATGATGCCTGTCTCGAGTAGGTCGTCGACCTGCTCGTTCATGGCTTTGACTCTGTCACGGCCCAGCGGGCGTTTTTTTCTGAGCTATTGAGCGAGCATCTTTGTAGGTGTTGAGGCGGTGCTCGGCTATGTGTCTTGGGACACCAACCATGTGAGATGATTGCCAGGCAAAGATGTCTTTGTTTGCCACCAGAAGTTGTTTTAGGTGTATTCGTACCTGGGGGGACAGAGTCGGCCCCAAGGTGATGGTTTGTTCGGGAAGGCCGGGTTGAGTACCCATTCTTCTTCTTTTGGGGCGAGTGGTGTTGGCGGCGGAGTATCTGCCGCGGCTCAGTTGTCATGACTTCATTGAAGAAACCTGCGATAGGTGCATCTGGTTGCAGGCGTGCTTTGTCTTTGTCATCGAGTTGGTCAAAGCACTGCTGGTACATGATGTCGAAGCTGCTTCCGCCATCGCACATCATTTTGTAAGTTCGGTAGTGTCTGAACAGTGCTGTGATGGTAAGTGGGGTTGTTGACTTTGCGCCCCCTGGTATTATTGGGAGGATGACCTGGGCCTCCCTCCAATTTCCAGACGTCGTCCCTTCTGCTTGCGGCGACGTGTTTTTTGAATATTTTACGTGGCCCACATCTTTTTTTGAATATTTTAAGGTGATTAATGACGTCAGTTTTTGCATCATACAGGCATTGGTGGCCAGTCTCTCCGATTAATACATCAGCCTTCTGATGTCACTCACACTTCTCCTAATATGAAAAGTATAGATAGATAAGTTAGTTAAACATAATCTAAAATATATAGTTTAATTTTATCTTATCGATTACCATATTATTATTATCAATATCAATTGGACTCTTTTATTAGAAGTAGAATTCATGGTTATCAATATCAATTGGACTCTTTTATTAGAAGTAGAATTCATGGTTATCAACCTATTAATTTTCGATAAACTTTTCAAAAATTTGTATTATATGTTTGAACTTTTCTACTACCATCCATCTCAATCTCAAACAAATAAATCCTTTTCATTTGTGAATTTCCTAAAACATAAGTTCGGTGTTTTTCCTTTCATTAAAGTTTGAATTGGATTTTCTGCATCCATTAATGATCACTATCGTAACCAAGTATTGATACTTTTGACTGAAGCACCTATAAATCATCAAGTCACGTACTTTCTTCTAACACTACTAGAAAAAACACCTTTCTTGATGCGTATTGCGCGTCATGAAACGGTGTTTATGACACACAAAAGAAAGTCATTATAGGCATGGTCATAAAATTAATATGACATGCATACGCGTGTCATCTTTTAATGACATGCATTGATGACACTCTTTTTTAACACACGTTTATGACACGCCTTAATGACACACAGTTACGACACGCTATGCGTGTCATCTTTTTTGACTGAAAAAAATCTAATTTACCCTAGATTCATATATATATATATATATATATATATATATATATATATATATATATATATATATATATATATATGGAGGCTAAGTATCTACAAAAAACCCAAAATTTTGAAGAAACTCGGGAAACTCTAACTTCCCAAGCTTTTTATCATCTGAAAAAATTAGGGTATGTAATATACATGTTTTTAAGAGTTTTGAGCCAAAAAAAAAAATTAAAAAAGCGCCGAGTGGATATTTTTTAAAAAAATAAATAAGTTTTTTTGTGTAACGTATGTTACACACTTTACAGACATGTAACATATGTAACACAAAAAACTTATTTATTTATTTTTTTAAAATATCCACTCGGCGCTTTTTTTGTTATTTTTTTTTTGCTCAAAACTCTTAAAAACATATATATTACATACCATAATTTTTTTAGATGATAACAAGCTTGGGAAGTCAGAGTTTCCCGAGTTTCTTCAATTTGAGTGGGTTTTTATTTAATCCATCCTCTATATATATATATATATATATAATATAATATATTTCAAAATAAAATACATATATTAATAAGATAAAATATAAATATGATTTAAAAAAAATATTGTGTCTATACATTCGTCGAGACTTAAAATACAAATATAAATACAAATACAATTTTACTTGAAAATAAAAGTTACGCATAACTTGACCGTTCTTCGTGAATGCTATCCGTATCCGCATCTGCGTAAACATAGTTGACTTGTCTCACTTGAAGCTCTTTAAATCGTGTGCACTATACTCAGCTTCAAAACCTAAACCTAACCTCAGTAGCTTGCACTCTACCCGGTGTGCCATCAACCAAAAACCTGTCAAATTAACATAATACCTATTAGGCATGAGCACACATAATAAACAAAACGTAATATGTTTGAGTATATTAACTACACTACAGATTTCAAAGTATAACAATCAAGATAATAATCTAAATGCCAAGTTGCAAGGAAAGATGCAAACAGGTAGTAGATATACTAATCACATAATTGATAAAATCCAACATATTAACATTAAGAGAAAAATAACAAAGGAGCATGTTAATATTCATAATATAAGTAAAATATATAGTAATGTAATCTAAGCCCGGCCACTAGTGACTGGCCTTAGATAAACTCAAAACTCTAGTGCCTTCACAGTCCAATTCTCATGGACTTTAGGTCACATCGTGAGCCAAATCAGTAGTAACCATTTGATATAAACGTGCGTTTTTAATTAAGCTAACGTGCGTCTTGTTAAGTTTTGTTTGTTTCATGAAGTGCGTCTTTTTATCTATATAACGGTTACTGTTCCACAGCAGAAGTCAAAAACAGTTGTGAAAAAACAAACCTGGGAATCATCAGCATCACTAATAGAAGCTTTGCGCGATTTCTGCGTCCTTCAAGTAAAGCATGTACATTTACATAACTGATTATCGACGTCTTTATTTCAAAGAGAAAACATAACTAATACGGGCATCCTACCTCATCTGCTACATAATCAATTTCAGTGTTATCTTGCATTTCAATAGTCGCCCATACCATATAAATATCTACAATTTCAAAATAAGACAAATGAAGTTCGCTTAGGAAACAAGATAGATGAAATGCTGTAAAGTTCAAAGTGTTATTACAAGGAAAAGAAAAATATGAAACATGGAACATATGCATTTACAACAAACTTCATTCTCAGAGGGAAGACGAGCTAATTTTCAGGCAACATTTCAGTAACAAATATCTCGGCGAACCCGTTTAGACTTGAACCCAATCCTGTACTGATTCAGCTAGGAAACACAGAAAAAATGAGATGATGATGCGAGGAAATGTTAATAGAATCCTAACCTTCATCAACACTTGAATATATGTGGAGTGTTTAAGTTTCTTTTCAAGATGTAGTATTTTGACTCTTACTTGGCCTCCTGTATATAAAAGTATTCGGTGGCACATAAAAACGCATTCACTATAAAAGCGGCCTACATTTCGTATTGTTGTAATGCAAAGCAATATTAATCTTAGGAGGAAAAAGATGGACATAAGCAGCCCATGTCACCTTTTGTGTAACAAATACAAGACATGTTTTGATGGTTGGTTAAAGTTTGTTGATGCAGAAATTATATTAAAACTTTCCATCAACATATACTAATAAGCGATTATAGCAACTGATTATATAAGAGTTAACGACAAATCATATTTTCATATTATAATGAAAATGAAGGGTTGAATGTGGTGTCCTTTCCTTCACTCTCTATTTCTTTCGCATTTCAATTGTTCATATACGAATCCGCCATATGAGTTAGCTGTCTCTTACCATATGAACACGTTTATATTTAATGATACATATTCAATATTATGAGATCTTAACATAATATTTCCGCATATTTTTTAATTAGTTTCTTTGCTTCATATTCCTAACACCAAAAGATCTTACTAATCTACAAAGTTTATGCATAACATTCTATTTGTCAAGATCAATCATCTCAAGAAGAAAATGGCACAACAATAGTGAAACAAACATACACAAAAAACAAAGCGATGAGTACTTTTAGTAGTAATATTAATCTTTTGAATCTCCTCTTAGTTTTGTTAATTACAAGCTTCAAGATTCATTCATGTACAATCAAAAACTTTGGAATAACATCCTTTTATAAACCAATCACATTTTATTTTATTTTTCAAACGACCAATGTTTAATTACAAGCTTCATGTACAATCAAAAACTTTCAAATTAATAACATCCTTTTATAAACCTAACACGTTTTCTTTGCTTTCCAAAAGACCAATGCGTGTCATATTCACAACTCAACAAATGGATGGTCAAAGTCAATCAACACAGCAAGCAAAATAAATTCTTTGAAAGAACTAATGATAAAATTAAGCTTCACAACTTTGCAGCACCATAAATCCAACCAAACAAGCAACACATATGAAAGAAAAAAAGAAAAGAAAACAAATAAACAAACAATTCTTCTCATATACATTTTCACAAACACCTAGTGTGCACCTAACTGCAACCTATCTTTTTATTTAGAAAGAGAGTAAGAGATCACCTGGTTACTGAGAGATGTAAAAAGTAACTTGAACCTCAAATGGTGGTTACCAGCCCAGGTTCAAAGGGTTCAATCAAGAACCAATCATTACCATTTTCGGGTGCAAAGGTTCACTTTCAACCACCCAATCTGTATCGCCTTCTTAACCAAACCTTCGGCCACACCCAATTTCCTTCTTTTTACGTCGTCCAACCCTGACTCACATCTCGCCTCTATTAGATCTGGCCTTAAGCTCTCAAGTCGTCGTAGCGCCGCTATTAGATCTGGACGTAAACTCCTATCTCCCATCTCGCCGCTACTAAATTCATTCATCTGTGGCTATCGCTGGGTGTGACTGTGAAAATTCTGGAATGTTGATGATGGCGTACTGGAGGGTGAGGTTTGGCTCTTTAGGTTTTTAAATTGGATTAAAATATTTGGGGGAATTAGATAGTAGATGGAGCGAAACATGGAATTTTATTTTGATTTTTGAAAAGATTGACCCTAAAGCATGACATAGTTGTTTTGCTTGTGTCATGTTTATTTTTTTATGACGCTAAAACAATGACACGCAAAATTGCGTGTCATAAATTAGTCAGATTTTGTAATTCTTGACGTTTTTTTAATGACACACACTTTTGAGTATCATAAATGAGTAT
This sequence comes from Ambrosia x helenae, assembly GCA_030844895.1. Classification (NCBI taxonomy): domain Eukaryota; kingdom Viridiplantae; phylum Streptophyta; class Magnoliopsida; order Asterales; family Asteraceae; genus Ambrosia; species Ambrosia x helenae. Next base: position 26,684,381 of record CM061228.1, on the reverse strand, counting down.
GTGTCATTGTTCGCGTGTCAAGTAATGTATATTTTCTAGTAGTGTAATCAAAAGTAGATAAAGTTTACTTTAAAAAGTGTAAGAATATTTTGGGATTTTAATCAAAATAAATCAACAGATAAAATTAAAATGGGAAAAATATACGTTAAGTTTCCAAAAGAGAAGGGAAAATGCAAAATAGGTATAATCTATAATTGTTGGGTTTCACCCCCATTTTTTAAACGTACATAACTTTTTCATACGACATTATTTAAAAAAATAATACATCATAGAAACAAGTATTTTATCCTCTTTCATTTGCCTACCCTATTACTATACTTTTTTTTAAAAAAAAACTTTATTTTGCTGCCTTGACAACCTGCGTTTAATCATGTATAACTTACGTTTAATCATGTATAACTTGCGTTTATTCATATATAACTTGCGTTTAATCATGTATAACTTGCGTTTTAGTCATATATAACTTGCATCTTTTTATCAGGTATAATTTGCGTTTTATCTAATATAACTTGGGTTAAATCATATATAACTTGCGTTATATCATGTATAACTTGCGTTTTTTGTCAGATATAACTTACATCTTTTTATCAGGTATAACTTGCGTTTAATCTTTGAGTTGTTAAACGATGATATCTACTTATTTATTTTCATTTATTATTTGCTTAAATCACATGAAATCAACACTCTCTGTATTTCACCTACTTATTTAGATAATAATCTTTAATTGTTTACTTAATAAACTTTGAGAACTATTAGTATACAGATGTGTTTACGTTCTGCAACAAGGTTGTTGACCAGACGAGATTTATTGTCTCTGCATTTTCATTGATTCATAAGAAACTACCCATTTGAACTTCTTTTTATCACTTTCATTCTTTTTTGACAAATTACAATGACAAATAGTTTCAGTTAATGTATAGAACAAGTTAGTCATGAACAATGGATTAAGTGAAGAACAGAGCATGATCAAGCTATCAACCAAGCGATTTTTTTAAAAGTATAGCAATATGGTATGCAAATGAAAGAGGATAAAAAACTTGTTTTTATGGTGTATTTTTTTTAAATAATGTCGTATGAAAAAGTTATTGGCGTTTTTAAAATGGAGGTGAAACTTGAAAAAAATCAACAATTATGATGACGGACAATAATACCCTTTTTAGCTAGGGACATGTGTCAGCCTCTTGTTCATTCTTACACTTTTTATGCTAACAACATTTTTACATTAGCCTCACCCGTTAAGAGTATATATGTTTTGACTTAAACCAACCCGCTCGACCTTCACATAATTTATCAAAGGGAAGTCAACCAAATTAGGCAAGTGGATCACCATAATATCTAAAATAGGTGTAAATTTTATATATGTTGCCTATGAAGGTGCCGGGATATTGGAGTATGGGCTATGGGCTATGGATCGAGGTGCACGTTTATTTGAGTGTGGCAAATTAAGGTGCCAGATTATAGAAGGGGTAGGGGTGCTTAACGGGTCGGGTTCGTGGGTTGGTGGGTCCAATCCAACAAGAACCCGAAAAATTTACATGAACCCGAACCCGACCCCGACCCAAACCTGAAAATTGTGAGATACATATGAACCCGACTCCGACCTAAATATTTCCTGGTTGACCCGAACCTGACCCGTTCAACCTGATTTTTTTTCCGCAAATTAATGTATTAGAATTAAAGTTTTACTACAAAAAACACAAACATTTATAAAACATTTATGTTTTACTTATAAAAGCTCATACACATTTCTATTTTAAGTTATAAGTGTAGCATAAAATACATAACCAATTTAATTTATAACATAAAACATATTGTAAAAAAACAATATATAGTATAAATAGGTTAAAACGGGTCAACCCGCCATCCTACGCGTGTTGACCCGAACCCAGTTAGACTAAACTTAAACCCGTTAATTTCGTGTTATGTTCAGGTCGTATTTTCGGGTCGTGTCATAAATTCACACCCGTTCTGAAGGGGTTGGATACTTTACATATGTTAGTTATGAAGGTGCCGGATTATTGGTGTATGAGCTATGGGTTTTGAAGGTGCATGCTTATCGGAGTATGGGCTAACCTAATTGGTTTTATGGACCGACGTCTACTTAAACAAGCATAAAACTCAATATCTATTTTGTTATTTTCTAGTTTACTTAACTGCTTCCATGATTTTCCCTTTCCCACAGGCCACAACCACAGAGTTCTAAGACGACTTGTGTCAATTCATGACTTTTACAAACTTGGTCCAAGTGTTGTTATTATTGTTTCTTTTTAATATCCCTCTTGCAATATTGCAAATATTGAATATTTTTGGCCTCATGGCTAACTACCCAATTTTCAATATCATTTGTTCCAAAAGTAACTATCAATTCACTGTTTCCTCTCTCTTACCTTTCCTTCTACTTTTCTTATAAAAACAAATTAAATACACATATTACTCACCATCCCACAACTTTGATTCAAAATTTTCTTTTGATTTTCTCAACAAATCATTACACTTGCCAACATGTCTGAAAGCAAGGTTAAATTTCTGCACTCCCTTTTGTTTTCTGTTCATCTTCAATAACAAATCCATAATTACGTCAAAATCTTAACAAAATATCACACACACATAGAGTTAAGCGGTTAAGCCCATTACATCATGGTTTCAACTTCTTTCAATCATTTCACAAAAAAAAGCTCATACTTGTCACCATGCTTAACTTAGGTTCATTTACATCTTTCTTGAGTTTAGTGCATCATTAACATCTACTAAAATTGTATTTAATTGCAGAAAATTGTTATTAAACTGGATGTGCATGACGATAAATGTAAAAGGAAGGTTTTAAAGGCAGTTTCTGGTCTTGAAGGTTAAATTTGTTTCTTTACATTCTAATTTCTTTTTATATATTTTACCATAACTATGATATTATTTACACTATTTTCAAATACTTTTAGGGATCGAATCCCTAGCTATGGACATGAAGGACCAGAAACTAACAGTTGTCGGTAAAGTTGATCCGTACGTATTGTTAGTAAACTTAAGAAATGGAACCCGGAAATAGTATCCGTGGGACCGCAGAAAGACGACAAAAAAGATGATAAGAAGGATGATGAGAAGAAGAAACAAGAAGAAGCTTACAGAAATATGGTGGAATCTTATTGGCGTTATAACTATCCTTGCATGCCACCACAATACTCTGTTCGCAGTGTGGATGAAGGTCTAGGTGGTTGTGTTATTTGCTGAATGTGCAAGAAAAGATGAATTAGGTACATGCATGTATATGGGTTTGGGTTTGGGTTTGGATTGGTGATCATATCCATATTTCCATTATAAAGGGTTTGTGTATAGACAAACATATATTATTATTCATAGAATAACATTTGGATGTTCAAGTGCTTTCTAGTTGTATTTATATGGATAAGTTATATGTTGAAACTTGAAAGTACACAAAAGAAAAGAGAAAAAGAGAATCAGTGTCGAAAGCAAAACTATTTAATGGGGGGTCATCGGTTACAATCAACGAGTCGAACTCATTTGCCAATCAATTTTTTATATTTGGAAATCTACCAGTTATTTTGATTACAAGTAACTGGACTTTTAGCGGCGACGCCTGTTGCCGCTAAAGGTATACCTTTAGCGGCGGCACGACTTTTAGCGGCGACGGTTGCCGCTAATGGTCTTGCCATCTTTTGTCTATCGCTATTGCTCCTGTTGCCGCTAAAGGTGTCCCGGCTAAAGCTATTTATCCACGTGGCATTATCTTTTAACTTTAATTTTTTTTTTGCCACGTGACATGACACGTGGCAGATTCCTGTGTAATCTGGGCAAGACGTTTTCGTTTATTCCGCACACGCATAACCAAACTAAATAATAACAAAAATAATAAATTAACATCTACATATATATAAATAAACATAACAAAGTTAAACCAACATTCGTCAAAACATATCAAACAAAATAAACTAACATACCAACCTAATATTTGATTCAAGCATACACCATCAAAACTAAACAAACATACCAAAGCTGCCTAAAAGTCTTCGTATTGGTCTTCGTCTTCATCGTCGTGATCGTGATCGCCACTATTACCACTTCCGCCTTGATTTCCAAGCCTTTGTTGGACCAATTGATTAGCCATTTGGAGCAATTGCGTTTGGAATTGAGGAGTCGCTATGATATCATTAAATTGCTCCTACAAAACATATTTATACCAAATGGGTCAACTATTAACAAATAACTACAAATATATACCAAATGTGTCAAATATCCTATTTACTAAACATATTTATACCAAATGGGTCAACTATCAACATTTAAACTACAAATATATATCAAATGGGTCAAATATCCTATTTACTAAACATATTTATACCAAATGGGTCAACTATTAACAAATAACTACAAATATATACCAAATGGGTAAAGTATCCTATTTACTAAACATATTTATACCAAATGGGTCAACTATCAACATTTAAACTACAAATATATACCAAAGAGGTCAAATATCCTATTTACTAAACATATTTATACCAATGGGTCAAGTATCCTATTTACTAAACATATTTATACCAAATGGGTTAACTGAGAACAAATAACTACAAATATATACCAAATGGGTCAAATATCCTATTTACTAAACATATTTATACCAAACGGGTCAAATACTAACATTTAAACTACAAAGAGATACTTGTGTAAACATCGGTTCCGTAGGCGTAACTTGAGGAAGGCTTTCTTTCGGAAAAGGCATATGCCCAATCCCGATAGCATGTCTGCGACGACTACCCAACACCTCTTCAAATATAGAAAACTTCAACACACCCCAAATAATATTAGTTTTAACCTACTTTGAACCCAACAAACAATCTCAAAAACATGAAAACTAAACACACAGATAAAAAAATATATACCAACCTGATCCACCTGTTGGGAGCTGCCTGCTTCTCCTCCTTCTTCTTCGGCGATCCGTTGACGTTCAGACTCAACCCGTGACTTTAACTTGTGCTGTATTTTACAAAAGTGATTTAATAGATTATAAATATATATAATAGATTATAAATAAATGCTTACATAATTCTCTTCATTCTAAGGGCTATCAAACGTCCCTTGCCTTCCTATATGTCCAATACGGTATGCTTCATACCGTTCCATGCCCTGTTTAACATTAAAAGCTAAATTATAATTTAAATAAACATTATCGTCTATGTATATGTGTGTGTATATACCTTCTTGTAACAATGACTGGCAAGAGAGCTCGATCACCTCGGTATGTGTTCGTTCGTTTTTAGCGGGCGGCTTTAGCAAATGCAGACTTCCTCTGATGCTCTGGAGTGCAGAAGTGATCAACAGCTCGATGCCAGTTTTCCAATTTCATACCCTTGGGAGGATTTTGATTTGCTAACTCCACATCCCCATCATCTCCCAACACCTGCAAATAATGACGCTTTGCGTCGGCTTTGCGGTCGCTGTACCGCTTTCTGATAACCGCCATAAAGCCTCCTTTTTTAGCGGCATTCATTTCTTCATTAACAGCATCCAAGTCGAAGCAACCCTAATAATTATATAAAACAAGCTAGTCAGATAGAAAAAAAATCAACAAATAACATATAGAATATATATTTACAAATCACTAACCTTTAAATCTCAAATAACTTGTCTTTGTAAGCCTTAGAAACATTATCCCAACCTTCCACATCCAACGGGATCTCACGCCATATATGCATGGATGCCTCCCGGGAGAAGTAGCCGCCATCTTTGCCTACAGGCATGTTGGTGGCGGCATCATCAAATGGAATCGCTACTTTGCCTTTGCCTGTCTTAAGTGCTTTTCTTAAGCCCTTGTTTTTTGCCGGGCCCCGTGTTCTCCTACGAGGAGCTGCATTTAGAGTTAAAAATAATTAGTCACATTATTAGAATTGAAAAAGAAGTAAAAATAGTAAACAGTAAATAACTGTAAGACTTACCACCATCTTCCTGGTGGTTGTTCCACCAATCATCACCGCCTGGTGGCGGTGGCGGCGCCCCTGCACCGTCTCCCCCGTGGCCCATAACAGCGGCCATCAAATAAACAAACAAAAACAAAATCGAACTCATAGTGTCCTGCAAAAAGGAAATAAAAAATATTAGTCACATTATTATATGTAAGTCCTGCAATTAGAAATAAAACTTATTAGTCACATTATTATATGTAATAAATAAAGTATAAATAGTAAAAATTGATTTATTATAATAAATACATGAAATCATCAACAATTACTGTTTTTTAATCAGACTCCATGTCATCATAATCTGGATCGTCCTCGTCATAATATGCCCCAGCATCAGCAACTTCACTGTCGTCATTGCTCGGGGCATCAACTTCCATTGCATTCTCACCTGGAGTAGAATGAGAAGATATGTTTTGAAAGTATTGGTGGAAGTCAATAATTAGGCCAATATTAGATGAAGAGTTATTGTGAACGACCTCAACATCCTCACCAACATCCTCGCCTAACTCAGTGTCTACGTTTTGAACATTCTCAAGTTGGGGTGGTCTATCCCAAATTTTCCGGTGATTAACATTTTCGACGACCCACCTATGTTTATTATTTTGTTTTCCTCGAGATGGTTCTTGGATGTAGAAAACTTGTTTGGCTTGTCGGGCAAATATGAGTTGATCTTCTTTGTCCCATTCGTGTTCTGTGCTGATACTGGTGATATTGTTTTCAACCGTAACTCGAGTATCGTACCACTTGCACCGAAATAGGACAGTTGTATACCCACGAGGATAAACGATCTCAATAATCTCTTCTAATACGCCATAATATTTCTCACCGTTCTCTCCCTCCACCATAACCCCTGAGTTTTGTGTTGCACGTTTTGTATCACGTGAAGCCACCATAAACCTAACACCGTTGACTATGCAACCGGTGTAGGTCTAGGCCATTACGTGCGCGCCCAATGAAAGAGCATATAACTCTGGGTGGAATTCTGAAGAACTTTCTTTCTTCATCTTATAGACCTAACAAATTTAAAATAATATTGTTTGTTATATATGCATTACCTAACAAATATATAGTAACGAGTGTTATATATGTATTACCTTGTGTTGAAACCATTCCGGAAAATTAGTTTTAATATCATCTTGGGGATGTGTAGATTTGAATTCACTACATTGAAGAAATGTGTATAAAAGCAAGAAAAATTAGTCTTAATTATATATTTGGGATGTTCGGTAAATATATAAAGGATAGGAGCACTTACTTCATGTAGCCCCTGACTTCTTCGCAGTTATCGAGGACAAACCATTCTATCTTGAGTTTGTCCTCAACTGAAAGTAGCTCGTCATTCGTTGCACAGATCGGCTTGCATTGGGACTCAAACACCCATAACTTTCTTTTTTCTACAACGGCGTCCTCATTTCTCTCAAGCTGATTGAACTTAGTCTTAACATTTTGCAGGTACATTGAGCAAAATGTTAGAGCTTCTTCAGCTACATAGCCTTCAGCTATACAACCTTCTGGCCTTGTCGGGTTTTTAACATAGTTTTTTAGTTTTTCATATATCGTTCAAAGGGATACATCCATCTCATATAGACTGGACCACCAAGAATCGCTTCATCGGATAAATGCATAACTAAATGAACCATTATGTCAAAAAAGGCCGGCGGATATATCAACTCTAACCTGCACAAGATCATAAGAATGGCATCCCTCGCTTTCTTCATATCTTCCACTACCAGTGTTATGGAGCAGAGCTGTTTAAAGAACGCACAAAGGTCTACCATTGGTGTATAAACATCATTGCCCAAAAATGCTCTAACCCCAATTGGTATCAATTTTTGCATGAGAATATGACAGTTGTGTGATTTCAAACCAGTAATGTTAGTATCGTTATCTGTCACCCTTTTAATATTAGATCCGAACCCATCTGGTAGTTTAACATTTTTTATAAACTCGCAGAAACTCTTTCGGTCACGCCGGGTGAATGAGTATTTTGGGTGTAGGCAGGTCCACTTGGTTCCTTTTTTTTCAACCATTGCGTCTTTCGAATTTTCAGCTTCTCTAAGTCTATTCGTGCATTTGAGTTGTCTTTCATCTTTTCATTCATCAAAAGAGTACCAAGCAAGCTGTCGCACACATTTTTCTCGATATGCATAACATTTAAGTTGTGCTTCAACCGCAGAGAAAACCAATACTCTAATTCAAAAAATATGCTTCTTTAGGACCAGTTCAACTCGAAGTCTTCACGATTAGGGTTAGCACCTCCAAATTATGGATGCTTGCCTGGTAGGCGATTGAGTAGAAGAGCATGTTGAGCATCTATGTCAGCGGGACTAAACTGTCTCGGGGGGGGGGGCTCTTGTCTCGTGTGCCCTGTTAAACTCAGAACTTTTTCTCCACTGATGGTTGGCATCTAGGAACCGCCGATGGCCTACATACACGCATTTACCTATTACACGCACTGAAGGGGTGTCTTCGTTGCAAGTCGGGCATGCTTTGTATCCCTGCCCGCTCCAACCTGATAGACTGCTACGAGCTGGAAAGTCACTTATAGTCCATAACAACGCCGCCTTCATTGTGAAGTGCGTGTTTGTCGCAGCGTCTTTACCAAGTACGCCTGTCTGCCACAAATCCTTAAGCTCATCCACCAATGGCCTAAGGAAAACGTCCATGTCCTTCCCATGGGATTTAGCGCCAGGAATCAACAAGGTCAACATAAATGTGGACTCTTTCATGCATAGCCACGGTGGCAGATTGTATGTGGTGAGTATAACCGACCAAGTGCTATGAGTCGAGCTTTTGATGCTGTAAGGATTAAAACCGTCAGCTGCAAGCCCTAGGCGAAAATTTCGGGGTTCACTCGAGAAGTTAGGGTACCTTAGATCAAAGTCCTTCCATGAAGATCCATCAACTGGATGACGCATAATACCATCTTCTGATCGTCCAGTAACTGTGCCATATCATATCTTTGGTTGTGTGCCTTGAGCCATACAAACATCGTAGTCTGGGGGTCAAAGGAAAGTATCGTAACACCTTGTGAGGTACCTTCTTGCCACTTGTGTCATTATTTACCCACCGACTCTCATTACAAACAGGACAGTTCTGCAGCGACTGATGTTCTTTCCAGAAGAGAGCACAGTCCCATTTACACACGTCTATCATCTCATATCCCAAACCAGTCTTCTTTAATATCTTTTTGGCTTTGTAATGCGAAGGGGGGACCTTGTTACCTGCTGGAAGTACAGACTGGAAAAACCCGAGAAGCTCATCAATCGAATTATTAGTCCATTTGTGCCTTACCTTCATATTCATAAGCTTTGATATAAAGTCAAGGGAGGAATAATCAGTACACCCAGGATATAGCTCTGATTCGACTTCATCTATCAGGGCTTCAAACTCATCACGAACATCACTACTCTCTGTATTCGAGCCCCCCTTCGTTAAGGTCTGTATCCTCTTCCATACGATCCTCTTCCACTACCACACGCTCCGCTATAAGGTCTGCAATAACGTCATTCATATCGCTTCTTCCCCTAACCTCATTTACGACTACAGGAGACGGCGTAATTGGATTTTCACCGTGATAGATCCACGGCGTGTAATATTCATCGAAACCATTTATACGAATATGATATATCATTGTTATGAAGTCTATGAAGATAGAATTATTACACTTTTTACACGGACATCTAATCGTTCCATCTGAGTTGACGAATGGTTTGGCATACTCAATGAAATTGTCAACTTCTTTTTGGTACTCAACATCCAAACGGTTCTTTATAAACATCCAGCTTTTATCGATCGACATGATGATGTGACTGAAACATAATTTGGGTTTGAGGCACGATAATTTAAATGAAACGTATTATTGACACCTAAAGGGTAGGCTGCTAAACCCACTTTTTGAATACCTTATCTCATATATGAATGTGTATTACATGATTGTTTGTTTAAGAAAAATTCGGCAGCATTTCCCCTTAGCCCCCAAGTAAATAATATAAATATATACCCGAGGAGCAAAGAGGAAACGCCAACCGAATCTTTCAAAAACAAACAATCATGTAGTACACATTCACCTCCTAAATGAGATAAAGTATTCAAAAAGCAGTCCCAAAACGGGGACTACCCGAAATTAATTACTAAATCAATTTCAGGCGGGTATTTTTAAGCTCACTATGTTTTAAATGGGGATTCATTTCGGGCATGTCTTTCTAGTCTCAATATGTAATAACATACAAATATAAACACACATACACTCATACATACATACATACATACACGCATACTCATACATACACGCATACATACACTCATACATACATATACTCATACATGCATACACACATACATACATACACTTATACATACACATACTCATACACTCATGCATACACATACTCATACATACATACATACACTCATACATTCACATACTCATACATACATACACGCATACATACATACACTCATAAATACACATACTTTGTCACACCCTCAAATTTCCACTTGCGGGGTTTTACCGCGAGGCGCATGACAAACCAGGATCCAAGTCAACGATCACAATAAACAACTCTATATGAAAAACGTAAAGAAACATAACCAACGATTTTATAAGCGGAAGCATTTAAGAAGCATTTAATCAGCTATGCTATTATCCCAAAGTATTCAAAACACTTTTATTACAAAACGCGCAATTATACCTAGACGCCAATGCAGACCCGTGCGCCTAGTTCCATTTGTTGCTACCTTAGCGACCTGAGAAAAACATGTCAAAAAGATGTCAACATATAATGCTGGTGAGTTCACAGGTTTGTTCAATATGTTAATAAAACGTTACCAGAATGTTACCATGTCCATACTATATCCATGTTACCAAGTACGCTAGCTAGGCGTATGTTCTGTTACTACTACGATTGGAAAACCATTACTAGACTGTTACCATGTGTTCAGCCCGATGTGTTGTAGCCATGCTACGAGTGTTACCAGTTCGAGATAATATGCACCCGCCCGGCCCTCCAAGCCGTCGAGTGGGGTTTGTCAAACCCAATAGATCTATCCACATTTCCCCTGTTGTGCATCCCCGCACATTCATGGTTTCCCCGGGACTTTAAAAGATCGTATAGTACACAAGTTTAAAACCATAGTATGACATATGTTACCAAAATAGTTTAGTGCATGTTTTCTCCCCCAAAAGTTAAAGCAGTAAATGTGGGGCCGTGAACTCACCTTTGATAGTGTTCTTCGGTTATAAGTAAAGATGTTATGCCCTTGATAATCCCTCTACCAGAGATCTATCAAAATGTTCACATAAGTGTTCCGACTAATAACCATAAGGTTATCTAGTCCCCGATTGTCCAGATCGTAACCAAGTATGTTTTAAAAACGTGTTTAAATGTTTTAACCGACACACTAGACCGACCCGAGATCCCGTTGGTGACCCATTACCCTAACTAATCAAGTACACATAGATTACACACAAGGTTCAAGCATAAAACACTTAGTTTGCATCAAAAATCTCATTTCTGCATCAGAACGGTCGAACCAGTCAGTTTAAGTCTCCTTCGCCCGTTTTCAGTCTCCTTCGCCCGTTTTACATTTCGTTCGACCGTTTGATGCCTCCTTCGCCCGTTTTACCACGTTCGCCCAACAAAAACCCAGCTTCGACCCTGGATTCCCTCATTCGCACCTTCGATCGGTCGAAGGAGTCCAGGTTCGCCCCTGTTGTGCAAATTTTTCTAAAAACGCTTCAAACACATTCAAAACGACTCGAAACATCATCAAACACAGCAGTCAAGCATGAATAACTTATCCCCACAAAACCTCACAGATTTCCCCCGATAATACGTCCGTTTCAGCCCTTTCCCAAAATGGTAAAAATTATGGAAACATCACTATCATGCATGAATAATTTAACCAATTTGGAAACTTTTGAAATCGATTCATATTCAGCTTGAAATGCTCAGTTTGTCGAGTGTTCGATCTTTCCTTATTAGTTCTATTGATCATAAATATCATGCATCAAGTCTAGATTCGTTAAAACCCCCAAATACCCATAATATCATCATTTATCCAATCCTAACCCTAAACAACAATAATCTAGCATCAATAACAATCCTATATCATGTTTCTATCATAGACACAGCAACAAATCATTGAACAACACATAACACCACATAATACACGATTTAAATATGTTTATCATCATGGAAACCTATGTCAAATGATAATGTTTTGGTTTAGAAAGATGTTAAAAAGGTTTTTAATCATAAAAACACCCTTAGAACAGATCCGGACAATTAGGGTTAGATGAAAACGAATAAAAATGCTTTTAAAAGGTTTAGGATTAAGAACACACCTTGGATTCTTGTTTAGATGTTGTAGATAGGTTAGATTATGAAAAAGAAGAGCAAAAACTCCTTCCTTAGTGATTAAGATCGTTTGAGAGTGTTTTGGGACGGTTAGGGTTTGTGAAATGATGAAAAATGACAAAGTTTGGTATTTATACTAATTCTCCTTCGCCCCAATTCAATGGTCGAAGGTGGCTTCCTTCGACCCTTACACAGGGTCGAATGAGCCCTATCCTGGTCGAAGGGAATTCTTTCAATTCCACTTCCCAGGTTCGCCCATTTACAAAGGGTCGAACCAGACAAATGTTCTCCTTCGACCACTCGAAGTGGTCGAACCAGAACTCATTTTTAACTAGTTTTCCAGTTTGTCGTGTTTAACGCATTCTAACACATCTTAACACATAAGCATGCATCCTTAATCTATATTTAACATATTTAAGCATAGATAATCATTTACACATCATTTAAACACATCTATGTATATAATCCACCACACGACCCATAATCTACACATATACTTAATTAGTTCATGTAATGTCACCAACAACGGAACCCGGTACTGGTGTATTACCAAACGACTCCCAATGATCCTCCAGATCATTGTACCCTGGACAATCCAAATATGACCCGACTCAACTGACCCAGTTAAGTTCGTTTATAAACGTTTCTCGCTAAGGTAGACTTAGATGTTACTAATATGTTTAAGCCAAACATGCCGGGTGTCACATCATCCCCACGTTGAAAGAATTTTCGTCCCGAAAATTGCGCAAAGCCTCAAAAAGAAGAAAATGAAAAGAACAGAACAAAAAGAAAATTACCGGATGTCACATCATCCCCACGTTGAAAGGAATCTCGACCCGAGATTCACTCCGCTTCAGTAGTAACATGCCTCGATTCAAACGCGCGTTTCGGAAGAAGATGAGGATATTTAGCTTTCATCTGATCCTCCCGTTCCCATGTGAACTCCGGTCCACGGTTCGAGTTCCAACGGACTTTAACGATGCGGATTTTACTCCGACGAAGGCTACGAATCTTGTAGTCGAGAATCTCGACAGGTTCCTCCACAATGCGAAGACGATCATCAACCTTGATCTCCTCCAGTGGTACAATGAGATATTCATCAGCCAAACACTTCTTCAAGTTAGACACATGGAAGACGTTGTGCACAGTACCGAGCTCCGCCGGTAAGTCAAGTCTGTATGCCACCGGTCCAATCCGATCCAGGATTGCGAATGGTCCGACATAACGAGGGTTAAGCTTGCCACGCTTTCCAAAGCGTATGACGCCCTTCCATGGTGAAACTTTCAGAAGTACCCGGTCCCCAACCTGGAACTCCAAAGGTTTTCGACGGCGATCGGCATAACTCTTCTGACGATCCCGAGCAGCAGCCAAACGCTGACGAATCTGCACGATTTTCTCCGAAGTTTCGTACACAAGTTCCGGACCAGTGAGCTGGCTCTCGCCCACCTCGGCCCAACAGAGTGGTGATCGACATTTCCGTCCGTAAAGAGCCTCGAACGGAGCTGCCTTAATACTAGAGTGATAGCTGTTGTTGTAGGAGAATTCCACTAATGGCAGGTGGATCTCCCAACATTTGCCAAAATCGATAACACATGCCCGAAGCATATCTTCCAAGGTTTGAATTGTCCGTTCACTCTGTCCATCAGTTTGCGGATGGTAAGCTGTACTCATATCCAACTGAGTACCCAAAGCCTTGTGCAGAGCCTTCCAGAAACGCGAAGCGAAACGAGAATCACGATCAGAGATAATAGAAACAGACACCCCGTGCCGAGCAACCACCTCCTTAAGGTAAAGTCGAGCCAACCGCTCGAGTCCATCGGTTTCCTTAATAGGTATAAAACGTGCCGATTTTGTCAGTCGGTCAACAATCACCCAGATCATATCATAACCACTAGGTGACCTTGGCAGTTTGGTGACAAAATCCATCGTGATTCGCTCCCACTTCCATTCCGGAAGCTCTGGTTGTTGTAGGAGACCAGACGGCCTCTGATACTCCACCTTGACTTTAGCACAAGTCAAACATTTGCTGACATAAGAAGCTATATCAGCTTTCATGTTTGGCCACCAATAAAGTATCTTCAAATCCTGATACATCTTATCGGAGCCAGGGTGAATAGAATACCGGGATTTGTGAGCTTCATCCAGAACAAGCTCGCACAATCCCCCGAACAATGGGACCCAAACACGTCCCGCAAAATAGTGTAAGCCATCGGTCCTGAGCTCAAGATGCTTATCAGCACTGTGCATAGTTTCAGCCTTAAGGTTTTCCTCCTTCAAGGCTTCCAACTGTGCAGAACGGATTCGGTCGGGCAGCAACGAATGAATGGTGAGCTGTAAGGCTCGAACACGACGAGGATTCGCAGACTCCTTCCTGCTCAAGGCGTCCGCCACAACGTTCGCCTTGCCAGGATGGTATTTGATGGCACAGTCATAATCGTTCAGGAGTTCAACCCAGCGACGCTGCCGCATGTTCAACACCTTCTGGTCGAAAATATGCTGAAGACTCTTGTGATCGGTATATACTTCACACTTGGTACCGTACAAGTAATGTCTCCAGATTTCAACGCAAAGACTACCGCACCCAGTTCCAAGTCATGAGTAGTGTATTTCATCTCATGAACCTTAAGTTGACGAGAAGCATAAGCAATAACCTTCCCGCGTTGCATCAACACACAACCGAGACCACGAATAGAAGCGTCACAGTACACAACAAAGTCATCCGTACCCTTTGTCAAGGATAAGATAGGTGCAGAACATATTTAAGCTTCAGCATCTGAAACGCTGATTCTTGTGGTTCATCCCAGTTGAACTTTCGGTCCTTCTGGGTAAGAGCAGTGAGGGGTTGAGCGATCATCGAAAATCCCTCAATGAAGCGACGATAGTAACCCGCAAGACCTAGGAATTGCCGCACCTCAGATGGCATCTTTGGTGCTTCCCAGTCTTTAATAGCTTCGATCTTAGCCGGATCGACATGAATTCCCAGTTCATTCACCACATGTCCTAGGAATTGAACTTCACGTAACCAAAAATCACACTTCGAGAACTTAGCATACAACTGCTCCTGTCTCAAAAGTTCCAAGACCAACCGCAGATGTTCTTCATGATCCGCCTTGTTCTTGGAATAAATCAGAATATCGTCAATGAACACGATGACGAACTTGTCAAGGTAAGGTTTGCAAACGCGGTTAATCAAATCCATGAACACCGCCGGTGCGTTAGTGAGACCAAAAGGCATGACCAAGAACTCAAAATGGCCATAACGAGTGTGAAAAGCAGTCTTCTGAATGTCAGCTTCCCTGACGCGCAACTGGTGGTAACCGGACCGCAAATCGATCTTCGAATAGTAGCTGGAGCCCTGAAGCTGGTCAAAGAGATCATCAATGCGAGGAAGAGGATAACGATTTTTAATGGTCACTTTGTTCAGCTCACGATAATCAATACACATGCGAAGACTTCCATCCTTCTTCTTCACAAACAAAATAGGAGCTCCCCACGGGGAAGAACTCGGTCGGATGAAACCCTTTTCCAAGAGTTCCTGTAACTGGCTGGACAACTCTTGCATCTCGGGAGGTGCAAGACGATACGGAGCTCGGGCAATAGGAGCTGCGCCCGGAGTAAGATCGATACCAAACTCAACCTGACGATGGGGAGGAAGACCAGGTAAATCATCAGGAAACACATCAGGAAAGTCGCAAACCACGAGAATATCCTCGATCTTCTTCTCATCGTCAGTAGAAACGTTAACAAGCGCCAGAATGGCCGAACAGCCCTTGCGAAGGTACTTACGGGCTTTCATGCTAGAGATGATACTCAGCGGAGCACCGCTTTTCTTGCCACGAACCGAAAGAATCTCTCCATCAGGGAGAGGGATCCGAATAACCTTATCGAAACAAACGATCTCCGCGCGATACAACGATAACTAATCCATGCCGACCACGACATCAAAACTACCCAGGGTACCGGCATAAGGTCGATGGGGAAGGACAAACCCGACAGTTCCAAGCGACATTCCTAAGGGTGTGTGTCGCTTCGATTTTCTTACCATCAGCCAATTCTATTAAGTACTTAGCCTCTAAAGGTGTGGGTACTATATCTAGCAATCGACTAATATCCATAGACACGAAACTCTTATCGGCACCAGAATCCACTAAGACAGAAACATAGCGATCGTTAAGAAGGAACGTACCGGTAACTGTGTCTGGATCCTGCCTAGCCTCTGCAGATCCAATGACGAATGCACGCGCAGTCCTGCCCCCGCCGCCATTGTTCCCGTTACCGTTCCCGTTCTTCCCATTTTCGCCCTGTTTCAGCTTGGGACAGTCACGCTTGAAATGTCCCGTGTCACCACAATTATAACACCCCTGCCTCCCCTGAGTCCCCTGAACAGCGGGAGCAGAAGCAGGAGTAGGGGTACGAGCTTGGGCCGACGGAAGTGTTGCCCTGCAATCCTTGGCCAGGTGTCCAAGCTGGTTGCACCGATGACAGCGTGCCTTATCACAGTTCCCTGAGTGATGGTAACCACACCGGTTACACTTGGGATGCTTCCCGATATACCCACCTGTCTTCTGCCCCGAAGACGATCCAGACGACTCAAACTTCTTTGCCGGCTGAGACGGCGCCGGTATAACACTCTTTCCCATACCATCCCACTTTCTCTTGTTCCCCTCAGCAATCTTCACAGCAGCACCCTTGGGTGGCAAAACACCTTCTGCCACCTTCAGGTTAGTCATCCGATGGGCTGATCGGACAACTTCAGCAATAGTGGGAAGATTCCCAGCAGCCACCAACCCAGCAATCTCCGGCACTAGCCCAGACACATAGTGCTCGATCCTCCTGTACTCGGGTGTGTGCAAATCAGGGCACAACACTGCCAGTTCATTCCTCCTCACAGTGTATTCTTCAATCTCAGACCCAACCATCTTGTAGCTCCAGACCTCATGTTCCAACTTCTGTATCTCCTCTCTCGGACAATACTCACCTCTCAACAGGTGCACAAACTCCGCCCAAGGCATAGCGATAGCCTCTCCCAATCCCATGTTCTGGGTGGTAGCATTCCACCACGACAGTGCAGACCCCTCAAATGTCGCAGTAGCATACTTCACCCGGTCCCCAGCAGGACAATTACACATGACAAACACAGACTCAACCATCTCCAGCCATCGGAGCAGTCCCACCGCTCCCTCAGTTCCAGCGAAGTTATGGGGCTGACAGTCCCGAAACTTCTTATAAGAGCACTGAGGTGGGGGTGGATTGGCACCAACACCTGAAACACGGTACACGAGTAAAACACAAACGAAAGGACACGAAACCCAAAAAAAATGAGGCAAGGTCGACAGAAATCAACTCACCACCCATGGCATTAATCCCAGCCTGGAAATTAGCCATAGCCATGTTCACTTGCTGCTGTAGCAAGTTGTTCAGTTCAGCTTGGGTCATGTTGATGTTTCCACGACCACCGCCTCCAGCACGACCACCGCCGCCAGCACGGCCACCACCGCCACCACAACGTCAACCACCGCAAGCACCAGACATGATCTAACAAATCAAGAAATCGAGGGATTCAGATTCACTTCCAGTGTCAACCACTAGAAATTTACAAGAATTGACCTAGGGACAGATCCAGGACTATACATCCAAACTCGAAGTCCATCGGGATTTTCATGCATTCCAGTTTATTATTTCGTGTGCACCCGAAATGATAAACTGCTCTACATGGTCCTCCAGATGTACCCCTAATCCAGACCCCAGTCACCGAATATTGTCGCCTAGTAACGTGTGACGATAGGTGCAAGTGTAGGAAGGCATGTGTGTGCTAGAACCAACAAATCAACCCCTCCTTCTTCAATCCAGAAGAAGAAGACAAGAGTAGGTAAGAACCCAAATAAAAGTGGATGATGTAACGGAGAAGCATGATGATAATGTAATGACACCCCGACAACGTTATTACGTATCCCACTAATAAATTTAAGTATGTGACCGTCTAGTGTGTGCGACTCGGCTATAGACCAGACTCTACATGCAGTCCTAGTTCACTATAACCATTGGCTCTGATACCAATCTGTCACACCCTCAAATTTCCACTTGCGGGGTTTTACCGCGAGGCGCATGACAAACCAGGATCCAAGTCAACGATCACAATAAACAACTCTATATGAAAAACGTAAAGAAACATAACCAACGATTTTATAAGCGGAAGCATTTAAAAAGCATTTAATCAGCTATGCTATTATCCCAAAGTATTCAAAACACTTTTATTACAAAACGTGCAACTATGCCTAGACGCCAATGCAGACTCGTGCGCCTAGTTCCATTTGTTGCTACCTTAGCGACCTGAGAAAAACATGCCAAAAAGATGTTAACATATAATGCTGGTGAGTTCACAGGTTTGTTCAATATGTTAATAAAACGTTACCAGAATGTTACCATGTCCATACTATATCCATGTTACCAAGTACGCTAGCTAGGCGTATGTTCTGTTACTACTACGATTGGAAAACCATTACTAGACTGTTACCATGTGTTCAGCCCGATGTGTTGAAGCCATGCTACGAGTGTTACCAGTTCGAGACAATATGCACCCGCCCAGCCCTCCAAGCCGTCGAGTGGGGTTTGTCAAACCCAATAGATCTATCCACATTTCCCCCGTTGTGCATCCCCGCACATTCATGGTTTCCCCCGGGACTTTAAAAGATCGTATAGTACACAAGTTTAAAACCATAGTATGACATATGTTACCAAAATAGTTTAGTGCATGTTTTCTCCCCCAAAAAAAAGCAGTAAAAGTGGGGCCGTGAACTCACCTTTGATAGCGTTCTTCGGTTATAAGTAAAGATGTTATGCCCTTGATAATCCCTCTACCGGAGATCTATCAAAATGTTCACATAAGTGTTCCGACTAATAACCATAAGGTTATCTAGTCCCCGATTGTCCAGATCGTAACCAAGTATGTTTTAAAACGTGTTTAAATGTTTAACCGACACAATAGACCGACCCGACATCCCGTTGGTGACCCATTACCCTAACTAATCAAGTACACATAGACTACACACAAGGTTCAAGCATAAAACACTTAGTTTGTATCAAAAATCTTATTTCTGCATCAGAATGGTCGAACCAGTCAGTTTAAGTCTCCTTCGCCCGTTTTCAGTCTCCTTCGCCCGTTTTACATTTCGTTCGACCGTTTGATGCCTCCTTCGCCCGTTTTACCACGTTCGCCCAACAAAAACCCAGGTTCGACCCTGGATTCCCTCCTTCGCACCTTCGATCGGTCGAAGGAGTCCAGGTTCGCCCCTGTTGTGCAAATTTTTCTAAAAACGCTTCAAACACATTCAAAACGACTCGAAACATCATCAAACACAGCAGTCAAGCATGAATAACTTATCCCCACAAAACCCCACCGATTTCCCCCGATAATACGTCCGTTTCAGCAATTTCCCAAAATGGTAAAAATTATGGAAACATCACTATCATGCATGAATAATTTACCCAATTTGGAAACTTTTGAAATCGATTCATATTCAGCTTGAAATGCTCAGTTTGTCGAGTGTTCGATCTTTCCTTATTAGTTCTATTGATCATAAATATCATGCATCAAGTCTAGATTCGTTAAAACCCCCAAATACCCATAATATCATCATTTATCCAATCCTAACCCTAAACAAGAATAATCTAGCATCAATAACAATCCTATATCATGTTTCTATCATAGACACAACAGCAAATCATTGAACACCACATAATACACGATTTACATTTGTTTATCATCATGGAAACCTATGTCAAATGATAATGTTTTGGTTTAGAAAGATGTTAAAAAGGTTTTTAATCATAAAAACACCCTTAGAACAGATCTGAACAATTAGGGTTAGATGAAAACGAATAAAAATGCTTTTAAAAGGTTTAGGATTAAGAACACACATTGGATTCTTGTTTAGATGTTGTAGATAGGTTAGATTATGAAAAAGAAGAGCAAAAACTCCTTCCTTAGTGATTAAGATCGTTTGAGAGTGTTTTGGGACGGTTAGGGTTTGTGAAATGATGAAAAATGACAAAGTTTGGTATTTATACTAATTCTCCTTCGCCCCAATTCAATGGTCGAAGGTGGCCTCCTTCGACCCTTACACAGGGTCGAATGAGCCCTGTCCTGGTCAAAGGGAATTCTTTCAATTCCACTTCCCAGGTTCGCCCATTTACATAGGGTCGAACCAGACAAATGTTCTCCTTCGACCACTCGAAGTGGTCGAACCAGAATTCATTTTTAACTAGTTTTCCAGTTTGTTGTGTTTAACGCATTCTAACACATCTTAACACATAAGCATGCATCCTTAAACTATATTTAACATATTTAAGCATAGATAATCATTTACACATCATTTAAACACATCTATGTATATAATCCACCACACGACCCATAATCTACACATATACTTAATTAGTTCATGTAATGTCACCAACAACGGATAGTGTATTACCAAAACGACTCCCAATGATCCTCCAGATCATTGTACCCTGGACAATCCTAACTTGACCCGACTCAACTAACCCAGTTAAGTTCGTTTATAAACGTTTCTCGCTAAGGTAGACTTAGATGTTACTAATATGTTTAAGCCAAACATGCGGGTGTCACATGCTTACATACTCATACATACATACTCATACATACATACATACATACATACATACATACATACATACATACATACATACATACATACATACATACATACATACATACATACATACACTCATACATACATACATACATACATACATACATACAAACTCATACATACTCATACATACATACAAACTCATACATACTCATACCTACATACACGCATACTTATACATACATACATACAAACTCATACATACATATTCATACATACATACACGCATACATGCATACATACACTCATACATACATACATACATACACGCATACATACATACATACATACACTCATACATACATAAAAATTAAAAAAAACAGAAAAAAAAAAAAAAAATAAAAAAAAGCAAAAAAAATATATAAAAAAACAGAAAAAAATCAGAAAAATCAGAAAAAACAGAAAAAAATATAAAAAACTGAAAACATACCTTTAGCGGCGGCGACCAATCTACAAACACAAACAAATTATAAAAAATAAAAAAAAATTAACCTAAAAACAGAAAATAAAAACTGAAAATAAAAAATAAAAAAACATAAAATAAAAGAAAAAAATAGAAAATAAACAAAAAATAGAAAAAAAACTGAAAAACAAATAAAAACAGAAAAAAGAAAATAAAAAAATAGAAAATTAAATAAAAAACAAAAAACAAAAAAAAAACAAAGAAAAACGACCTTACCGTCGTTTTGAGGGAGGAGAGGAGAGGAGGTGGTGGTTGTGCAGCGGTGGTGGTGGTTGCTCGGAGGAGGGTTGAGGGAGGTGGTGGTTGGTCGGAGGTGTGGTGGTTGAGGGAGAGAGTGAGAGGAGACACGAGAGAGAGGGAGAGCGAGAGATCAAGACAGAGAGAGTGATTTTCGAGCAGAGAGGAGGGAAAATGAGGAAGAAGGCGGATTATAAAAGATTTTCGAGCATTAGCGGCGACGGTCGTCGCTAAAACTGTCGCCGCTAATGAGTTAGGGTACGATAAAACGTCGTTCGTTGATCTAGTGCTTGATCCAACGGTGGAGATTTGAGCTGGAGAGGTAGGTGGGATTTGGGGCTTTAGCGGCCACACCTTGGCGGGTCGCCGTTAAAGGTGTCGCCGCTAATACTAAAAATTCTTGTAGTGATAGGTCGTTGGACCCTCTTGACTCCCTTGGTTCCACCCCGATTTTCATATATAATTGTTACTTCTTGTGAAGAAAAGAGTTACAAAGTTGTGTTTATTGATTTTCAGAGAATAATATTGATGATATTATTGATGATATTGGTACTTGTTATTGTATTACATGATGGGAGAAAAAAAGAATATATAGACTATACAATGATCTATGAATAGGAACTATCCTAAATGGTAATATGATAACTTTGGTAAATAGCCAACAACGGCTATATGATTGATATGGTGAGTTGTTGAAATCTTTTTTTCTGGGAAATGATGATAATGTTCTGATCCCTCTTGATTTACTTTCCAACACTCCCCTCAAGTTGAGTAGTGGGATTCCCAATACCCAACTTGTACAGGAAACTGTTGTAAAGCTTTCCGTTGACAGATTTTGTGAGTATGTCTGCTAGTTGATCCTCTGACCGGATAAACTAAAGTTCTATAGTTCCATTTTCGAGTGTTTCTTTGATAAAATGCCTGTCGACTTCTACATGTTTTGTACGATCATGTTGAACAGGATTTTCGGAAATTTGAATTGCAGCTTTGTTGTCACACCAGATTTTGCTAGCTTCCTTTTGTACGAACCCAATTTCAGTTAGAAGTTTGCATATCCATAAGACCACTTCAGGTCACCAAGTTCCCTCCAACTAATGTGAAGTATCCTGGTGTAGATCTTCGGTCCTGTTGATCTCCTGCCCAGTCTACGTCCGTGTAGGCTTGAATCTTTAAGTGTCTGTTTGGTTGGAAGAGAATCCCATGGCTAACCGTCCCTTTTAGATATCTGTTAATTCTTCGAACAGCATCCATGTGGTTAACTTGGGGTTGGTGCATAAACTGACTAACCATTCCTACAGCATATGCGATATCTGGACAAGTGTGTGAGAGATATATGAGTTTACCTACAAGACGTTGGTATTTCTCTTTATCTGCCAATTTTGCTCCTTCTTCCATGTAGAGTTTTTGTTTGGTTATCATTGGAGTATCAGCTGGTTTGCAGTCAATCATTCCTGTTTCAGCAAGGAGATCAAGGATGTAATTCTTTTGGCATATGAAAATTCCTTGCTTTGATCTCAGAACTTCAATCCCAAGGAAGTACTTTAGTCTTCCTAAATCTTTCTTCTCGAATTCTTTGAAAAGATTTGCTTTAAGCCTCTCCATTTCTTCTTTATCGTTTCCTGTGATAATCATATCATCAACATATAAAATTAAACAAGTTATGAGTTTACCTTTTCGTTTGAGGAATAAGGTATGATCAGAATTGCTTTGTTTGAACCTGTTTTTCTTCATAGCCAATGTAAATCTACCAAACCATGCTCGAGGGGATTGTTTAAGACCGTAGAGAGTCCTTTTTAGACGACACAATTCTCGGTTTTTAAAGTTATCTGTGAATCCAGGAGGTGCCTTGTAACACCCCAACCGATGGCGGAAACATCGAGGTGTCACGTAGTGACGATTGTTCAATAGCTCATGGACTAAAGTGCAAATTTGAATACATTGATTAAATAATTTATTACATTGAAATGAAATACAACGATTCTAACTGCCAACTAATTTGAAATACAATGAATCAAAATCTAAATATAAATCCGAAAGCTTAAAGAATGCATCTCAAAACAACCTGAAACATGTACAAAATATTTTGGTCAATACAAAAATTGTATTGGTGAGCATACCCTGTTTAAATAAATATAGTAGAAAAGTGTTTAGCAATTCATGTGTCGTATACTGTTTGCAATTATGTAATAAGTGGTATCCGGGTCAAATCAACCCTAAGAAAAGAAAGCAGATATATATAGTATGCGCTAGTAGTAATGTAATACATAGCAATGACGAGGACTCTCAACAGAGTCACAAGGGTATATACCATAGTACTATTCATTGAAATGCCAGGCCGAAACGGTTAATGATTTGACAGGTCATAGATACACGAAATGACATAAGCAAACACACATGAAAATTGCATTTAGTAAAAGAAATAGAAACTTGATTGTAAGTACATGAGTCACCCCAAAATGTAAAACAGTAAAAAGGGGAAAGATATACTCACAGTTTGCGAAAGCGATCAAAATCCACTTTAGCGGTCGTGAGCTAAGTAATGGGAATTCCGAAGAATCCAACCTATAATGTATGAGAGTACTAATAAGGAAGTGTCTAAGAAGTCTAAGGTAACTAGGGTCTAAGGCATTAGGGTTTGCTAAGTCGATTTGGGGAATTAGAGTTTTTATGATAAGTCGCGTTAACGTAAAAGTTGTATATCACAAATAATATATGAAAGGTTGTAAATGTGGTTTGAATAATACAATTATTACCTATTGAATATTTAGATAACAATACGTTTGAATAATTAAGACAAAATAATTTAGTTAATTATTTTAACTAAATTAAATAATACAATAATCATAAATATATAAATAAATAATTTTGAGTTACACCATGATTCAACAAAAGATAATTAAGACATTAAACCATATGAGTATTTCTATTTTATAAGAAAAATATTTATAAAATAGATGTTTAAATTGTATAATTAAATAAATGTTTTATTATGTCTAATTAAACGTAAATAAGACTAATAATACCATACATGATCCAAAAATACTAATTTTATAGAAAATGGATGATTTCTAATGTAAACAGATTAGAATAATTTTCCCATAATTTATATAAACTTATTTATATTTAAAACTGATTTAACGAGATTAAATTATGTTTAAATGATTAAAAATAGGAAAATCAATAAAAATAAAGGTTTTCTGAACCAATAATTTTTAATTAAGTTCATGATGATTAGAAATAATTTATCAAAAATTTTGAGATAACAATCATTAAAAATGAATTTTTAATCAATTAATTATGATTAAAACAATTTAAATCATTAAAAATATAAAAATAAGACATTTTCCAAAAAATAAAAGTGTGGTAATTTTCTTTATGGTGTCAAGATGCTACTCCTAAATTTTTATAATTTTTGAAGCAAAAATGAATTTATTATAAATATTATAAATTTAATGCATATTAATAATGAATGAATAAAAGAAATTAAACAATAATATGTAAAAAAAATGCTGAGAATGAAAAGAGGGGCGCCTGGGTTCGAACCCGGGTAGCCTCAATCCCCCACACTCCCATAAACCAACTAGACCAATCATGTTTTGTGAAATTATTTGAAACAATAATATATATGTATAATATTCCATTGTCATCTTCTTCCCCAATCTCTTCCTAAGAACCCTAACCCTAACCCACAATTTAATAGACCTAATACGTTATGATTACTGATCAAAATTGTGGGGCTTTTGATCGCAATGCACGACTAAACAAAACGGCATCATAAAAATAGACTTACACTGCGTTTATGAATCGAAAATGGAACTTCAAGGTCTGAACACAAGCTTACGAATTGCAGAAATTGGAGGCGAATTCTGGAACGTTTTTGGTGTGTTTTGAAGTGGGTTTAGATGCGAAAATGATGCAGAAAGGTCTAGACACGATCTATTTATACACAAGTCGTCTAAGAAACGGACAATTGAAGGTTTTGTTAATATCCGGTCGGTTACATAAAATCTTGATTTAAAACGCGAAAATATCATGTTTTGTAGGTTGTAACGGCTCGAACATGATGAAGAAACACAAAACGCCTATTAAAATGGATTTATAGATAATAATAAAGGATTTAAAGGGGCTCCGGCGATGTGCCGGACCTGTATTCCGGTGACAAAATCCGGTCGGCCATAGCAGGAAGAAAGAGGAGAAAAACAGATTTAACTTTCACCAATTGGCAACTCAGGTCCCTCAACTTTGACTAGGTTAGATATATTAGGTTTTTGTTAATTTTTTTCTTATAAAAGGCTAACTAAGCTAACCTAACTTAACTTCAAAGCTTTAAACTTCATAAAACATGGAATAATTTTATAAAACTCATTCCAAATATTGTTTCAAGATGCGCGCTTGATTAAAACGTAGGCACGGCTCATAGCAAGTGTGAGTGAAAACGTTGAGTTTGATTTATTATTACATTTGAAAACGATTAAACTTTCAGAGATTAAAATATAAATGTTTGAATACGCGAAGGACTAAAATTGTCATCTTGCTAAAATACGAGGGTGACGGTTGTCACATGCCTCCATATATACTTCTTCTTTCAAGTCTCCATGAAGGAAGGCATTCTTCACATCAAACTGATGAAGAGGCCATCCTTCATTTGCAGCAATAGATAAAAGAACACGGATTGTATCGATTTTGGCTACTGGAGAGAAAGTCTCATAATACTCGATCCTGTATGTTTGTGTGTATCCCTTGGCCACTAGTCGAGCTTTATATCATTCTATTGTTCCGTCAGGTTTGTGTTTAATAGTTAAGACCCACCGACATCCTACGGGTCTCTTTCCTAAGGGAATGGTACATTTTTCCCATGTTTCGTTCTTCATTAGCGCATCCATCTCTGTTTCCATAGCATCTTTCCATTCCTTGGATTTCAAGGCTTGTTCTACAGAGTTTGGGATTTGTTCATTAAGGAGGGCGGTAGTGAAGGATTTAGCTTCTTCAGACAAATTTCCATTGGCCACATTTGCCATGGGATATCTAGTTGATCTTGTCTCCTTTTCTGGAGAATATCGTTTTGGAGGTACTACGTATTTCTCGGTTGTATCATTATGTTCTTCCCTAATTGATTCCTCCTAACCCCCCTGCATAACATGTTCACTTGCAATTCCACTGTTAGATGTATCATTTGGAAAATCATCATTAGTCATTCTAGGAGGGCTTTGCGGTTCTTCGTTGGTTTCATTATTTTCAGGTTCTTCGTTGGTTTCATTATTTTCATGTTCCTCGTTGGTCTCATTATTTTCAGGCTCACCATTTTGAGGTGCAGGTGTAGGACAAGAAGATTCTTGGTCAGTAGCACTAACAGGATGTGGGGAAGCAAATGAGTCTCGTTGGGTACTGTGAGTCTCTCTGCTCATTGATGAGAGGGAGCAAGTTAGCCAATACAGTGGGTCAATATGTTTCTTCTCCCCCTAACTACTGTATTGGCAGGTATAGAAAAATTCGGTCTCAAGAAAATCACAGTCAAGTGTAGTATACACACGTCGACGTGTTGGGCTGTAACATCTACACCCCTTTTGATCGATTCCATAGCTAACAAATATGCATTTTTCTGCACATGGGCCTAGTTTTCCTCGATCATGTTTAGGGATATGAGGGTAGACAGTGCATCCAAAGACCCATGGTTGTAAGGTGAAAGGTGGAGGGATTTTGGTAAAATCAGACAGGACTTGAATAGGGGTTTTAAGGTTAAGAGCTTTGGTAGGAAGGCGGTTAATTAAATAAGTCGCAGTCGCAGCAGCTTCTGGCTAAAACGACGTGGGAACTTGAGACTCAATTAAAAAAGCCCGTGTAATTTCTAAAAGGATATTGTTTTTCCGTTCGACAATGCCATTTTGTTCAGGAGTATAGGGGCACTTTTTTGATGAATTATTCCTTTGTTTTGACAGAATTGTTTCATAAACTCATTGACATATTCTCCGCCATTGTCGGATCTAAGAATTTGAATATTGGATTTAAAATGAGTTTGTATCATAGTGTAAAAGATAGTAAATTTTTCAAAAACTTCAGATTTATGTTTCAAAAAATAGATCCATGTTATACGAGTACAATCGTCAATAAATAAGACAAAGAAACGAAAATTTTGTCCCCGATTAACCTCTGCGGGACCCCACACATCAGAATGTATTAAAGAAAAAGGAGTTTCGACTCTAGGATTATTTAAACGATACGTTTGTCTATGGCTTTTAGCTAAGACACATGTCTCACAATGTAAAGTTTTATTGGAAGGAAAAAGTTTTGGAAATAAAATATGTAAATAGCTACTAGACTGGTGTCCTAATCTCCTATGCCAAAGCCAGGCTTCCTTATTTGTAGACCCATGAGCGAGCATCACATGTCTCCGTTGAGTCACTTCATCCACATAATATAATCCTGACCGTTCAGTGTCACGTCCAATGATCAATCCCGTCCTGATATCTTGAAGAATACAAAAGGTTGGATGCATCAAGACAGTGCAATTTAATTCTTTTGTAATGTGGCTAATGGATAGTAGTTTATGTGACAGGGATGGTACATAGATGCAATTATTTAGTTTTAGAGTTGGTGATATTTCAATAGTTCCTCCTCCTTTAACAGGAACGTCCCCCCAATTAGCAGTTTTGATGTTATCGATCCTAGGTTTAGTTTTAAAAAATAATATCAGATTTATCATAGGTCATGGTGTCAGTGGCACCACAGTCAAAGATCTATGACTCGTTTGTTTTAGTGCAATGCTGAGCTATATTAGCCTGTCGAGCACTTAAATTTTTATTTTTCAAGGAAACTTTGTTTCTATTTTTTCCTTTTAAAAACAAAGGTTTTTTAATTTTAAAAACAAAGGTTTTTTCAAGGAAACTTTGTTTCTATATTAGCCTGGCCGGCCCACAAGCGAGTCGAGGCTGCGCATAAGGGGCACTAAGGCTTCCACCCGGAAAAATTCCTGCCACCTGCCACTTGACAGATGTTGCACCCTGCAACCTCTCTGGAGTAAATGCATGAGGTTGGGAGTTCAACTCTAAGGGTGTGAAAAAAAAGGATGTAAAGAAATGGAGTAAGAACTTAGCTGTTAAAAAAAATTGATGAATAGAAAGTAGTATGATTAAACTAACACCCTTTATGGACATTTTAATGTTATTAATATATAACTTTGATGGCTAGCTGCATCATTTAATCAAACCTCGTAGCAGAATATATGGACTATGGTATATTTTATTCACAATGTTGACTGTTCTACAATCGCTCTTTTGTTTTTAATCGACCAAGATGATAACAACTACAAAAATATTGTAAACTTTAATATAATCGTAGAGATATAGTATAAATATAGGTACATAAATTATTTTCTTAATTGCACAAATACAAAAACAACTAAATCATTACCATTTTATTATAATTTTTATATATATAAAGCAACAAAGAATCCAAAGAATATAAAAATAAAGAAACGAGATCTTAAAACAAACTAGTAACATGCTTTGTAGTCTAATTGGGATTAATTAAGTTGCAATTAAAATCAAAAGACCGTATCATATGCGAATTCAAAATTTTGATAATTCAATATACTGCATAGAATATATACAAGTTAATATGATATCATATACATTGAATTGGGAATTCTGATATGCTTAGATACATGACAACGGCTTCAGAGTTGCTCGATCAATATCTAAGGAATCTTTTGTATTTTTAAGCAAATGACAAGATAATTTTAGAGGATATATGCAATAACTTATAATTTAGGGCAATACATGATGTGGACTTTGCAGTTAGTCAGTCAATATAATAACTATACTAACGTATAATTTGATTTTTTTTTTTAAGTTTTAGGTCAATTCAGTATGATATAACCTATATTTTATGCTTTTATGAATATAAAATTTGAACTGGTTATTTTATTTTTAAAAGAAAAAACGGAATAAGTAGAGACAAACGCGTAATTATTGCTTAATTTGTCTATTGGTCTAATAGCCTATAGTTACACAAAAGACAATAGCTTCTAGTTAACTAACTCTTGTATTAGGCCAAACAAAAGTGAAAGTATACGATACAAAGATTATTAATATAAGAAGTGTAAGAAGCAACCAAATCATGCCATTTGTCAACTATGGTTAAGTTTAATTAACTTAATCCTGGTTGATTAAAAGGGTAATTTAGTCCATCTATGTTTTCGTTCAATCACGTCATAATCAACGTTTCAATTAATAGGATCGAATTCAATTAATCAGTTTCAAATTCATGATTCGAACGAACATCTAATCAAATGAGGATTCAATCAAACCCAATTCTAATTTCGATTACAATTATGCTTTGTTTTTTGATCGAAAACAGGTGTTGATTTTTATCGAAATAATATGTCTGATTATCATATCGTTGAAGGTTGTACATTCTGTTATTTAAAAATCATTCAAGGTGTGTATGTGTTTTTGTCCCTATGGATTAGGGTGTGTGTTGATGCAAAGAAGAAAGGTTATTGCCTATGCATCTCGACAATTAAAAATTCATGAAAAGAATTACACCACCCATGATTTAGAACTAAGAGCAGTAGTATTTGCCCTCAAGATATGGAGACACTACTTATATGCTACAAAGTGTGTGATTTACACTGATCATCAGAGCCTTAAGTACATCTTTGAACAAAAGATGTTAAACATGAGACAGAGAAGGTGGATGGAGTTGTCGAATGACTATGATTGTGAAATTCGTTACCATCCAGGAAAGACTAATGTAGTGGCGGATGCCCTTAGTCGTAAGAACATAACAAAACCCCTAAGAATACGCGCATCAAGGATTGAAGTGAGATTTAGTTTAATGGAGCAAATTAAAGATGCGCAGGCCCAAGCATTGGTCGATAAGCAGATTAATAAGGAAAGAATGGTAGCAAAACAAGAACTTCTCGTTAAAGGGGGAGATGGAATATTAAGATTTCACAATAGAGTTTGGATACCCGTTATGGGAGGACTAAGGGATAAGGTGATGGAAGAAGCGCATAGATCTAAGTATACGATGCACCCTGGTAGTACAAAGATGTATAAGGATATTCGGAGTGAATATTGGTGGCCAGGCATGAAAGAATCAATAGCTAAGTATGTGGAGAAATGCCTGACGTGCTCACAAGTCAAAACGGAGCATCAGAAACCTGCAGGATGTTTAATACAACTTGAGATTCCTGAATGGAAATGGGAG
Source organism: Ambrosia x helenae (assembly GCA_030844895.1). Taxonomy (NCBI): domain Eukaryota; kingdom Viridiplantae; phylum Streptophyta; class Magnoliopsida; order Asterales; family Asteraceae; genus Ambrosia; species Ambrosia x helenae. Next base: position 26,653,471 of record CM061228.1, on the reverse strand, counting down.
ATGATAACAATGTGTATCTTTACTAAGCTTCCACGAACTAAGTCTGGGCATGATGCCATTTGGGTTATAGTAGATCTCTTAACTAAGTCTGCTCATTTCTTACCAATGCGAGAAGATTACAAGATGGACAAATTAGCAAAGATTTATGTTAAGGAAATTGTTACTCGCCACGGTGTGCCTATATCCATCATATCAGATAGAGATAGTCGTTTTACATCCAGATTTTGGCAAAGCTTCCAAAAGGAATTGGGAACAAAAGTTAATTTGAGTACGGCATATCATCCACAAACCGACGGGCAAAGTGAAAGGACAATACAGACCCTAGAAGACATGCCCAGGGCATGTGTGATAGATTTTTTAGGAAACTGGGATGAACATTTACCACTAATAGAGTTTGCATACAACAACAGCTATCACTCAAGTATTAAGGCTGCTCTGTTTGAGGCATTATATGGGAGGAAGTGTCGTTTGCCAGTCTGTTGGACTGAGATTGGTAAGAAAACGTTGGCTGGACCGGAGATCATTGAAGAGACTACCAATAAAATAGTACAAATTCCGGAACGGATGAAAGCTGCAAGAGATAGACAGAAAAGTTACGCCGATAGACGAAGGAGGCCCTTAGAATTTCAAGTTGGTGACAAAGTACTACTTAAGGTCTCGCCATGGAAAGGCATTATTCGATTTAAGAAGAAAGGAAAACTAAGCCCACGGTATATTGGACCATTTGAGATAATAGAAAGAATTGGTCCAGTAGCATATAAGTTAAAACTGCCAGAGGAGTTACAAGGAATACATGACACATTTCACGTGTCCAACTTAAGAAAATGTCTGGCAGATGAGTCACTAAAGATGTAACCTCACGAATTTTCCCATTTATTTTGCATTAAAGTATTTCCCGATCCATGATATAAAGTCTATTTTATTTCTAAGTATTCTTATTTTTATCCGTGCACTCTATTTTTCTAAGTTCCTTTTATCATTGTACTTAAAAAAAAAATCTTCAATCATGACATATGTCCTATCCTAATTCTATTTATAAAATCGTCATTTTATAAGACAGTGTTTTTTATTTTCTAATTCAAACTAATGATTTTTTTTATTTCTTATTTAAAGCTAATCATTTTTCAAATTACATTTATAAGCTCAAACAAGGAAGATATAAATTAATTTCAAAATAAAGCCTTGAGTCAAGAGTCAAAGCCTTGACAACATAATTCTTGCAGTCAAAGTCTTAGCCAAACAGTCAAAGTCTTAGTCAAATAGTCAATTCATCATAAAACCTTACTTTATGGTGTTGACCAATTTTAATGGCTAATTGAATCCAAAACTAGTATAAAAACCCACCTATGACCCATTATACTTTGCACCTCTAAATCGATTGTTTCAATCCGATTAAACTTTCCCTCATACCTTTCTTCTATAGTCTATTACTTCTACAATTGAAGCTTTGATTATAAGCTCTTGTAATTGGCAACTTTGGGGCTACACATATTCTATTTCTCGAGACTTAATACTTTGCTAAGGTGAGTTTACGTAACCATGTTTATGCAATTCTTTATACTTGTAACATTATACTTAAGCAATTCTACATGCATGTCTAGTTGTAAACTTTAATGCCTCATGAATTAGACAACAACAACAGTTTCAACGAGTTTCAACGAGTTTCAACATTACATAATCATTAGCTATGGCCAAGCCGGTGATACTCAATAATAGATCTATTGGATTGACAATCCCACCCGGATACGTGTACCTCCTACATAGGTAGCGTGGGTGATTGTTATCGTTCCAACATATTATTAAGGTGAACCGTGGATGACGGGATGGACCTAAACTAGTCGGAGGTTTGATTATGTCGATTCAACATATTATGTTTATTCATGTAGAGTTAAACTTACGATAGACATATGAATTGCTAAACTTTTATACTTAAACTATTTGCTTGACATGGCTTATGTATTCTCACTAACTTCTAGTTGACCCCCCCATTTTTACAACTCAACAGGAAATAATGATGATTGAAGTCTAGAGAGTTAGCATGAGGAGACAATTTGAAGTTTATGCTTTGTTTGGCTTTTTGATGTATTAGAATTCCATTCAAGACTTATTATGTATTTTCAATTTTTGATTCTTGCACTTTAAATAAATTTCAATTAAAACTTGAATACCATGTGCTACTGTATACTCATTCTTACGTGACACCTCGATGTTTCCGCCATCGGTTGGGGTGTTACAAAAGATGCCTTGGCAAGACGTCCAGATCAACGACAAGTTGAATTTCACAGAGCGTCCCATTCGAATCGTAGATCGACGAGTGAAGAAACTAAGAAATCGAGAGTTTCCGCTAGTACGAGTTAAGTGGGATGCCAGGAGAGGACCCGAAGAGACATGGGAGAAAGAAGATGAGATGAAATAGAAATACCCACACCTCTTCACCTAAATTTCGCGGACGAAATTTCTATAAGGTGGGGAGAGTTGTAACACCCTGTTTTATGATCAAATAAGATAGAAATGTTTATGAAATTTATGTCGTGTGTATTATATGATATAGGTGTGAATAGTATGATTACTTAATATATAAGAATCGAGTCGAGCCAATAGTATTATAAGAGACCGTTTAGTTAGATTAACAAAAGACATTATATTTGAACCATACTCCGTTTATAATGAAACTTAGGTCGACGCGTAGAGAAAAATTAGCTCGTCTTATGGGTATATTCGAAAGTTCGTAAAACGCAAGATGTTAAAAGTTATACGAGAAAAATAAGTGAAACCGCTTAACTAATTAAGTATAATTTTGTTATATAAATAAAACTTAATATTCAATATGTGTATACGTATGTTAGTGTGAAGGAAATGGAAAATTTTGTATAGTTGAATTGCATCCATGATGTAATCTTTTGAAATCAAATCCAAGAATCTCATATCAAAAATTAGGAAAAGGAAACATTCTGTGTCCCACATCGAGCCTGAATAAAAATGGAAGCAAGCTAGCATGACAATTCCATCCCACATCGGCCAAGATAGATAAGTCACCGTCCATTTACCACTATAAATAGGCACCCTCAGTAGATATTTAAGTTACACCAAATATTGAGAACGCTCTAGTATAAGAGAATCCTTGGCCTACGATACCCCGTTGGGTGTGGTTATTAGTCATATTTGGAGCACTAGTAGGAGCTCGAGTAGGGAGACTCGACATCATCTTGCCATACATAGTTAGAGGTATGCTCTTGTTTAAGTTATGCTTTGTCAATTATTATTTTTATTAGTGTTATTAGTGGTAGTTTAGTATTATTATTTTTAGGCATTAGGATTATTATTAGGGGTGGGTACTGGGTAGCCTAGCCTTAGTTAGGCATGGACTGATCACCCATGCTTAAACAAGGCAACGTTAACCAATATCCAACCATGATAATAACTAGTTAGGTGAACCATTACCTAACCTAGGATGATATAATTGTATCAGGACCCTGAGGTAGTACCCAATTGGAATAGCAAGGTGTTAAGAAACCGTGAAACATGTGAGTTCTATGAATGTTTTCAAATGTGAGCATGCTTGTCCAAACTGGTAATTGTTAATATTGCACTCATGACTGTTAGTACGCATGTATATAATCTAAATTTGAGCATCCATACACATGATATTTGTGGAACCCTTATACGTGCCACTACGGTGGGATTTGTCGGTATTACACCTGTGTGTAATGGGCATTTACTTCTATGAGATGTTAGTCACAGGCCCGGTGAGGGAGGCACCCAGTGAGAGTGTGGAGTGACTGTCACAGGCCCGGTGAGGGAGGCACCTAGTGAGGGTGTGGAGTGACTGTCACAGGCCCAGTGAGGGAGACACCCAGTGAGGGTGTGGAGTGACTGTCACAGGCCCGGTGAGGGAGACACCCAGTGAGGGTGTGGAGTGACATTGGGTTATGACATGGGCGGGTACAAGTCATGAATGATGAAATGATGTGTTTTACAACTTGTGTATATTCATGAACTCACCAGCATTGTCTGACGTTGTTTTAAGCATGTGTCACAGGTAGTGATGGCTAGTTCTTGTGCATGCTTTTTATCATGAAGCTAGTGGACCAGTGGAATAGGATATGCTAGTTCGTGTGGTTTAATGGAAAAGTTACATCTTCGGCTAAGAATAGTTTATCAAACTTTGTACTATTTAAGTTTCATCTTTTGTACCTCGAAGTTTACGTTAATGAAATAAGTGTTTCTTTTGTAAGTTGGTATCAATTGTGTATGGTGCATCCTTATCTGGGTGTGGGCGTCACATATTGCGTTTGAAAAAACATTAGTGTGTCCAAAAGAAAAATTAGTGCGTCCAAATCTTTTAATACAGATGGTTACAAATATACAGATCAGAAAATATATATAAGTGCGTCCAAATTAAAATATAAGTGCGTCCAAAAGAAACATTACCTGTTTGACTTTCATTGCTGATTCATATTCTTCTCTTCTAACGCCCTGATTATAACTCAGATCTGGTTGAGTGTTGCAATATTCACCGGTGATTAACATTCTCGACAACCAACCTATGGTTATTGGTTTGGTTTCCTCGAGAAGGTTCTTGGATGTAAAACACTTGTTTGGATTACGAAGCAAATATGAGTTGATCTTCTTTATTCCATTTGTGTTCTGTGCTAATATTAGTGATACTATTTTCATATGTAACACCCACTAGAGTATCAAAACACTTGCATCGAAATAGGACAGTTGAATATCCATTTGGATAACGGATCTCAATAATCTCTTCTAATATGCCGTCATATTTCTCACCGCTCTCTCCCTCCGTTAGAACCCAAGAGTTTTTGTGTTGTTTGTTTTGTGTCACGCTCAAATACCATAAACCTAACACCATTAACTATGCAAGCAGTGTAAGTAGAAGCCAATATTTATGCACCCAATGAAAGAACATACAACTCTTGGTGGAATTCGGGAGAATTTTTGTTTTTCATAAGATAAACATAACAAATATGGAGTAATAGTGTTTGTTACATATGTATTACCTAACAAATATAGAGTAATGCGTGTTATATATGTATTACCTTCCTGAGAAACCACTCCAGAAATTTAGTTTGAATATCATTTTCGAGATATTTAGATTTGAATTCACTATATTGAATAAAAAATTATACACGTAAGGAAACTTAGTTTTAATATAATATTCGGGATATGTTGAAAATATATAAAAGATATGAACACTTAATTCATATAGCCTCTGACTTCTTCGCAATTATCAAAGACAAACCATTCCATCTTGAGTTTGTCGTATGCTGAAAGATGTTTGATCTTCGTTGCGCTTGTCAGGCGACATTTATACTCAAACACCAACAACTTTTTTTTTTCCGGCAACAACATCCTCATTTCTATTCGGCTTATTGAACTTAGTCTGAATATTTTGGAGGTGCATTGAACAAAATGTTAGAGCTTCTTCAACTACATAATCTTCCGCTATACAACCTTCTGGCCTTGTCGGGTTTCTGACATAGCTTTTTAATTTTTTCAATATATCTTTCAAATGGATACGTCCATCTCATATGTACTGGACCTCCAAGAATTCCTTCATTAGGTAAATGCAAGATCACATGAACCATAATGTCAAAAAAACTTTGGAGGACGGATCACCTCTAACTTGCACAAGATTATACGAATGGCATCCCTCGCTTTCTTCATATCTTTCACTAATAGTGTTCTGGATAAAAGTTGTTTAAAGAACGCAAAAAGGTCTACTATTGGTGTATAAACATATTTGGCCAAAATCTTTCTAACCCCAATTGGTATCAATTTTTGCATCTGAATATGACAGTCGATTTCAATCAATTTTTTCATGGCCAAGAACCCACATGCGTGTCGTCGCTATTGCCCAAATATCGTGTAGTGTGTATGATAGATAACTCCAAATTTAAGAATTGAGAACATAAATATGAATAAACAAAAACTTAAATTTCCTTATATAAAAATACAAATACAACAATGACATTTAATGATAAAAAAAAAATAAAAATCAAAAGAGGGTTAACTTTCTTCAGCCCTTTATACTTCACCAAACGATTCTTCGGTAATAAATTTTGGTAGCAATTGCAAGCAATTTTGTTGTAGTGACAAATTAATCACGTAATCATTAATAACACAAATTGGAAGGACTGGAAACATATTTAGTGTTACTTTTTTTTTTTTGAACGGCCAACCAAACTTTTATTTCCGACACACTTGCAAGACGCTAGCATTCAAAATGACACAACCGAATACAGAGTCCGTGTCCTCATACAACATTTAAAACAGCCCCAAAGGAAGAAAAACAAAACATAAAAGCTACACTACAGCCGTGAACCAGATTTACCCATCTTGCACGTGTCGAAACTTCGCCATGCTTCCCATGTCATGTTCCCCATTGTCGCCCGATTCCTGATCTATAAGAAACTCATAACCTTTATCTCATCAACGATAAAGGTTACTTGAGTATATATTTCATTATGTACATCACATTTATCATTTTATTACATGGAGAGATTAATTTTTAAATTGTATGAGTTATGTTTTTTTATTGAACATAAGTCTTGCTTTAATTCAATTCTGTAAATAACATATGGAGAGAGGTTATTGTATAAAGGCTTCTTAAAATACAAAGTGTGAGAAGAAATCCTGACTATCTATCTGTGTTTTAATCAAAATCATCCTAAATTAATTACCCACGCGTGTTTTTAGTTTCAGTTAACAAGAGAAGGGCAAATTAGAAAAATTGCGAGTATAATCATCTGAATTTTTTTTAATAATCGCGCCCGAATCATAGCAATCGTTTTCAAAAATTTTAATTAAACCGCCCAAATCTCATTAATTCTTAAGAACGATTACATTTACAGACAATCGATAGATTTGCAATTCTCATTTGATAACAGGCGATCGGTCGATTTGCTCTGAAACATGCTCTGTTTTTTTAAACAAAAAAACAGAGGATGATACTGATGTTGAAAAAACACTCCAAAATAAAAGAATAACCATCTAAACGTAAATGAATAAGATGAAATGTATAAACGTGTGTTATAGTTGTAAAAAACTTTTATGAACGCAGGTTCTGTTTTCAAACGAAAAACAGAGCATGGTTAATAAAAACAGAGCTACAAAAAAACTAAAAAAATGCACCCATAAAACGCACTAATAAAAATAAAAACGCACCCAAAAAATCATAAAAACGCACCTTCATCTCTTAAAGGGAGAACAACAAAATAAGCACTTAAAGACCTGCACCCATAAAACGCACTCATAAAAACATAAAACGCACTCATAAAATCATAAACGCACCCATAAAATCATAAAACGCACTCATAAAAAAAATCAAAAAACACATGGTACCTTGATCGTCGTTTTTATGTAATCACCCATAAAATCATAAAACACACCCATAAAATTATAAAACGGACCTTCATCTTCATATTCTTATTGATAATCAAAAATCTTCTTCTTCTTCTTCATTATGTTCACTACCTCAATGATCGTTGTTATTCGGATGACCAAATAAAAATAAATGTTGAACCAAACACCAAATTCACAATTCGGTTTTGCTGAAAACCAAACCAAACACCGAATTTATATTCGGTTAGCGATTTTTTTGATTATGGTTTGATTTACATTTTTTATTGGTTTCGAGTTTTCTAGAATACCTCCAAGGAAAGATAAAGTATTTTGGCTTGAAAGGAAATGTCACAACTTTGTCAAACCTTAACATATTGAGATATATATGATGCTAGATCCTAAAGTAGGATAAGGATCACTTTACTGGTACATGTCACTGACATGATATTGTCTTTCAAACCAGGGTTAGTAAACTGAAGTATGAAAACACTTTCGAGAGGAGCTTAAATTTCGAGCAATTGAGAATGAAAGTATAAATTTCGCTAAAAGTATGCAAACCGACACTTAGTTAATATTTAAAGTATATAGTTCAAGATGATATCAAGCTAAAACAGTAAAGGGAGTTAAAATGATATGATTTAGCTAAAAAGATAATGAAAGCATCGATAGTGAAAGCATCTTAGATTCTTATTTCTTAGTGCATAATTTTATCAATCGTCGTTGCTAGTGGTAGCCCAATTTAGTTCTTGATTTAATCCATGGATTATTGCAAAGTGAATGGGCTTAAACTAGAATTAAATGAAATCATCAAATTTGGACGCCTACACGAGGATTTAGAAACTGGGCTCACATCTTGGGCTTAATTAGAAGCCTAAAAGAAGAAAACAGGAGGCCTGAGGGGAAGTAAAGGTGTGCCAGGTAGGAGGAATTAATAAGGTGATGGCCAGCGCTACATGTAGGCGAATACTTAAGACGTGTCTTCACACAGGGATGTATGGGGTGTTTTTATAACCAATTTGTGGGTACCCCAGATAGTCAAGATACTTGTTTGTTGACCGTTCACAAAAAAAAAAAAAAAAAATTGTAATAATAAGGTGATGGCCAGCCGGCCAAGGAGAAGCAGAGTGGATGATCGTATAGGCCTCACTGGCGCTGGTATTTTTCTTCTTTTTTTCAAAGAAAAAATAATTTTGCGGGCCATGTTTTTCTACTAGCTTCGGGCCTCCGGATTATATGGGAGGAATTTGAACAAAAAACACGGAAGCAAGCACACACCACTTGGAATTTGAAAGGAAAAAAAAAAGCAGCGGGCTAGCTACTTCAAGATGAAGTGATTTGTTACGCATAAAAAAGTATTTATGCATATGTCACGTAACTTATTTGATCGCTATCTATTACTTAGTTCTCACTACGTATGTCACGGACTTCGCGTGCCTAGTTTACAAGTGGTGAACAATAGGTACTGATATCAATCAAAAATATATAATTGTTTTGTCTTGATAGTAACAATATTGAATATATAATTGAATATATAATCGTGTAATAAACAATAAGGAATATATAATTGGTTATCAAATTTAGAGGAGACAAGATATATTATTTTTAACAAATTTTGTAGCTAACAAGTTGATATTGAATCAGATACTTATATTATCAAATTATCAAATGGATAGTGAACTTAAAAAGTTGTTGTGTGTTGCTGTTGTTTAAGCAATTATTATATATATTTTATTAATTTATGTAGTGATGGAGATTATGGCCAAAACCAACATGCTACAAATGTTATAATATGATAATAAGACTCAAAGAAAGTAGAGGGATTGTTTAGTCATTTTAGGAAAGTTAATATGTGAGAAGAAATAAGGTTTAGACTTGATGTTCACAACTTAAGAAACTTCAGGGACCAAAGTTGAATATCTGAAACTTACTTCGTTAGCTTCTGATTCAGGTCTTTATAAGGGCTCATGATCAAATCTAGGGCTAGTTCATTCTCTTTGATTTCTCAATCATTTTCGTTAATTATTGTTTCTTTCTTTTCGTTTATGACTAAATCGTTGGTCAACAAGTTATACCTCAAGAAAAGGTTGTACACATATCAAATGAGTCTTGGAAAGTCCCTAGAAGATCACACTGATGAATTCAATAAGTTGGTGATTGATCTTGAGAACATTGAAGTGGTCCTTGATGAAGAAGATCAGGCAATTATATTTTTATCATCCTTACCAGTTTTCTATGAACATTTTGTTGATACCTTAATGTATGGAAGGGAAACCTTATCCATGGAAGTAGTATTAGCAACCTTGAATTCTAAAGAATTAAAGAAGAAAAATAATTCTAAAGAAGAAGGTGGAGAATGATTGATAGTAAGAGAGGAGGGAGTGGGGCGGGAGAAGAGGGCAGGAGTGGGTTTCACCGGCGGGAACACCGGCCCTCCTGGGCGGGAGAGGAGGGCGGGAGGAAGAGGAATGGCGTGGGGGAGGGGGAAGCCACGTGGCACTCATTGGTTGGCCCTCTCTTATTTATTACCGTTGAATAAAAAAAATCAAAAAAAAATATTACCGTTAGAATAAACAGTCAAAAAAAATGTTTTTTTTATAAATACCCCTCTTTTTAAAAAACACCCACTACACTTCACAAAAACCTCTCATTTTCTCAAATTTTATATAATTATTCACCAAATTTTATACATTTGTTCATACATTTTTTAAAAATGAACCCATACAATAGAGGCTTTGACCCGAACAACCCATACAACTACGTCCCAAACCCGAATACGCCACCGGTTCGTCCACTACCAACCCGTCCACCCATTCCATCACCTTGTCCCGACTACGCGGGTTACGCGGGTTATCTTAGTGGGCAGATTTTTCCAAATTTTCCATTTAACGATTCCCTCGTTCCTAATTTTTCTTCACAACAACTCACTCCTTCACAACAACTCACTCCTTCAACGCCACCAGATACCACACCGGAAACACAAGAAGAAAATATTGTGGGTTCATCGTCCGGTAACAAACAACCCGGTAAAAGAACTCACAAAAAGAAGACGCCGGCGGAGAAAGCGTTGAACGCCGCCAACCGCCAACCTCAAAAGTGGACAACCGCCGAAGAGGTTGCCATTACGCGAGCTTGGATAAGCGAGTCGGAAAACTCGCTTCAAGGTATTTGTAATATTTTTTTTAACATTATATATTTTTTAAGACATTATATATTTTTTAAACATTATATATGACTAACGTATTTTTTGTTTTCTTTTTGTGTAGGAAATAATTGCCACAAAGCCGACTATTGGGACGACGTAAACAACGCGTTCCATAAGTTGATGGATCGAGAGGTCTATCGATATAACGATAGTCTCTCGTCCAAGTGGACGGAGATACAAAGGGCGATGAATGCCTTCAAGGGCTATTATTATCATGCTAGAAATTATCCAAGAAGCGTTGAAACGGACGGCGACCACCTAGCTAATGCGCTAAAAGCTTATCGCGAAGAAAAGGACATTGACTTCAAGTTTTTGCACTGTTGGGAGATCGCGAAAAACCATTCAAAATGGGCGGACGTGCCCTCTGCTTCCAATTCATCAAAAAGGACAAAAACAAATTCATCTCATAACCGTGCGGGTGAACGTGAAGACTTGGATGCAGTTAACTCGGATGATGACGACTTCGACGAGGAATTGAGACGTCCACCGGCCGAGACAAGTCTAAAAAGAGGGCGCAAAGGTCCCATGCTTTGGGTTCGGGCTCGGGATCAAGCAAAGGTGCTTACAGCACTGACTTGGCCAATTTAAATGCCAACATCGTTCATTTCAATTCGATTCAACAACAAAAGCTCGAGGAGAAAAAAACTATTCGCGAAACCTTTGAAAAAAAGTTGAGTATGAAAGAACAGCGCGAAAATAGCGAAGATATGAAATTCATCGCAATGAACACCGATCATCTTAGCGGTCAAGAGTTAGAGATGACCCTAAAACTGAAGCGCGAGCTTATGGAAAAATATAATATGTAGTTTTTTTTTTATTTTCTAGGTTTTTATTTTATTTTTTCGGTTTTTTTTATGTTTTATTTATTTTCTAGGTTTTTATTTAATTATATTATTAATAATTATGAATTTTAATTTTTTTTAATTAAGTGATTTGAAATTTAAAAAAATAAAAATAAATAAATAAAATGCCACGTGTCACTCCCCCCCTCACATGGGTCCCACAAATCCCACATGGCGCTTCACCCCCCCTCCCCCCCCTCCACTCCCTATATTCTAAGAGGAAGGCCTGTTCAGAGAAATCCCAAGCAGAAAAGTAAATCAAGATCCAAGTCAAAGTTCAAAAGAAGGTGTTTTATTTGTAATTCTAAAAACACTTTAAAAAAAGACTGCCCTTAATGAAAAAAGAAAAAGGAGAAGGGGGAAACTACAAGACTCGTGGTCATAAGTTAGGAGACGAATCTTCTGATGGTTATGACAGTTCTGATGTATTGATTGTGACAAGTAAAGAGGGAAAAAGTTCTTTGGTGGTGACAACAAAGGATAGAATAATATGTTGAAAATGTGATTGAAAATTAAGGATCGGTTACACATCATTTCCTTATATGAAGAGTTGACCCTTGCTGCACAAGATCATGCTAATTGCCAGCCCACTCATTCAAAGACATTTATTGTATTTTCCTTATTTGGTCCATTGGCTTGTGTTTATTAGCCCTATACGATTAGTGTCTGAATGTACAAGAAATACACAAAAACATTTCAGCCTTATTCATTTCTATTCTGATTATCATAACCAATAAGGTATCAGAGCAGTGTTTGTAAACATTTGTGCTCATCATCTACCAGAAATAATGGCTGAAGAAAACGACAAAAACTTAGCCATCCAAATAGCAAACCTCCTAAATAATGGAGTTCAAACTCAAACCCAAAACCGAATCCATCCGACAGTCTAAAAATCAGCCTGAATCTCATAATCCAAAACTACCCTCCATGGTCTCGGATAATACGAGTCGCCATAAGGGGGTCGAAAGCTCTATTAAACCATCTTACCCATAACCCACCAAAACCTATTGATGAACAATGGGAACAAGATGATTTGATCGTCTTTTCCTAGCTGATTCAAAACATAGAACCAAGCCTCGCTAGTAACCTTACAGAGTTCCTAATGTCGAAAACATTATGGGACGCTCTTACGGTTACATATAGTAGCGGGAAAGACAAACTCCAAACTTTTGATCTCCACGTCAAAGCGAATGAGTTCAAGCAAAACGGGTTACCTTTAGAAGAATTCTGGATTGTGATGCAGGGTATCTGGGGAGAGATTGAACGGTGAGATCCAAACACGATGAAGTGTCCTGCTAATATCAATACGTATAATAAACTCAGGTCAGAAAATAAATTGTTTCAATTTCTCAATTCTCTTGACCGAAAATATGATTCCATTAAAAGGGAAATCCTTCGGTGGGAGCCCTTACCAACTGCCGAAGCTGCATATGCGCTGTTCGAAAAGAAACAGCACACCAAAGCATCTTTGGAAACAATCAACAGGGAGTGGGATCGGGTCTGAACTCACTTGGAGATTCCGATGGGTTAGGGCTCGTGTCCAAAGGTCGCCGGTCAGAACAGAGGTTCAATCCGTCATCATCCCGAGCTGATAAAAGCAAGTTAAAGTGTGACCATTGTGGCATGGCCAAACACACAAAGGAACAATGCTTTTAAACTTGTGGGTTACCCGGATTAGTGGGCCGATGGGCATAAGAAAGGAAGAGCCGCTGCCACCATGAGCAATCATGGGACTACCGACAGCGATAGCACCAGCAACAACCAACAGAAACCGACTGAAGAAACTGAGGCAACTGGTAAAGAAAAAACAGGGGGCAGATGCTGCTTTACGGCGATTCACGAAGAAGAAGAAGAGATGGAAGGGATAGATATAGGGCTTGGGAATGGTCTCTCAAGTCCTTCACTTTCTTATAACCCTCCTTTTAAATCCCCAAATTATGATATACCCGATGTAATCCCCAAGTTTTTTAGTCCCAAAATTCTTGAATTATTAAATGAGTTTCAAGTTTCAGAAATGACAGATAACACCCCTCAAAATTCTAAAGTAGAAAAAAAGGAGCCAAAAACATTTTTTAAAGTTGGAAAGGCCAACATGGCAACAAAAAATGAAAAAAACGAAGACTCATGGATATTTGATTGTGGTGCTACTGATACAATGACTTATGAAAAATCTGACATGTGCTCAATGTCAGAACCACAAATGTCCAGAATCCACACTGCAAACGGGGAAGTCCTTCAAGTTAAAGGAGGAGGGCTATTCAAATTTCTGAAAACATGAAGCTGTCAAATTGCCTCTATGTTCCATCCTTATCTCACAAATTGCTATCAATAAGTCATGTTACAAAAGAGCTACACTGTGTTGTGTTAATGCATCCTACCTTTTGTATCTTATAGGACATCAGGACAAGAAATATCATTGGGCGTGGTACTGAACGACAAGGGCTATACTATGTGGATGAAGTGACTCAAGAAGGCACTGTAATGCTAGCTCATGGGTGTGCAGATAGGGCAGCTTGGTTATGGCACCGGAGATTGGGACGCTCATCCAGTGGTTACTTACATCGTTTGTTTCCTGATTTATTTCTAATAAATAAAGTTTTGAATTGTGAGACATGTTTTTTGGCTAAAAGTCATAGACACACTTTCAAATCGAATGGTACTAAGATCGACTTTCCTTTCTTATTAATTCATTCGGATGTGTGGGACCAGCAAAGGTTGTGGGAGGGCGAAATGTCCGTTATTTTTGTAACATTTATTGATGATTGCACCCGCATGACGTGGATTTATCTTTTAAAAAATAAATCCGAAGTTTTTTCAAAATACACAGTTTTTTGTGCCATGGTTAAAACCCAATTCAAGAGCAATATCCAAATCCTTAGATCGGATAATGGGGGGGGGGGGGGGATTTGTCAACAATTCCATGAAACGGGGTTTCTGAAAGAAAAAAACCGTTTATTTTAGAAATAACGTGTGCACTCATGATTTAATCCCAAGTTCTGAAATTTTTTTGGCCTGAAACTCTTGTCACAGCAAACTAACTTATGAACCATCTTCCAACAAAAGCTCTTGATTTATAAACCCCACTTCAAGCCCTCTCTAAATTTCACAAACCCCCATCAAACCTTGTCCTTGAACCTCAAGTCTTTGGATGCTCTGTTTTCATTCATCTACCAAAAACAGACCGTTCCAAACTTGATGCCTGCACTGAGAAGTATGTGTTTATCGGTTATGGAGTCAATCAACACGGTTATCGGTGTTACAATCCCCACACACGACATATGCATACCACGATGAACTGTGACTTCCTAGAAACCGAATACTTCTACACCACCCAACACAATGGTCATGGGAAAAAACAACTAATGACGCATTGATTTGGATACAATGGATGCCATCCTCAGGAGAAGTTAATCATGATGCACAAACCGTGTCACAATCCACTAGCCCTGAAGAAAGTACCACTAACAATGATCTTCCCAACCTGGCGCAGAGGTAAGTAATTCTCAAACTCAAGAATATGTTGATTCTTCAAACTATGAAAATCATGAGCATATTGAAAACTCCTAATATTGAAACTCCTGACGAAACTAATTGCAAGACAGAACAAGAATCATCACAGGTGGAACAAGAGAGATATGTTCTACCCCTAAGATCAAACAGAGGGGTTCCTCCAAAACGATACTCTCCTGAGAAAGAAGTTCGAAGTTCTCGATATCCTATGGCAAACGTGGCTGCTGGAAATTTATCTCCAGAAGTCAAAGCATTTACCACATCTCTATGTTCTGAAGAAATTCCAACTACAGCTGAACAAGCTCTTGAATCCAAGGAATCGAGAGAGGCAATGGAAACATAAATGAATGCACTAAATAAAAATGGCACATTGGAGAAATGTACCCTTCCTCCTGGAAAAAAAACCAGTAGGATGTCGGTGGGTTTTCACTATAAAGTACAAGCCGGATGGGACGATTGAAAGATACAAAGCTCAACTGGTAGCAAAAGGGTACACTCAAACATATGGAATTGACTATTTCGAGACATTTTCTCCTGTGGCTAAAATCGACACAATAAGGGTCCTATTTTCTATAGCTGCAAACAAAGATTGGCCTCTTCTCCAATTTGACATAAAAAATGCCTTTTTACATGGAGAACTCAAAGAGGAAGTCTATATGGAAATCCCACCTGGACTCACAAAAGATCCTAATTCTAGAGAAGTGTGTCGATTGAAGAAATCCTTATATGGATTAAAACAGTCTCCTCGTGCCTGGTTTGGCAGATTTACTTTAGCAATGAAAAACTATGGCTTTAAGCAGAGTAACTCAGATCATACCCTGTTCCTTAAACGAAGGAATGGACTCGTGACATGCCTAATTATTTATGTTGATGATATGATAATCACAGGTAATGATGAAGAAGAAGTAACAAGGTTGAAGATAAACCTATTTAAAGAATTTGAAATGAAGGATCTAGGGAGACTTAAATACTTCCTTGGAATTGAGGTCATGAGGTCAAGGCAAGGGATCTTCATCTGCCAAAAGAAGTATGTTCTTGACTTGCTAGCAGAAACAAGTATGATTGATTGCAAACCTGTGGACACCCCTATGATGGTGAACCAGAAGCTCTATATGGAGGAAAATGCAAAGTTAGCTAATAAGGGAGAATACCAGCGAATTATGGGGAAACTGATCTATCTCTCGCATACCAGGCCTGATATTGCCTATGTAGTGGGAGTTATGAGCCAATTCATGCATCAACCCCAAGTTGCCCATATGGAAGTTGTATAGAGAATTATTAGATATCTCAAAGGGACTCCTGGACATAGAGTTATTTACAAAGCAAATGGACACTTTGAAACTCTTGTGTACACCGATGCAGACTGGGCGAGAGATAAAGGAACCCAGAGATCCACATCTGGCTACTTTACTCTCGTTGGTGAAAATCTTGTCACATGTCAAAGCAAAGAAACAAAAAGTGGTGACCCTATCAAGTGTCGAGGCAGAGTTTCAAGGTATAGCACGAAGACTAGCAGAGATACTATCGGTACGGAAACTCTTGACAGAAATTGGGTATTCCCCAAACCAAGCTAGTAAAATTTTGTGTTATAACAAAGCTGCGATTCAAATTTCAGAAAATCCAGTCCAACATGATTGCACAAAGCATATTGAAGTAAATCGACATTTCATCAAAGAAAAACTCAAGACAGGGATTATTGAACTTCCGTTTGTCCGCTCAGAAGATCAACTCGCAGATATTCTAACAAAGGTTGTCACTGGAAAAAATTTCAATCACTGTCTTGGCAAGTTGAGTATTGAAAATCCCACTACTCAACTTGAGGGGGAATGTTGAAAATGTGATTCAAAATTAAGGATCAGTTACACATCATTTCCTTATAGGAAGAGTTGACCCTTGCTGCACAAGATCATCCTAATTGCTAGCCCACTCATTCAAAGACATTTATTGTATTTTCCTTATATGTTCCATTGGCTTGTGTATATTAGCTCTGTACGATTAGTTGTCTGAATGTACAAAAAATACACAAAAACATTTCATCCTTATTTCTTTCTAATCTGATTATCATAACCAATATAATAATAGTAGAATGGGTCATGGACTCAGGATGCTCTTTCCATATGTGTGCACATAAGAAGTTTTTCAAGACCCTAGTGATGAAGGATCTTGGAAGCCTGCATATGGGAGATGATAGACCATGTCAGATTCTTGGAGAAGGTTCAATAGTTCTAAAGTTGGAAGATGGTTCAGAGTTTCAGTTGAACAACAACAACAACAACAACAACCGTACCCAGGAAATCCCACTAATAGCAACGCTATTCGTAGGGTCTGGGGAGGGTAGGATGTAGGCAAACCTTACCCCTATCTTTAGAGATAGAGAGGCTGCTTCCAGAGAGACCCCGGCTCGACAAAAAACAAAATGCACACTGTATATTAATGAATAATTAGGCAATCACTAAACACTAAAAAAACAAAAATAAAATAAAATAGTGGATGGTTATATAGTGAGTCTTAAAATGGGTTAGTTGAAAGGATGAATAGAACTATCCAGAACAAGGTAAGATGCATGTTGTCAAGTTTTGGTTTACCAAAAACCTTCTGGGCAGAAGCAATGTTAACTTATGTGTATTTGATAAATAGGACACCCTCACCAGCCATACAGATGAAGACCCCAATGGAAATGTGGTCAGGAGTTCCAACTGAGTATGAAGATTTGAGGGTGTTTGGGTCATTATGTTATGCACATATTGATCAAGGAAAGTTAGAACCAAGGGCTGAGAAATGTGTCATTATGGGATATCCAGAAGGGAAAAAGAGGTATAGGGTTTGGAGAATGGAAAATGTAAGTCCTAAGGTAAAACTCAGTAGGGATGTGGTTGCATTTTTTGAAGATGTGATGTATAAAGATTTGATAAATAGTCAAAGGTCACATATTCCAATCCTAGAATACAATGAAAGGCAGGTTGAGGTGGAGTTGAATCATGACAATGATGAAAGGAAGGATGATTCTACACCAACAAATGAAGAAGGGAAGGGTCTTCAAATGAAGTGACCAACTACAACCTGGCCAGACAGACCAAGAAGGGAAATTGTTAAGCCATTGAGGTTCAGAAATGATGTAAATCTGACCTCATATGTTTTTAATTTTGCTTAACAAGAGTCAATCTTTGAACCACTAACCTATGATGAAGCTGTCAAGTCAGTTAATCATGATTAGTGGAAGTTGGCCATGGATGATGAGATGAATTCTTTAAAGAAGAATGGTACTTGGGTATTGGTTAATAAACCTGAGAACCATAAGTTGGTGGATTATAAATGGATTTTCAAGCTCACAAAAGGAATCAAAGGATTGGAAGCACCAGGGTTCAAAGCAAGATTGGTGGCTAAAGGATTCACTCAAAAGGCAGGTATTGATTACAATGAAATATTTTCCCCTGTAGTTAAGCATACATCTATAAGGGTAATATTGTCATTAGTTACTGCAAAATGATTTAGAGCTTTAGCAGTTTGATGTTAAAACTGCATTTTTACATGGAAACCTAGAAGAGGAGATTTATATGAAACAACCATTGGGTTATGAAGAACTAGGACAAGAAGGGAAGGTATGTTTGTTAAAAAAGTCCTTATATGGTTTGAAGCAGTCCCCAAGGCAATGGTATAAAAGATTTGATAAGTATATTTAACGCCCCAAAACCCGAATTTTGGTTTAGTAGCATGTTTTAATGTGTTATGGCATGGGGTGAAATAACTAAGTACCTATCCTAGATAGATATACAAGTTATATAGAATTTCAATAAGGTTTGAGTCATTGTTGGGAGGGTATCAAACTAGAGGGACTAGAATTGGACAAGGAGCAAAATAATGGGTTATAGATAAGGGAAGTAAGAAGTCAACATACACATTCTTGTGAATGTCGATCATCAGGAACAACCTAAGACCCAAACCCTTGCTTCTTCACCTCTAGTTCCAAATCAAGAGAAAGTAGAAGCCAAGATGGTGCATGAAGCCAATTATGGGTCATCTAAGGTTTTATATACATCAAGGTACCTTTAATTTGGCTTATTATGATGTTATGTTTGTTTTTGAATGTGGTGAAAATCTAGGGTTTATGTGAAAACGTGAATCAAGGATGGATGAAGGTGTCTAGAGGTTGATAGACACTAAAGGAGCCATAATTTGTGATACTACATAAGGCTATGCTTGATTCATGTGCTAATTAGGTTGTCTTACACCTATGATGAAAGTGGGTATTGATCTTGGTGTAATCCAAGACCATTCTTAGTTAATTGTTGAGTGCATTGAAAAGAAAGTGATGATTTGCTATGTTGATAACTATTGAAATGAATGGTATGTAATGTAGGAAAGAAATATGATGATTATGTTATGAGCTATGAAAGTATGCATGAAATGCTTGTACATTGTGTTTTAAATGTTGTATGCACACCAAGTGTTTGATGAAATGCCTAGATTAGTCTAACTTGTGAAATTGTAGGCAAGATTGGACAAGTATGAAAGTAATATGATAATAAATATAATTGAAAGTGGGTTAGCATGAGACTTGTGTTCTAGGGAGCATTCATGTAGGGATTTAGTGTTATGAGGAATTCTTGGGCTATGTTGCTAGTTGGAGAATATGAAGGCCCTAGTATGTATGTGAGGAAATGTATGAACGTATATGACAACCGTTGTGATCATATGGTCGTATGTGTTCCGAAATATATGAGAATGTTTTTATGGTGAAGTTCATATGGTCTAGTACACTAGTATGGATATATGCCTCTAGCTAGAAAGTTGAATGGTTGAAAGTTGACTTTCCGCCAAGTAAATAGTGTAGAATAACATGGGTAGGCTCCCAAACTTGATTGTGAGATTAGAAACACTATGTGATGCATAACATGTTAAAACTATGTGACATATATGATAATAGGTGGTATTACATGATGTGAGAATAAATGTGGTTGTGAATGTACGATTTAGATATGATAGAAGTTGACTAATGAAAGTCAATGTGATATTTGGTTGAAGAATGGTTGTTAGTGTGTTATGATCATGTATGCTAACAATGATGTGAACATGATGATATGAAAGGATAGGAAGGATGGACTCAACCATGGGAAGCTAATGGGTCAAGAGGAGGCAAATAAACAAGCATGAACTTGGAGGACTTGAGGTAAGTGATTCCCGAACTTAACTCGCATCTATGATATTGAATTATGTTCACATAGAATGGGAATCTTGAAGGAGTACATGGTTTTGGTTATGGGTCGAGGATTCACATGGTAGTTAACTTGGACTGTCCTTTGTAAATGTAACTAGTGTAGATAAGGTTTGAGCGAATCAAGTATAGTAGTTACTTGAACTCAAACCGGAAGCTCGTAGGGGCGTGTATTCGATCCGAGACTTGATCAAGGTATGTGTGGAATGATGGGTGGGAGAGTTAGTAAATGAGTTGCTAGAATGTCGGGAATTGTGGGTAAGAATGGCATGAAAGATATTGCGTTGAAAAAGGAAAACGTTGTGCAAGACCTGTTGTTGGCGTACCCTACGCCAGTTTTGGCGTAGGATACGCCAAGTCTGGTTTGCCTACGCCAAATTCTGCTGCCCTACGCCACTCTGTCACCCTTGCCTACGCAAGTGGCATAGGCTACGCCACTTTTGGCGTACCCTACGCCAAATCCCCTTTCGGCCTTGGATGTTGATTTTTCAGCTTGTTTATGCTTCCGTACCTTGCCCAAGCAACTCCAAACCTCATTTATTGTACATATGTGTACTCATGCTCGGGTTGAGAGGGAGCTTCATGTATGTAAGGGTTGGTAGTTATATGTGGATTGAGTATAGGATTGGAAACGTCATAGTTGTCTTAGAGATTGGCGAAGAAGGAGTAACATGACGGGTCAAAGTAAGTTATAAGAGGGAATTGTATGCTTGTATGTATTGTGGGGTTATATGAGAGGGAATTGTATGCTTGTATGCATTGTGGGGTATTGAGGGAATTGTATATTTGTATGAATTGTGGGGTTATTAACCTTTGTTATGTGAATGGTAATGAAGATGCAGGTATATAAGTGTGAATGCTTGAGACTTGTAGGTTCGGCTCGGGGTGCCACACCCGATCTTGCAAAAAGGCGTTGGAACGAGATCATGGAGTATCTATGGATATTATCTCCGCATTTTGAGTAGTGTGCATTAAGTCACTAAATGAACTAACGAAACGGTTATTTGGTGATCGCAGGTTGTCTTGTCTACCTAATAGAGTAAGGAACGAATGGAGATCGAGCAAGGAGGCGGATTGTACGAGGACACGACCCCATTACGTGATATAGAAGGGTCACGTTTAATGTAATAGAACGTATTTAAAAGATGTAATACCTAAAATGCCTAGTAGATTTGGGTTCTAAACATCTAAGGTTGTTTTGAAAAGAAATGAATTTTTCGGTTCCGCTGCACGTTTTTCTGTAAATTGGTTTAGGGTGTTACAAGTTGGTATCAAAGCCCTGGTTTGAGTGAAATCTTGTACAAGGAAGTAAGTACTTGAACTCAAACTTGTGTGCACCTGAATGCAGTGACCCGTACAATCCAAGACTCGATCAAGGCCCAAAGGTAGAGTTTAATATTAACTCACATAACATGTTAAAAGCTAATTGTGGTGTTCATGTTAAGGTGAACTTTTGTGGATAATGAAGAGGTCTCAAGGACACGATTCAAGATAGATCGCGGGAATTGTAGATAAGATGGAATAATCACAGGTACGCGATAATTAACTATTGGTACCGGTGGGAGGAAAGTCCTCAGGGATGGTAAAACATAGAAGGGAAAAATAACCATGTTGTTTAGGAACGAAATTGAAATGTAGCACGAAGCTGAAAACCAGTCCCTAGGCATAAGGTAATGATTACACGAAGGCACGTGGATAGCATGTGGACTGTGCGCCTGGCCAGTGCACAAGAAGCACGCGATGCACGTGAGACCGTGAGAATCATCACAGGTATGCCTGGTAAACTTGGAAAGTAAGTGGTCGTGTGGGTAAGTAGGTGGAATGAAACTTCTATAAAAATGTGAGTGGGAAGGGGGATTCCCTTAGAAGGTATCCAACTAAACGTATGTATATTGTGCCTATAAATCAACTAGGGCAATAAATGTAAGGTTGGAATGAAAGGTTTGAGTCCGTAGATAAGTACGGATCAAACCGATATGAATAAAAGGTTGGAATGAAAGGTTTAAGTCTGTAGATAAGTACGGATCAAACCTATATGAACGAAAGCCTGAAATGAAAGGTTTGAGTCCGTAAGCAAGTACGGGTCAAATCAAAATGATAGAAAACCCTTATGGGTCAAAATTGTAGAAAACCCTTATGGGTCCAGATTGTAGAAAACCCTTACGGGTCAAAATTGTAGAAAACCCTTACGGGTCAAAATTGTAGAAAACCCTTATGGGTCCAGATTGTAGAAAACCCTTATGGGTCAAAATTGTAGAAAACCCTTATGGGTCCATATTGTAGAAAACCCTTATGGGTCCATATTGTAGAAAACCCTTATGGGTCAAAATTGTAGAAAACCCTTATGGGTCCAGATTGTAGAAAACCCTTATGGGTCCAGATTGTAGAAAACCCTTATGGGTCAAAATGGTGGGAAAAATCCTTGTGGGTCAAAATGGTTGGAAAGATCCTTATGGGTCACAATGATTGGAAAGGCCTTAGTGGGTCAAGAGGTTAGAAAGACCTTAACGGGTCATATGGTTGAAACCATGTAAAATAGGCTGGAAAGACCTTAGCGGGTCAAACGGTTGGGAAGACCATAAAGGGTCAAAAAGGGGTGAAATTATAGAAATTGTGAAAATGACCTTGAACGGGTCAAATAGTGGAACTGTAAAAATATAGCATTACCCAAGTAAGGGGTCAGATTTGTTGGAAAGTTGTAGAAATATAGAATAGTCTATGAAGTGAGTCATTTGGGTAGGAATGAAGGAGAGAATACACTATTCTCTCTAACCAAGATAAGCACAAGTTAGTAACTTGAATTAGATATGCATGTTGTGTGGCATATAAAAATGCATATATATGTAGTGGAAGATAGTAAGGCATGGTATTAATGTGAGTCATTTCTAGAAACCTATGGAAAACGAATGAACGGTTAATCTTTGGAAAGATTCGTACCTCCATATGTAGAAAATGAATGATATTATGAATTGCGAGAGTGCAATGTAGAAATTATTATTAAAGTAGTAGAATATGGCACATTTGCCTTGAAAAGTCGAATTGTAGAAAATTTGCAAGATAATGAATAATTTGTAAGGATCTTGCATAGGAAAATGCAATAAGTAATGTAGTATAGCACGTAAACGGGAGATCAGGAAGAAAATGTATATATAATTAGACATTACAAGTGAAAGGAAACTTGTATGGACCAATGAAGGTCAATTTCATGAATGAAAGGTATATGCCTAACCAATGATTTTGTGGATACGAATGGTCAAAATTATGGATTTGAGGAAATCTACAAGATAGGTGATATGAAGTTAACGAGTTGGAACTCCTTGCGAATGAACTAAAGCAAGATAAGTATGGCGTGGACTGGTAAAGGAGCAAGTCAAGCCAACATATGGGCGGTTGGTAAACGTTGTGAAAGGAAGGTTAGTGAATTTGGTTATTTTGTGATTGTTAATTAGGAAAGTAATATGCCCAATGGTACCCACGTATGCATGAATGATATCTTACGTATGTTGTAGCTCGGAAGGTTTGACTTTTAAGGTCAAAAAGATGAATGAGTCTTAGCTTAGACTCGGTGTTGTTAAGCAATGGACATACGTGTCTACAGTAGGTAGTGCATGAAATGAACTAACAACCAAATAGGTATGAACAGAATGACTCTAAAGTCTACCAAAAAGGGGTGGGTGAGTATGGTAGATACATTGGTCCGGTAGGGACTGTAGAACGATGTCGAACTCTCAATGTAGGTATGAATAAGAGAAGGTGAAACAGTAGTTAGGTTGTGATAGTTCGGTATGTTTGATAATTGCATGAAAGCTTGTGTTAATTTAAGAAATATGGACACATAATCATGTTTGTTTTCGATTAGAGTCGTTGTATAGCTTATAAGGTGGGCTCGTGGCACGACATGAAGTCTTGAATGAAAGAGAAGAGTAGTTAAATAAGTGGAAATAATGTTGGTTAAGGGTTTAGCGTTATGTAGAAATACTAGCTTTGATTGGCTAGAATTAATGCCTAAGGATAGTGGTGGAATGGGTTTGCTAGTAATGAAAGTGGTTTCGGGGATGAAACCTCCTTTAAGGGGGGTAGACTTTTAACGCCCCAAAACCCGAATTTTGGTTTAGTAGCATGTTTTAATGTGTTATGGCATGGGGTGAAATAACTAAGTACCTATCCTAGATAGATATACAAGTTATATAGAATTTCAATAAGGTTTGAGTCATTGTTGGGAGGGTATCAAACTAGAGGGACTAGAATTGGACAAGGAGCAAAATAATGGGTTATAGATAAGGGAAGTAAGATGTCAACATACACATTCTTGTGTATGTCGATCATCAAGAACAACCCAAGACCCAAACCCTTGCTTCTTCACCTCTAGTTCCAAATCAAGAGAAAGTAGAAGCCAAGATGGTGCATGAAGCCAATTATGGGTCATCTAAGGTTTTGTATACATCAAGGTACCTTTAATTTGGCTTATTATGATGTTATGTTTGTTTTTGAATGTGGTGAAAATCTAGGGTTTATGTGAAAACGTGAATCAAGGATGGATAAAGGTGTCTAGAGGTTGATAGACACTAAAGGAGCCATAATTTGTGATACTACATAAGGCTATGCTTGATTCATGTGCTAATTAGGTTGTCTTACACCTATGATGAAAGTGGGTATTGATCTTGGTGTAATCCAAGACCATTCTTAGTTAATTGTTGAGTGCATTGAAAAGAAAGTGATGATTTGCTATGTTGATAACTATTGAAATGAATGGTATGTAATGTAGGAAAGAAATATGATGATTATGTTATGAGCTATGAAAGTATGCATGAAATGCTTGTACATTGTGTTTTAAATGTTGTAGGCACACCAAGTGTTTGATGAAATGCCTAGATTAGTCTAACTTGTGAAATTGTAGGCAAGATTGGACAAGTATGAAAGTAGTATGATAATAAATATAATTGAAAGTGGGTTAGCATGAGAATTGTGTTCTAGGGAGCATTCATGTAGGGATTTATTATTATGAGGAATTCTTGGGCTATGTTGCTAGTTGGAGAATATGAAGGCCCTAGTATGTATGTGAGGAAATGTATGAACGTATATGACAACCGTTGTGATCATATGGTCGTATGTGTTCCGAAATATATGAGAATGTTGTTATAGTGAAGTTCATATGGTCTAGTACACTAGTATGGATATATGCCTCTAGCTAGAAAGTTGAATGGTTGAAAGTTGACTTTCCGCCAAGTAAATAGTGTAGAATAACATGGGTAGGCTCCCAAACTTGATTGTGTGATTAGAAACACTATGTGACGCATAACATGTTAAAACTATGTGACATATATGATAATAGGTGGTATTACATGATGTGAGAATAAATGTGGTTGTGAATGTACGATTTAGATATGATAGAAGTTAACTAATGAAAGTCAATGTGATATTTGGTTGAAGAATGGTTGTTAGTGTGTTATGATCATGTATGCTAACAATGATGTGAACATGATGATATGAAAGGATAGGAAGGATGGACTCAACCATGGGAAGCTAATGGGTCAAGAGGAGGCAAATAAACAAGCCTGAACTTGGAGGACTTGAGGTAAGTGATTCCCGAACTTAACTCGCATCTATGATATTGAATTATGTTCACATAGAATGGGAATCTTGAAGGAGTACATGGTTTTGGTTATGGGTCGAGGATTCACATGGTAGTAAACTTGGACATTGTCCTTTGTAAATGTAACTAGTGTAGACAAGGTTTGAGCGAATCAAGTATAGTAGGTACTTGAACTCAAACCGGAAGCTCGTAGGGGCGTGTATTCGATCCGAGACTTGATCAAGGTATGTGTGGAATGATGGGTGGGAGAGTTAGTAAATGAGTTGCTAGAATGTCGGGAATTGTGGGTAAGAATGGCATGAAAGATATTGCGTTGAAAAAGGAAAACGTTGTGCAAGACCTGCTGTTGGCGTACCCTACGTCAGTTTTGGCGTAGGATACGCCAAGTCTGGTTTGCCTACGCCAAATTCTGCTGCCCTACGCCACTCTGTCACCCTACGCCAAATCCCCTTTCGGCCTTGGATGTTGATTTTTCAGCTTGTTTATGCTTCCGTACCTTGCCCGAGCAACTCCAAACCTCATTTATAGTACATATGTGTACTCATGCTCGGGTTGAGAGGGAGCTTCATGTATGTAAGGGTTGGTAGTTATATGTGGATTGAGTATAGGATTGGAAACGTCATAGTTGTCTTAGAGATTGGCTAAGAAGGAGTAACATGACGGGTCAAAGTAAGTTATAAGAGGGAATTGTATGCTTGTATGTATTGTGGGGTTATATGAGAGGGAATTGTATGCTTGTATGTATTGTGGGGTATTGAGGGAATTGTATATTTGTATGAATTGTGGGGTTATTAACCTTTGTTATGTGAATGGTAATGAAGATGCAGGTATATAAGTGTTAATGCTTGAGACTTGTAGGTTCGGCTCGGGGTGCCATACCCGATCTTGCAAAAAGGCGTTGGAACGAGATCATGGAGTATCTATGGATATTATCTCTGCATTTTGAGTAGTGTGCATTAAGTCACTAAATGAACTAACGAAACGGTTATTTGGTGATCGCAGGTTGTCTTGTCTACCTAATAGAGTAAGGAAAGAATGGAGATCGAGCAAGGAGGCGGATTGTACGAGGACACGACCCCATAACGTGATATAGAAGGGTCACGTTTAATGTAATAGAACATATTTAAAAGATGTAATACCTAAAATGCCTAGTAGATTTGGGTTCTAAACATCTATGGTTGTTTTGAAAAGAAATGAATTTTTCGGTTGGTATTTCCGCTGCACGTTTTTCTGTAAATTGGTTTAGGGTGTTACAGTATATTTTAAACATTAGGTTTAGCAGAAGTAGTTATGATAGTTGTGTGTACATGAAAAAATATAGTGAGGGTAAATATGTCTATTTACTCTTATATATTGATGGTATGTTAGTTGCCTGTAAAGACAAAGAGCAGATCAAGGTTACAAAACAGATGCTTATGCAAGAGTTTGAAATGAAGGAGTTGGGAAATGCTACTAAGATTCTTAGCATGGAAATTACAAGAGATAGAGAAGTTGGTATTGTGAAATTGTCTCAAAAATCTTATCTTGAAAAGATTCCGTGTAATTACAAAATGGATCAAAGTAAGGTGGTGACTACCCCTATGGGTTAGCATTTCAAGTTGTCTAAGCTTGATTCACTAGAGACAGATGCTGAGATTGAAAAGATGGCAAACGTTCCTTAGTCAAATATTGTGGACAGTCTAACGTATCTTATGGTGTGCACTATACCCGATTTGCGGTATGCGGTAGGTTTAGTAAGCAGGTTTCTGAGTAATCGTAGGAAGTCACACTGGGAAGCTGTCAAATGGATACTAAGGTATCTAAAATGGTACAAGAAATGTAGGGTTATTGTTTGGAAAAAAGTGTTGGTTCTGATAATATGGTTCAAGGCTTTGTAGATGCTGATTTTGCAAAGGACTTGGACAGGGGTAGATCAGTCACAGGATATGCATTTAAGGTAAATGGAAGTTTGGTAAGATGGAAGTCAACTTTGCAGCACATTGTGGCATCATCTTCAACTGAGTCGGAGTACATTGCTCTGACAGAAGCAGTTAAAGATGCATTGTGGCTCAAAGGTTTTGTGACTGAGCTTCGGTTGAAAGCTGATGACACTCTGGTGATGTGTGATAATC
The DNA here is from genome assembly GCA_030844895.1 of Ambrosia x helenae. NCBI lineage: Eukaryota > Viridiplantae > Streptophyta > Magnoliopsida > Asterales > Asteraceae > Ambrosia > Ambrosia x helenae. The sequence goes on along the minus strand of CM061228.1, from coordinate 26,625,639 downwards.
AAAGTGCCATTCAGTTGTCAAAGAATCTTATTTTTCATGAAAGGACCAAGCATATATGTGTAAATATGCATTTTATCATATAAGTTATAAGTTCAAAGCAAGTAGCAGTTGAGTATGTTGATACAAGTTTGAATGCTGCTGATTTTTTTACTAAAGTGGTACCAGGATCAATGTTTAAAGTTTGTATGGATTTGCTAGACATTGGAGCAGGTTGAAAGATTGTTGGTTTGTGGCATAAAGGTGGAGATTATGGCCAAAACCAACATGTTACACACGTTATAATATGATAATATGACTTAAAGAAAGTAGAAGGGCTGTTTAGTCATTTCAGGAAAGATAATATGTGAGAAGGAATAAGGTTCAGACTTGATGTTCACATCTTGTGAAACTTTAGGGACCAAAGTTGCATATCTGAAACTTATTTGTTAGCTTCTGATTCAGGTCGTTATAAGGGCTCATGATCAAATTTCTAGGGCTAGTTAATTCTCTTTGATTTCTCAATCATTTTTATTCATCATTGTTTCTTTCTTTTCGTTTGGTCTCACTTAATAAAAGCCCTAATCATTTGAGTTGAATTATTATCTTGTTCATGTTCTTTAGTTTGATATGTGATACTCTGGTTTGTCTTCGTTGTGTTGATTGAATTGTTGTTATTCCGTATTATTTTCTCAACATGTAGCGAACAATATATATTATTTTCTAGACAATAAACATTATTTATTTGGCCATCAATGCAAAAGACCAAAAATAAAAATAAATAAATAAATAATTTATTTCAAGTCCTTTCGTAAGTTTTACTTAAAATACATGCATCAAACTTTTTTATTTGTTAGTTGCATAAAAAAATTACAATAGCATCACACACTACGTAGTTGCACTTGTAATACCCAGCTTCTTCTTAGGAAAAGACTAGCAAACATTGTTGTATACCATTCATAAAGAGCAATGCTCTCATTTCGTCTAGTTTTGTGCTCGGAGCATGGGCGAGTTGAGCGGGGAGTGAGGCGACATGATATCTTCGAGCCTTCGAGAAGAAAGCTTGAGTGTAAGATTGTTTTGCCAGCATTGTTTCTTTGTCTTGGCCAAGGCCTTGGTCTTGATTTCGAGCATTCTAGTTTCGTGCACAAATGATTTGATTCTTTCTATTGCAACCATAACGGTCGCATCATCCATGTTAGCAAAACATACACGAAACCAACCAGGCTCATTACAATGAAATGATGAGCCTGGAGAGACATTTAGTTTCATTTCATTTATTATTATTCGCCAGAATGTCATTTCAGATTCAAATGCGGGTTCTTTTAAGAAGCGACGTAAGTCCATCCAGAAAAAGAGCCCCGCATTGCTCTCCAAACTGCCTATTCCAACTTGGGCTAGCTCTCTTGTGAACATCTCGTGTCTATGAGCTAGCCTGGTCCTGCTCTCTTGTATGAAGTTATCCACAAAATCATTTTGTGATAGCATTGACGCGATCATGTGTTGAGTTTGAGTTGAAACAAGCCCGAAACTAGACATTTTGCGAGAGATATTCACGACCGTATCATTATAGGAATAGATTATTCCAACCCTGAATCCGGGGAATCCCATGTCTTTAGAAAGACTATAAACAATATGGATAAGACTATGATCACATATTGTAGGAACTTCTTCAAGGATTTCAGCTATGCTTACGAATTCGCTTCCATTCGTCACAGTGCCAGCATAAATTTCATCACAAATGAGATGGATGTTTTTCTCGTTGATGAAACCGACTAAAGTTTTCAATGTCTCTTTGTCAAAGAACGTACCCAAAGGGTTTGATGGGTTTGTTATAAGTAAACCTTTGACATTGATGTTCGACTCTTTTGCCTTTTTGTAAGCATCTTCGAGGGCCTCAATAGTGACCTTGAAGTTGTTCGAGCTGTCACAAACAACCGGTATAAGCTCGATTCCAGTTCGCCATTTCAAATCACGATCGAACCTATATAAAAGACACACAAATCATTTAGATATAAGTAACTCAACACACGTAATTTAATTGCAAAATCAACTTTCAATAGTTGTACACTTTTCTTATTAATTCCGTGTATTCAGCCATAGCTATTTTGAGACGACTTAAAAAAAATAAGTCAAACCTTTATGTGTCAAATAACATTTATTTTTAGCTAAACCTACTTTCAAGTATGCTGAAATTGATAAATAAGTTTAAATATAAATTATAATATAAAAAGAATACGACAACAGACTCAAAAGAAGAATAATGTTAAACGTATTTTTTTTCTTTCAGTTTTGTGTTTGTTATGAAAACAAATTGCAACAATATTAAATTATTTAAAAGCATAGTCGGAAGTCAAGAGGTCAAGGAACAATGGACTTGTTATATGCCTCGCGTCCCGTCCAGTTATGAAAAAAGAATTGTTGCCCCCAATTTCATAAAAGGCAGTTGATATATTCAAATAATAATAATAAACGTTTGACTTGTTTGAGTTTTTTTATTTATTATTATCATTACTATTATTATTATTATCATCATCATCATCATCATCATCACTATTATTATTGTATAGGGTGAGATTGCTGTACAAAGTATCTTTTTCTTATAAAGTGTGGAAAGTTTATATAGGGATTGTTTTTTAAATTTTTGACATTATGTTTTATATTCTTTTAATATAGTATTATATAGAAAAACAGAAAATATAACAATTTATAACACTAATTAATGTATTCTCGACATGCAATTTAAAACACCATGCGAGAATACATTTGATTGTGTTTTAAATTGTTACGTTTGGTGTTTTTAATATAATACAATGCAAAAGGAATCGAAAACATCATAGCCAAAATTAAAAACACAATAACTAAATAGACTTCTCACACTTTGTACAGTAACGTATATATACATATATATATATATATGTATATATATATTGTAATCATTAGCATCAAGAGTAATAATATATGATACACATGAAAGGTACATCAAATTATATTTTTCGAACCCCTAAAACGATATTTCACAAAAGGTTCAAAACTATCAATGAGCTATAAATAGAATCAAGCAAAACTCAAACTTTTAATTTAGATCAAACTACCAAGCAGCTATATAGGGTGTTGCTATTTACACCCACTCTATAAGATGTCTTAATAAATGCAATTATTCTATAAGTTTTACCCATGATATACTCTCAATAAATGCAACCATATTATTTATTACCAAATATTTAATTATTACATTTTTTTAATTAAAATAGTATAACAAAATGATTATTCATTCTTTATTATTTTTTTACGTAAAAATTGGTAGAACAAAACAATATATTATTCATTGTTTTATGTTTTTAAAATAAATGTGTATTATTATTTTAAGCGGTTTGGTGAAGTTTTTTTTTCACCTTTTTCTTTTCTGTAAACTCTTTAACACTCCTAAGGGGTTTGTTTGTTTGCTTTATCATTTTCCTATCTGATAGGTTCAATTTATATGTAAATATTGTTAACATAAAAAACACAGTGTATTAGATTTAGCAGGTCAAATATAACACATGGAAGTGTTAAAGTATCAAAGAGGTTAAAGTAAGTGATAAGAAAATATATGATCATTGACCGGTTATTTGTATCATATGTTATACGAAATAAAAAAACTTTCGGTACAACAGAAGTGTTAATATTAATATAACTACTTAATATATTAAAGTAAATACGTACTTTAAATTCACATGATTTTCTAATATTTTTATGATTTTGTTCTAAATATTAAAAAAACAGGAGTCAGGAAATAAAAGTAAACAATTTATCATTTATCAAAATTGCCTTTTAATATTTTTAGAAGCCCTATAAAAAAAAAAAAAAAAAAAAAAAAAAAAAAAGCTTATTCACCAAAGTTTTAGTCAAACATGATTAAATAAAACCACATTCTAATTGGTTAGTTAGAAGTGCTTTTTGATAAAAGTGTAATTAATGCTGCAGGTAAAGTGTAAATAGAAAATAGGTATGGTGTATTTAGAATAACCCAACAAGTCAATGACCGACGAAAATTAATTGTTTCATTGGTCCCGCTAGATGGTTAGTCTATATATTGATTATAGTGTCATGACTTTTTGCGTGAACACTACAAATGAAATAAATAATTCATTTTTGTAAACCAATACTTTAAAAGGTATGAAATAAATAATTCATTTTTGTAAACTAATACTTTAAAAGGTATGAATACATGTTTGAACAATATTATTTACCATCCCTTATGTGTTTATGTTACATACACATACATAAGTAAATGTAAAAATAAAAAACAGTTTGATAGATTTTCATGTACATAACATACGTATTTATATATAAAAAAAAGTAGTGTAAAAAAATATAATACGATAGATAGAAATAAACGATTAATTTGGTTTTGTTTCTTTTCTTCTTGGTTAATAAAAGGCTAAACTACATGAGGTTACTTTAATGATTTACTTTTTTTAGTAATGTTTCAAAAAGGTTCCTAGTGAAAACAACATATGCGTACCCTGGATAATAAGGGGTGGGCACCAAGAACCCTTCACCACGGTTAGCCAAGCAAAACGCCAGTGTTTCATGAGCTCCAGTGGCTCCACCGCTCATCACAATCCGGTTCGGATCAAACTTAACACGGCTTCCTCTAACCCGACTCATGAAATTCGCAATCGCGGCTCTAAATTCTGGCAACCCATGATAATCTTGGAATAGAGCAATCTCCTTGAAATCAAAGCCTCCTTGTGGTGTGCATATAGAGGCTTCCGGGTGGTTCATGAGCCACTCGTGAACCAAATCGAAACAAAGCTGGTTTTCGGCTAGGCCCATTTGAATTACCCCGGAGGGGTTGGTTTCAGGATGATAAGGGTTGGTGTCATAGGCCTTCCAACCATCAAAATAGGGCGAGTTTTCGCCATGACCGTCGTTGGTTGCAATTTTGGATAAGAACTTGTTGGTGTTGTTCAAACCAACCTCCATTTTTAACTGAAGTTAGAAAGATATGAAGGTGATTTTTGAACTATTTTGAATTTGGTTTGAAGATTACATGAACTAGTGTAGGGTATATATAGATGGGCGTGGGGTGGAGAGCATATGTAGACTGCTTACCATGCATGAAGTTTCCTATTTGTTGAGGGACCATAATTGGAATATTTACAAGGGTTGTCATTTCCCTTTGTTCCTTCCTTTAGAAACAAGGAGTGGTTGATTTTGCTAATTATTTGTTATAAAATACCTTATAATGCAACAGTTTTTGAGACAATTAGCTATATATGGTATTTAATATTTCATTAAAATCTTTTGGGTGTTTATCCATCACATCCTATCCTTCGAAACTTATAAATTATTAAAAATATGTTGAAGGTGTATTATAATTAAGTTTTAAGTACGTAGTCGGTGTGGTTTTCTTTGTTATTTGATTAATCTTACTTATATCAGTACGTGAGTAGATCAAGACCTTTTTCTTCTCAAGTGTATAATAATATATTATCCAAAATAATATTGATGGGCAATAGGAAGCTAACCCTTCACTTGTATAATATAAACTTTAAGCCTTTTACTAAAATATTTGAAACAAGGGAATTTTATACCTTTTGTGGATTTTATTGAAAAATTGTTAATCAAGTTTAATTATTATTTCATGATCATTCTAGGTCTATTGTTATATCTTTAGCTAGTTTATGCCAAAATGACTAGCTGATTGTTGTAAACAATTGTTTGGTTACATATTTTAAAAGCTGACTTTGACAACTTTTTATTATATATTTATATGTATTTCACAGCTAATAGGACAATGACATAACATATATTCATTCGGAATTAGAAAACCAAAGCTGGTTTTACTAAAGAATAAACATGTATAGTGTCCTTTTCATACCCTTACACCACAATTAGCAAAGCAAAGCTGGTTTTACTAAACTAAACAACAGCGATGACATGTCGCCTCAATTGTCTTTTGCGGCCACTAAATGGAGCAATAGTGACGACAAAAGTCGCCTCTATTGCTTACTTTTCTTGTAGCGTTACTCATAGCCCCATATTCTTAATTTCAACCTTTAGAAGTCTCAACCGACCCCTCCATCATGCTAAGTATGGAGTGAGAAATTAGAGCTCATACTGTATGAGAAATAATAAGTCCTATACATTTTTAATTTATGGAGTTAGAAATTATGATTCTAATACATTTGGATCCCTTGCCTCTGAGACAACTCGATTCCTAGATCGGGTGTAAAAGATCGTACACAGTAATTCTCCGTCCTCTAAAAATCAACGCTTTATTTTTAGCAGGGTAGGATTTGCAATTCAAAATGAGGATACGGCGTAACTTGTTGCCCGTTAACTGTCATCCTCTTGTAATTTGTTACGGGTTTTTTGATTAATGGAAAATAACTAAATTTGATTGTTTTTTATGATCCTGATGTGCGCCTGAAGCTAGGTTTAAGCTAGAGCATCAATTTTTCAGTGGCTTTTGTTTTAGATGATGCCACCGTGCGCCGCAAGTTAGGTTTAAGTTGAAGAAACATCAATTCATCAAAAGAAAAAAAAAAAAAAAAAAAAAAACTAAACCAAAAATCTAACATAGAAAGTTGTTTCCCATATCAGAAGGTAAAATTAGGGCGTGTTTGAATAAACGTATAACTTATAACTTATCTACTTTTCTACCTCCTTATCTCATTTTTCAAAAAGTTACACATTACTAACTTTTTGAAAAAGTCATTTTCCACCTTCTTTTCCCTTTATTTAAACTCAAAAAGTCTTTTTCAACCCACCATCCAAACATTTTTAAAACAAGTTAAGACTCTTTGAAAATGTTATAAGTTATAACCAGGTGAAAATAAGGAGAGCCAAACACCTCTTTAATAGGATAAATTTAAACCCAACATAGTATTAAAGTGAGTCTTAGTAGTGTGCTCCTCAAGTTGTACATGCTCTATATTTTTTTGAATGACAAGTGGTGTAACCGGTGGAGTTCCGGCTAACACCCTGAGCTAGCTTGTACATGCTCTATATATGTGGATTATCAAATTTTATAATCTTATTTATCAAATACAATAATACTAATTTCCTTATTTGTATTTCTAAAACTCTTTTAGAAAAATAATTTAATTATAAATGTGGTTAAGGATTTTTTTGAATGGTACATAAAATTATCCTATATATTGATATATGAAGTTCATGAATAGTGCGGTTGGTTTTTTTTATGTAGCATTATATGTTTTTATTGTTTAAATATGTTAGTGTAGGATAGTATAACAAAAATAGGTGGTTGCTCAGTTGGTGTACATGCTGTGTTACACAATTTGCCTGGGTTCGAGACCTGCGTGCTGCTTTTCTTCTTTGGGTTACTTAATTAGCTTAGCAATTTAATCAAGGTCGGTCATTCCAATAACCAATTTTTTTTCTACAACACATATAATAATATTATAGTATAGGTTCACTTTTAACACAAAAGCAATCAAACCAGCCATTTTTTTTACAAATTATGGTCTTATACAACTCGATTAAATAGTATTAAACAATAACAATACTGCAAAAGACATAATAAAATACAATTTATATTATTTGCATGACAAAGCATGTCCGGCCCGATCATGGACGGCAATTATAATGCATGTCTATTACCTATTACAAATCTTATTTATTATTCATACGATGTACACTATTGAAAATAGTTTTGTAAGAAAATTTGTATTTTCGGCGTTTGTAAGAATACAATGTGATATCTCTTATTCAAAAAACGAATCTTATTTTAATCAACATGAGATAATTCCATAATTACATAATATTAGGTTTGGAACTTGGATGAATAGTACTCATGCCACATATTAGGTGTCACGTGGCACCGGGCTATTGTTTTTGTTCTTTTAAGCGGTTTAGGCTTTAGGCTTTTGTCACACCCTCAAAATCCACTTGCGGAGTTTTACCGCGAAGCGCATGACAAACCAGGATCCAAACCAACGATCACAATAAACAAGTCTAAATGAACATATGCAATTTAAGAAAACATAGTTTAAAATCCCCAATTACAGCGGAAACTTATTCAAAACATAATCCAAAATAAACCAAGTGTTTCTATTGGAGTATGAAAGGGAGATGTCCGAGCCTTGGACAAATCTCAAGAGTACACGATTTACCCCAATATATCACACTGCCTAGAAAGCAAGTAACCCGACTAAGATAGAACGGATGATGTAACATAGGAAGGTCAGATGATTTAGAGACACCCCAACAAGCCCATACGTAATCCACCATAATGTTTAGTACTATGTGATCGTCTAGTGTGTGCGACTCGGCTATAGACTAGACTCTACATGCAGTCCTAGTTCACTATAACCATTGGCTCTGATACCAATCTGTCACACCCTCAAAATCCACTTGCGGAGTTTTACCGCGAGGCGCATGACAAACCAGGATCCAAACCAACGATCACAATAAACAAGTCTAAATGAACATATGCAATTTAAGAAAACATAGTTTAAAATCCCCAATTACAGCGGAAGCTTATTCAAAACATAATCCAAAATAAACCAAGTGTTCAACGTTTGAAAACCATGCAACCCTAACTAGACGCCGTGCAGACGCGTGCGCCCTAGTTCCATTGTGCTACCTTAGCGGCCTGAGAAAACATGTAAAAGTTTACGTCAGCACAAAAATGCCGGTGAGTTTACAGGTTTTGTAATCACAGTACCAAGTTCAACCTGTCCATACTATAACAAATCGAAAACCAAAGTACGCTAGCTAGGCGTATGTTTTGTTACTACTACGATTTGGAAACCATTACTAACTCGCAAACCAGATGTCGTGCCCGAATAGTAAACCTGTTGTTCCTGTTTGAGACAATATGCACTCGCCCGGCCCTCCAAGCCGACGAGCGGGGTTGGTCATTCCCAATAGATCTATTCACATTTCCCCGTTGTGCTAACCCGCACATTCATGGTTTCCCCCGGGACTTCCAAAGATCGTATAGTAAACCATAGAAACCCATAGTATGACAGTTGTTACCAAAACATAAGTTTAACACATGTTTTCTCCCCCAAAAAGTGAAACCAGTTAAACGAGGGGCCGTAAACTCACCTTAGGTTGCGTTACTTCGTAATACGAATAAACTCAGCAAGCTATGCTAGTCCCGTAAAGCGGCGACCTAACATATGACAGTTACAAGTACTTAGACTAATAACCCGCAGGTTAGTTAGTCCCTAGTTGTCCAGACCATAACCAAGTTCGTTTGAAAACACCGTGACTGTTAAATTAACCCAAAGTACAAGACTCGACATCCCATTGGTGACCCGAGACTCCCCGTGTTATGCTTACACTCTCAAACATAAAATCATGCAATCACACTTAACATACGTTAACGTCCAGCAAGTTACAGCACGTAGTTCAAGTATCACGTAAATAAGTCCGAACATATGTTACCAAGTTATTAGATATGTCACTGGGTTCCTAGCATGTTCCTATATGTCAAATCGGGTCTCGAAATGCTAATTTACACTTACAGCAGCAGTACACGCGATTAGGAAAAGTCAACTAGCATTTAGGTTGGTCAACAGGCATTTAGGAAGGCTAATCGCCTATACTATAGGCGATTAGGGCTATCTCATATGTAATTTTTGAGTTTATAGGCGATTACGTCGTAAAGCATGCAATTCAGGACTTAACTAGCATTTAGGATCGTAAATGCATGAAGTAAAGGGGAATAGGATCCTATTTGCCTATACTATAGGCGATTAGGGCTCCCCTTCAGGCGAATGGGCTCCTAATCGCCTATAGTATAGGGGATTAGGATTCCTATTCGCCTATAGCACGTCTGTTCCGGTTTTTCGCGCGTTTAACGCTCCAAATCCAATCCAGAACGTGTGTAAACATCAAATATCAATCAAATAACTATATCAAACATATATCAATCAAAACCCTTCGTTTAACCTTGTTCTATCAGCCCTGCATGCAATCATGTATCCCAAAAACAACACATATAGCATGAATCATCATATTAACATGCATAACCGTAACCCTAATTAACAATAACTCAGATCTCATCATCATGATATCATTGTTAATCTGAAACTACCCTAATAATATGTTAATCATCTCCTTGAATCATAAAAACCCTATCTTTTCATTGAAAACCCACATACAACATGCATGCTATTTAAAATCCAATTAACAACGATTATTAACGATTTTTAAAAGACTCAAACGTTTATAAACAGGTCTGGACCATTAGGGATTCAATGAAAACATTAATTAAGGTTGCATGGATGAAAACCACACCTTAGATTTGTGATAGAATGATGGAATAGGCTTGAAACCTTGTGTTTTGATCCAAAATCGTGTTCCAGAGGTTGTGTGTGTGTTGGGGCGGGTTATGGGACGACTAAGGTTGATATTATGAAGTTTAGGAGGTCAAGCATTGTATTTATAGTCGTTTTTAGTCGTCCAGCACGTTATAGGCGATTACGCAGCATTATCAGGCGAATAGGGATCCTATTCGCCCCCAGTATAGGCGAATAGGGCCTATTCGCCCTTCTGATCCTCCTATTCGCCCCCTATAGGCGATTAGGACCCCCTATTCGCCTATAGGGGTTGGTTCCGTGTATTTTTCGCGTTAAACCCCGTTTTAACATATGTTAACACATTTTCACATACCGACAAGTCACATAATGATTGTAAACACATAACACTTGCAAACAAACACATTCACACTCGTTCACCAATTCCCGGGACTCGAGACTTGTATATTCCCTGTGCTCTGACGATTCTACGAATCGTCACCCTTTGTACACTTGGTTAAGGACCGACATCTAATGATCCTCTATACCAAACTAACAGTTCCCGAACCGTAACACGACTCAACTATCCCAGTTAAGTATAATATACGCGTGACTCGCTAAGGTAGACTTTAATCTAGACAACGTTGTTAATCCGAATTTGCCGGGTGTCACAGCTTTTGGTTTTTTTTTTTTTTTTTTTTTTTGTTATTTCCTTTTTGACGTTTTTAACGGTTTAGGGTATAGACGTTGCCGTACTAACCGGACTTTTGTTTTTTCTCCCTTTTACGTTTTTCAACGGTTGAGGGTCTAGACGTTGTCGTACTATTCATCAAAGTTTTGATGGTACAAATTTGGGTTGCTTTGAGTTTTGACGCCGCCGCAACGCGCGGCTGGTCAAAACACTAGTTTAAATGATATTGCAACAACATTCGAGTGGGTTTGACATAGATCTAGTGAAGGTTTGCATAGAGTTGGGTGACATGCATCAAAATATACATATTAATTGTATCAAAATGTACCCACCTTATGGTGGTGGTAAGCCAAGTGATGGTTAGAGCCTACCCTTATAGAGGGGACAGGTTCGAATCCTGATGGCAACCCCGGTTTTCTATTACCGTGCATTTACTCCAGAGAGACTTGCCTCTTGTGGAGGGTGCAACATCTGTCAAGTGGCAGGTGGCGGAAAATTTTCCGGAGGAGCCTTATGCCTACCACCATCTCAGCGTGAAACTGATTCAGACAACATAGTCTGAGCGTGTGAGTGGGGGCAGGACTTACAAGAGCGGGTGTGAAGTACTCTGCCACTTCTGAATGAGACTTTCACCTTTAAAAAAAAAATTGTATCAAAATGTACCCACTTTTAAAAGATTTTTTTTTATTTTAAGGAAAGAAAAAAAAAACAAAGAAAAAACCGAGGACAAATCATAATGATTTTTCATTTTTTTTCATTTGAGTTTCTAAAAAAAAAAAAAAAAAACTTTTACTGATAAAAGTGTATATGAGTTTTGTTGTCATAACATTATGGAAATGACATGATTTACACCGCGATGACCCGAATATGAACATGCAATAAAATTACTCCGGCGCCCTGTAAAGTAATTGAAACTTTTTCGACCGTTTTCTTTAGCAACTTCCTTGTACTCCTACTGAAATTTACTTGTAATTAAGCACTAGCTTGTCAAAAGCTTTTGATTATCGTGAAGTGTATGATTTAGAACCAAGAAATATATTAGAATTATCAAGAATTATATAATATAATTATACTTGGTTCGTTGAATGTGATACATAACATTTTTTTATCGGCCTAGTACATCTCCCCTATATACTCACCCCTCCTGAGTTCTAATCTGAGCACCTGCGGGTATTGCAAGTTGCAACCCCCTCGGCCTGAATGCCTTAATCGCATATGTTGCAAGTGGCGAGGATCGAACTGGGACATCCCGAGCAGGAACCTACGTGAAGATCCAAAAGCCGGACGTACCTCTGATGAGAGGTTGAAGACGACTGGCTTGATCAGACCTTTAAGCAAATAACCTGCAAAACTTAACAAACCGTTAGGCTCGTCACAAGGGGGCAGGGAGGGCCTCTCTGTGACCACCCTCCGGCGTGAGGATAAGTATTTGTTGGTGAAGAAAAGAGAATAAAGAGAGAGAGAGAGAGAGAGAGAGGGGGGATTCGGAGCGTGTCAGAACGTAGCTTACTCGTACTTTTGAACGGGTATTTATACTAGTCAGAATTGTTGTACTATCCTTCGGTCAGGTGTACTAACCTTCGGAACTAGTGACCTCCGGTCGTTGGTTATGAACACGTGTCTTGGTGAACCGCGTCTCATGACATGATGCCGCGTCTAAATGGGGTTGAGGTTCAGACGGGAGGTTTTATACCTCTTCATGTCCCCTCAAGTCCATAAGTTAGTTTATAACTTAGTGGAGTTGATCGTTCCTTTGGCAATGCTTTCCAGCTGTTTCTTTGGACGCGGCACGTGGCAGCTTCCTAGGCCATATACCGTGGCGGTTATTTCTAGGCAATCTCCACCGTCGACTCTTTGTTATTTTGGTGAGAGATTGCGACACGTGTCGTCGCTTGGGTTTCCCTTTTCCTTGGTTTATTTAAACCGTTTTTTTTCATTTTTTTTCATTATCACTTTTCCTCTTAATTTTACTTTTAACTTCCCGTGTACTACACCGCTTCCTTTCCTGTTATCAAGGCCTAGTATACTCCCTTTTTTACAGGTTCGTTCATCTTCCCTTTGTTTCTTTCCCGACTCTTCCTTTTTTACTTTTGCTTACTTGTAATGGGGAAGGATAATATGAGCGTTAGTTTCTTTACCTTGACCCAAAAGAAACTGGAGAAATTTTTAGCTGATTATAGGATTCCTCTAGATCTTCACCCTGAGATTCCTGCCCCCGATCGAGCCATCTATCCCCACCTTCCTGGCAAGTTTGCGTTCTACACGCGAGTGTGCGACTTTGCCAATTGCAGGGTGCCTCTAACAAAATTCTTGTTATATTAATAAAAGTATGTAAAATGTTATAGAAAATGAATGTTATATATATATATATATATATATATAGGTAAAGGATCCTGTAGGAATATTGTTTTGTGTGAGAAGTGTAGGAATGATTAAGAATTAACATGTAGGGATCATGTTTTTTTTATTTTGGAATGATGTATTGGGTTGTTTTCGCTTGAAAAACACTTAACACAACAATATACAAAAATTTAAAACACAATCCAATGTATTATAGTCATTAAATTTAAATTACAAATAAAACACCCTAATAATTACTTAAAACACTCTGCTTAAAACACCATAGCAATTACTTAAAATACATTGTTTTCGGTTATTAATTTGTTATGTTTGGTGTTTTTCTAAGCAAAACAATCCAAAGCATCATGAATACGTCAAAAAAATATGCATACATATTAATTTTTAATCCTTCCTACACTTCTCACACAAACCAATATTCCTACACGAACCCTACCTTTTATATATATATATATATATATATATATATATATATATATATATAGGTTTAGGATCATGTACAAAACCTATTATTTGTGAGAAGTGTGAGAACCAATCACATGGCAGCCTATTTTATTATCTAGAAGGGTATCAATGTAATTTGCATTGCTAATGTTATTTTAGGAGATAATGTCTAATTAATTACGTGATTAATTATGAGCATTTTTAGGGATTCTTGTTTTACATCTCACGAATATTTATGGAATATTTATAAACATTCAGCACATTCATCATTCATTTACTGAATTATCATTCGATCAAAACAACATTCATATTGTTGTGTTTTACTGATGTGAGCACATGGTGTTTTACTGGTATACCATAAGGTTTGAAGGTATAACACACCTTTTGTGTTTTTTTATAAGGAGTTTTACTGATGCAAAATATGGTTTTTTTTATGCACATTGGTGTTTTATTATAGTCTTGTAAGTTGTTTCATCCACAAGGTGTTTTTTACGTTCATACCCGTGTGTTTTATCACCATATTCTCAACTTTGTGTTTTAAACAGTCCCGTGTGTTTTATCATCATCTTCTCCATAATCCAGTGTGTTTTATCTTCATCATACACAACCAGTAACACATTCAAAAAACACAACTATACATACATTTAAAATGTGTTTTAAATTCAAAAAACACTAAACCACACAAAAATCCTTTGAACATAAAAAACAACAATATGAATGTTGTTTAAAATAATCCACTATAAAACACACTGATCCATTATCACCTCATGTCGTCTTCATCTTCATCCCTAAAAAAACACTCCGATTATTTATGTTTGTGATGGTGGCTGTCGAATGATGGTTCGGTTGATGGTGGTGGTTTGTGGTGGTTGATGGCGGTTGTGTAGGTGGGGCAGGGAGAGAGAGAGGAGAAAGAGAGAGAAAGGGAGAGAGAGGTGAGAGACAATTAAATGTGAATTAAATAGGCCTTCCATATTTTTAATTAGCCACATTTAAATGTGAATTAAATGTAGGGTGTGTTTTACCATTATACCCCTAAGTAGCCTAATTAGTTATTATAACTATAACATTATTTACAATAATGCCACTCATTAAATCTAAACCATTGATTAAGATGATCTAATGGTCCAAAACACTTCTTACCCTTCTCACACAAAACACACTTTGCACAGGATCTCGACCCTATATATATATATATATATATATATATATATATATATATAGGGGAAGGATAAATTGAAAACCCTCTTGAGTTGAGAAAACCTTGGAAACCCATGTAAAAAATCATTTTTTTTTGAAAAAAATAACCAATGTAAAATACATGCTTTTAAGCATTTTGGGCCAAAAAAAATATAAAAAGCGCCAAAGGGATTTTTTTTTAATAACCAATGATTTTTTACATTGGTTATAAAATGATTTTTTTTTTCATTTTATAATTGCCATATATATATATATATATATATATATATATGTATATATATATAGGATTTGGTTCAAATGAGAACCTTTTCCCAAATTGAGAACTAGAGAACCATTCTGGGCCACACATTTCTCTAAGGCAAAAAAAAAAAAAAAAAAAAAAAAAAAAAAATTTTTTTTTTTTTTTTTTTTTTTTTTTTGCAAAAATCGCTGCTTTATATGTAAGGAAATTTTTTTTTTTTTTTTTTTTGTATTTTTTTTTTTCAGTATACACATGTGTATAATTGTATTATACACATATGTATAATGCTATATACACATATGTATAACTGAAATATACACATATGTATAGCTGAAAAATGCTATATACACATATGTATAATTGCTATATACACATATGTATATTTGTCATATACACATATGTATAAATGAAAAAAAAATTCAAAAAAAATAAAAAAAAAAAATTTTCCTTGCATAAAAATGTGCGATTAAAGCAAAAAAAAAAAAAAAAAAAAAAAAAAATTTTTTTTTTTTTTTTTTTTTGCCTTTATATGAAATGTGTGGCTCAGAATGGTTCTCTCAGTTCTCAAATAGGGGTTGGTTCTCTTAGGATCCCTACCCTATATATATATATAGTGGAGAGATCAAATGAGAAGAAAATGTTTTGTAAGAAAAAAAATAACAAATTCTAACCAATAGGAAGCTTTCATTTAATAATTGTATTGAATATTAAATTAATTATTATTTTTTGTAACCCCCTCTAAACTAGTTAAATAAATGAAACTTATAATTCATTTTTAAAATATATTCTTTTAAAGCAACCCTTATTTGAAGTGAAGGATAATTTCGATATGTGTAGGATAATTTCGATATGTTTAGGATAAACGTATGATAATCTCGATATGTGTAGGATAAACATATGACAATTTCGCTATATGTAGGATGAATTTTTATATGTGTAGTACAAATTTTGATAATGTGTAGGATAAAGTGTTAATGACTATTTAATTAGATAGATGATAATTAATGTAAGAAAAGTTAAACAATTAATATTTAACCATTATGTAACTTCTTCTTTTTGTTCTCACATGAAGTTTCTTCTCATTTGATCATCCTCTTATGTTTTAAATTTTAAGATACTTATTTCTTATTCTTTTGATATTTTGTTATAAAGAAAAATAACAAAGGTAACAATTTAAAACATACAATAGAATGTATTCTAAACATTTAATCGTAAAACACACTTATTATCTTTAGAACACCCTAATTATATTTTTTCTCATGATGTTTTAAATTTAATGCTTAAAATACATTTGATTATGTTTTAAATTGTTAGTTTATTGGTTTTCTATACACAAAGTTACACTTCTTAGGAAAATTAGTCTTTATTAAGCAATATGAGAAGAAATACATCAAAATAAAATGGACGCTCAAACTGCTATAAAAATGTTTCAAATAATGTTTTTAGGACTCCAATCAAAAATTTTATCTTATTGAAACTATTATTAAAAATATTTAATGGTATAATCGAGAATATATATGTTAACTACTACCGGTTATAATAATAATAATAATAATAATAATAATAATAATAATAATAATAATAATAATAATAATAATAATAATAATAATAATTACATATTAAAATATTGCTAGGGTAACTAATAATCCATGTAAAGTAATACAATCCGATTACAAGTCAGAGCATAAAAAAAAACAGAACACAAAGTTAAATTAAGTTAAATGATTAAACCTATAAAACACTTCGCTTGATACAGATGAAACAAGACACTTTTAAAACCGAGACCTTACCAGTAGGCTAGTCAGTCATAGATGAAGACCGATTAAAATACAAAAAAACCAAGCATGGAGCATAGCCTAAATTTTAATCAACTTGTTCTCGTATAGGCAAGTTGGCCCAAATTAACAATATTATACAATTATATCCATCCTCTTTAACAATCCATTTGATATATCATATGCATATGTTGATACAAATTCAATGGATCATATTTATTTATACTTCTACCAAGCGACGGGTCTAGAAATTAATTTCAGTAGTAACGTTTTTTATTTTTTTTATTTTAGTAGTAACGTTTTTCGAATATTGTAAAAAAACAAACTTTCCACTATTTTTTAACTACGCGCGCGAAATTGAGTAGAAACGGATGCGACACCTAGCTTCAAGCTAGGTCCGCCCCTGCTTCTACACAGAAGCTTTATAAGTTGAGTAGAAACGGATGATAGAATAAATTACCTTCATTTCTAGTACAGAAATTTCATCAATGAAATAAATACAGCCGAATATCCTACATAACGATTCACAATACCCAAAATTTAGAAATTATGCTTCTTGACCTCCATCAGAATATAAACAAGAAAATTAGTAGATGACATAACTTAACATGTAATTCGTCATCCACGATAATGGGTAGGGCAATGCTATAAGTACTCTCTTACTCTATTATGTTTCTGAGTGGTTGATTTTTTATTATTTTTTAATCTTTTAACTCAAAATAATTAAAATAAAAGACAAATAAATATAAAAAAATTACAAATAATATTAAAAACACACAACTAATATTAAAAAAAAATTACAACTAATATTAAAAAAAAAAGTTACAACTAATATTAAAAAAAAAGTTACAACTAATATTAATTTAAACACTAGTTAATCCTAAATTACTTATTTAAACATTAAATAATTAATCCTAATTTTCTTCCCTATGGAGAGTAATTGTCCCAGTCCATGAGTGTGTAGTACGGCGGGGACACGGAACGATCTCTATCACGACTGTCGGACCTCGCATCAGAGGGGATGCAGCAGTACTCGTGAGGAGGGGAAAAATTGTTTCGCTCCTCTTCTATCGCATCCCTTAAAGCTTCCAGGTCCTCCTCGGTTGGCTCCCGGTCAGGAGGGGTTGGGGTGGGGTTTGGTTGGGTCTCCACAAACTGTAGACGCCCAATCCTCTCTCGGCCATAACGTAATCTACGGCCTACACAATCTCATCTGCAGTAAAATCAGCATCAGGGTGTGTGGGAGTGTATCCAGGGAGTGGAGGAATGACAGGGACGAGGTTGGAGACACATGGAGGAGGAGGAGGAGGAGAAAAAAACTGTTGTTAGGGAGGAGGTGGTGGAGAAAAAAACTGTTGTTGGGGGGAGGAAGTGGAGAAAAAAACACTTGTTGAGGAGGAAGATGAGGAGAAGAAAACACCGGTGCACGACGTCTCCGGCGAGCGTATTGCAGGAGATTCGACGGCTCGGCAAGAACATTTGGAAATCCTCCACCCATAGCTGGTTTGTAGTGTGTTTGTGTAGTTTGTGTAGTGTGGTTTTTAGTTATTTTGTGATTGTGTTGTGTTGTATGTGTATTTTGTGTATATATATAAACTTCAAAAAAATTTAAGTTTATCGTTCAAAAAATAAAAAGCCAACGGTTAAAAAATTTTGACCGTTTTTTTGCCTGCCATCGCCACGTGTCACAATGTAATTGGAGGATGAATTTTTTGTTTGGCTTTATTTTTATAAAGCCCCTCCCATTTTGTGTTAAATAGCGCCCCCATGTTTCGGTGTGGGGGGGGGGCGCTATTTTTCAAAAAAATTCACATATAACACCCCACTACGGGTGGGTCTAAAGGGTGGAAAAGTTGTTTATGAGAAGTTAGAAATCCTTCTTTTGCCTTTTGGCAAAAATTACAAATCTACCATCCATACAACCAATATTCACAATAAGTTAAGCAAAACACTTTAAAAAAACAATCTATTGACTTTTTGACGTTTTCTCATCCCAAAAACTAATCCAAACACTTTTTTTAAAACTTCTTTTAAAAAGTTATAAGCCAATAAGCACTTCTGACTAAAAAACACTTTTGCATTTTCAAACTCAATCCCAAACACCCTCTAATTTGTCATTGTGTCAAGCGTGAACCCTTAAACCTCCTCACCTTTGTTATATAAATTCAATTATGGCATGCTACCCTTAAATTTTTTTTTTCCGTTTAATATAGCGAGACAAAAAACCAACTGAGTTCCAGCTCGCCGCAAAGTGGGGGATTGATTTTGTTAGAGCCTAAGGGTCTTTTTTTCTCAACTCGTACAAGGCACTTGAATCATCAGGACCGACTCTGGGCATTATATGCCATTATAGCACAAACAACGTGATGGTGTACACATGTGAGGTTGTGGGTTGTGGGTTCAAATCCTTACAAATACAAGGTTAAGTAGAAATAAGGTGGTATAAAATTTGTAGTTAAAAAAAAATTCTTTGGCATTGAATGAAATAATGAATATTGTAGTATTGGGTTTATATAAGTTGTACTGATGGAGGAGTATTTAATGATGCTATTATATATTAATTAACAAAAAGTAACAATAAATCCATACTATGAAGGAGTAAAGATGTTTATAAATATCATTTTACATAAATTTTAAGATGACATAAGAAAAGTCGCATACTTAAAACTTAAATGTCATGTAATTTTTTTCTTTTCTACCCATTATGCAAAACATTCTTTTATCATAATCTCCAATTACCATTAATCTCTTATCTATATTATATTATAAATCTTTTGAGAAGAGCATCAAACAAAATTAAGTAATTACTAAATTTTATTAAAATATTACAATTTTATATAAGAAATTTATATATAACAAAATTATACAAAAATGTTGCGACACATACAAATATATATATATATATATATATATATTACCTAAAAAGATTGTAAAAATCAATAAAAGTCAAACTTTACGTAAAAAAAATTGTAACACCTTTTCTTAAAAAAAAGTGTGCGTATGAATTGGTTCACGACCCAAAACCGAACCGAACCAAAACCAGTCAACAAAACCTACTTGTACACATTATACCCTTCATGCAAAACCTACTTGTACATATTCTTTTATCATAACCTCCAATAACCATTAATCTATATCTATAATCTATAATCAATATCTATACTTATATATATATATATATATATTATATAATGGGTGCTGAATGGGCAAAAGGATCATTTCATATTTATTTATATGGGCAAAATTGTAATTTTATTAAATTAACGACACAAATTTAATACAACAATTAAATAACTATTCAATTGATTAAATACAAAAAAAAGACAAAAAAACATGAGAATTTAGATGATACTTTACACATCCAAATAAATAAACAAATAATAATAATAAAAATAATAATAATAATAATAATAATAATAATAATAGAAATATAAAATATGAATGAGACAAGAAAAGAAACATGTAATTCGTCCTCTCCTCGTATATCTGCACATCGTCATAAAAAAAGGAATTGATGTAGAGAAGAGAAACGGCCGGATAATCATTAACTTGTAGCCCACCACTCAATTTAACCAATTTAATTCAATTCAATCATCATCAAAGCAATTAAATAGAAACCGACGCATCTGTTTAAAGACCCAAAAACCCACGACTCAAACTTGTTTCCCTCGACCATTTCTGTTTCTGGCCATGTGGATAATGGAAATATAAAATATGAATGAGACCAGAAAAGAAATATGTGATTCATCTTCTTCCCATATATCTACACATCGTCATAGAAAAAGGAACCGACGTAGAGAAGAGAAACGGCCAACCAACCGTTAACTTGTAGCCAACCAATCAATTCAACCCATTCAATGCAATTCAATCATTATCAAAGCAATTAAATTGAAACTGTTTGGAACACGTCTGTTTAAAGACCCAAAAACCTACGACTCAAACTTGTTTCCCTTGACCCTTTCTGTTTCTGACCATGTTAATGCAGACCGAAGTCCAACAACAAAACCATAATCAACTCTATTCCGACTCGTAGTATAACTACTGCCTTCCAACAACCCCACGACCACCTCCGACCACAAAGCAACACCCAACCGAAAATATTGTAAGTTGGAAGTTTCATAGTGAGAGAAAGATGTTCATGGTTAAAAGAAAGAAATGAAGTATTCAATATTTCAAAACTAAATTTGATCTACAAACTCTTATAGTTGGACAATCTGTAATTTGAGCAACATGAAATTGAATAATCCGTTAAATGATTTTAGAGCATGGTTTGTTAAAGATTTGATTAGAAAATAATAGTTTTCAAAGTTTAGGCTATTTGATTCACAGGTCACTGGAAGATTGATGTCAAAAACTATTGACCCTTTAACTGAGAAGAGAAAATATATGGGGTTAAACGTTAATCCAACAAAAGTTGTAAGAAGAATTAAGATTCCCAAATCACCTACTTCCATGCCTGCAAAATTTTAGACATTGGTACTATGATGTTTTTACCGGAGAGACTAGAATAGAAAGGGATTATCTTCCAGAAATCCGAGTGTTGGATCCAATATTTATATGTTTAATGTTGGTGACTTGAGGTTTTCACAAGATAACAATATCATATGCATAGCAGAAAATGACTTCGTTGATGAAGCTTTTCTATTCTTGAGAGTTGTAAAAGGGCTTTAAAATTAAAGGATGATGCAACAAAGGCTCAAAAGAGAACTGATGCTCGACATGACAAAAAGGCTTTAATAACAAATAAGTAGAGGATTGTATATAACTTAACTTTTGTTGCAATGATTTTGGTCTTTTTACTTTGTCTGCTGCGTTGACAATTAGTTAATGATTTTGGTTATTTAAAAAGTAGGGAATACCTTTATGCGTACAAGTCAATGTTTTTGGTTCTTACAACTTTTGTAATACAGAAATATCATAGGTGTTTAAAGCATGTCGGGATATATCCCGCTCACCGAAAACGCATCGGTGACTCTCACCACTGTAAATTATAAATTATTGACTCTGCTACAACGTCTGGGTTCACACTACAGTATCGCGCTCACATAAACGAATTTTGTACCTAACACACACGTAGGGGCTCGCACGTAACATATTGTTACTTAAGTACTCCAACCAACCAACATAGATTGTCACTTTAGTTACCTCACCATTTTGACGACACTTCAAATCAAGCAGAAAACAACAACGAGGCAATTAACCAAATGCAATATCCAAACAACGTTTAGATCCGCTGCAACGCGCGGGTTCCTGCTAGTTATATTATAAAGCATTTAAGAATAGTATCAAATAAAATTAAGTTATTACTACATTTTATAAAAAAAATTGCAATTTTATATAAAAATTTACATATAACAAATTATACAAAAAGGTTTCTACACATACAAATCTTTTTACAATCTTAAAAAGATTGTAAAATGAATAAAAATCGAATCTTACGTAAAAAATAATTATTTTGTGATGTCTTTTCTTAAAAAAAGTGTGCGCATGAATTGGTTCACGAACCGAACCGAAACCGGTCTTTCAAATTGGCAAAACCGGTGCCGAACCAAACCAAAACTGGTTCGGACACGTACCAACACCAAACACGAACCGGTTTGAAACCGGTTTGGTTTCTAGAAAAAAACGATATGTGCACGTCTATAAAGTTCTCAGGTTGGGATGTCTTATGTGGAATATTTTCAACTAACCTAACTTCCAATTTCACTTTCTGATGCCACTGATAGAAATTTATGGCGCACTCGATTAGCATTTGTGTTGCACTGTTTTTATTATGTGGAAAAAGTTATAGGTATGCTTCTTTGTAGGTTGATTACATATGAGCTGTTTCAAACTCCTCTTAATGTGGATCTTATAAAGGTCCCTATGATTTTTTCTTCTCGACAATCTCTCCAAATTTAGTACTTTCAACATATTGAGTAGGACTATTAGCATAGTAATAGTTGCTAATGAGTCAAACCGCTACTTCCATTTTTTTTTACCAGCATGTAGGTGAAATTGTAGATGGTATATAGAACGTAGCATGCTATCATGTCTCTTTGTAGCCTTTAAAAAATTACCCCACTGTGAAGCACAGGTGCTTACACACACACAAACATACACCTTACATATTGATTCTTTTAATCGTTTTTAGGTTTGAATTACGTTTTCGCCCTGTATTGTCAACTCCGTCGCAACACGCGAGTTCCGTGCTAGTATAAATTGATAGGTATGCATAATAATGGTTAGTAAGTAGAAGCTTGTTTCCTCATAAAATAGATTGTGAGTGTGAATATTTATTGAGAAAAATACAAATGTTTTATGTAACTAATACATGCATAGAGATCTGTAAATTTCATTAAAACAACCAACCTATAAACGGGATGACCAACATAAACAACACTACATACAAATAAATCTATACCAATTGGCCCAAGACAAGGTCTTAAACTTAGACCTATGCTTAGCCCACAAGAAACCCAAAGCTTTAACTTCACCAATAATATATTCCACGTGGACATACTTGTTTTCAAACTTCAATCGATTCCGCGCTCTATACCAATTTTCTCCATCTCCGCTCGCCACATAAAAATATTACATTTCAACGGGATCCATCTGCACCATCTCATGACAAAATTTTGGCTAGTCTCACCCCCTCATTATAATAGGCGTTTAACCTCCCAAACTCTAAAGCCAACCGAACCCGCACCAATCCATTCCCAGCAGTCCCTACAACAAGAAATCCGAACAAAACACAACAACGACAACAACAACGCCAGGGGCTAATTCAATTCATCAGCCTCTTGACCAGAGTATGGGGCCCTGCCCTAGTCCCAAACACAAGCCCAATCCTAACCCGTTCTCTGAATTCGATCACTAACACAACATCTTTTTGTCTTCTCTATCTAAAAAACCGAGCGAAAGAATCTTTAAGAGGGACATTCAGCAGTACGGGTCCAACCATAACACAATATCATGACCATTCCCAACCTTGAGAACCATCACAACACTACTCCAAACTCCATTTAGGTTCTTCCTCAAAGGGAAAAAATCATAGTTCATCCTGCTAAAAATTATGGCACCTATAACCTTCTTCCAAAATAAATCCCCTTCTGTATTAAAACGCCAAGCCTATTTCATGATCAAAGGTTCATAAAGATCTACAAAGTATTTTGATAACCGCAACTAGAGCTTACGGATTTCTGACAAACCGACCTCAAACCCGTAACCTGGACTTGTAGAATTAACACCCCTTTTCAGATAAGTAAACCCTGTTGATCAATTCTTATTGAATGTCATGGAAAACATGCTAATAAATAATATTTGATATATTAGTGAGTCCAGAAACAGATGTTGACAAGGTGTTGGATGACGACATCTTCTTAGTTGGATCGAGTTCCCTTTTAGGGTGTATGATTAGGATGGTTACGTCAATCAAGTAATTACCTATTAGTGATATAGGGGTATTAAGGTTGGCGATCATTATTAGAAAAATGATTATAATGGCCACATAGTTAGAATATATAAAATATATTCTTACATTCTTCCACTTAGCTGAGTAATAATTTATTATGAGCATTAGATAAGTCTAATCAGGTTTTAATACTCATTTTAATTCTAATTCTAAACCAAAAAACATAGCAGAGAAATACAATCATTGAGTCAATATTCAACTCATGACCCCCGTTAATCATACTACATCTCAAATTTAAAACCTAAGTAGTTAATTAGGATCAAATTGACAAGTAAGTCGTTAACGCTTGATTTGTATAATTGTTGTCTATATGCCTTTTAAGCTAGCATGAACATATTTACAGACAAATAAATCAAATAAGTGAGGAAATTTTATTAGTAAATGTAAGTAAGTACAATATGCTACTAATAAAATAAGGTCTTTAGAAACCCATCTTCGAAACATGTTCTTCTTCGAAAATTTTAGGTTGGAGACCTTTAGTCATCGAATCCAAAAGCATTTTCTTAGTAATTTTATATAACCTGTTAATAACTTATAGACAATTTTTCTTTTGTTTGGTTGTCTGAACGATGATGTTTTGATTACGAATGTTAATGTTGTTGAATATGTTTGTATAAGTTTTTGAATTTGTTTGTATATATTTAAAAATTATTATTTATAAATATCATGGTAAATGTCTACACATTAAAATATGGGAAAATCACCGGAATAGCCTTTGACTGAGCAAAATCACCAAAATAGCCACCTCCCACGACTTTGGAGAGTCGGTTCCCAGATTCCGAGGAGGTAGAAGCGACTCCAGAGACGCCACCGGTATTGCTTAATGAAACGACGCCACCTGTTTTTTTTTTCCTGCGACCCGTCTCAGAAACGGCTTTGTGCCGCCGAAACGTCTCCGGGGAGGTGGGAGACGGCACAGAGACGCCAAAGACCGACAGACGTCACAAAGACGTCTACGACACTACCCCACCACCTGTTCTGTTTCTCTCTCCTTTCTCCGGCACCACCACCATGGACAACCACCGGTCTTTGGCGTGAAATCTGAACACGTCTCCGGGGAGGTGGGAGACGGCACAGAGACACCAAAGACCGACAGACGTCACAAAGACGTCTACGACACTACCCCACCACCTGTTCTGTTTCTCTCTCCTTTCTCCGGCACCACCACCATGGACAACCACCGGTCTTTGGCGTGAAATCTGAACACGTGTCAGCTATCAACAATATTTGTAGATTTTTGTGGTGAGGAAGAGGAGGTACGTTGTGGGTTGTTGAACTCCGGAGACGTTTCCAGGAGTTGGGACCTCTGAAGCCTCACGGAAAATAAAAGCTTGGTTGGAGATGGTGGGTTGTTGAGATGATGGTGGTGGGGTTGGTGGTACGTGGTTGCTGTGGAGGTGGAGGTGGAGGTGGAGATGGTGGTGGTGGTTGATGTGGATGTGGAGGTAGTGATGGTGGTGGTGGTGGTGGTTATTGTGGAGGTGGATGGTGGTGTGAGGGAGACCCAGAGAGAGAGAGAGAGAGAGAGAGAGGAGAGAGAGAGAGAGAGAGAGAGAGAGTCACACGCTCAGATTTCCACGTGCGGGGTTTTACCACGAGGCGCGTGACACACCAGGATCCAAGTCAACGGTCACAATAAACGACAACTATATGATATGAAAACAACGTAAACTGCCATTGAGTTTCAAAACCGTTCTAACACAGCGGAAGCATAAATATTATTACAACTCAAAAGTAAAACTCAAAGTCTGAAATGTTTAACAAACATGCTTATGAATCCTAGACGCCGTGTGACTCCATGCGCCTATCGACAGCTGCTACCTTAGCGACCTGAGACAAACATGCTAAAAACGTCAGCAAATAATGCCGGTGAGTTCACAGGTTTTTCATGAAGACTGACTCCAAAAGTTTTAATGAATACCTGTGGCCAAACCAGGCCACATGCATGCAAACCATATGAATACCTGTTACTACTGCGATTGGAAAACCATTACTGAACTCGAATACTGTGAATGCATGAATACTGGATACCGAATACTGAATACCTAAGAGACAACATGCACCCGTCCATCCTCCAATTGAACGAGTGGGGCCGGTCACGCCCAAATAGATCTATCCACATTTCCCCCGTTGTGCATCCCCGCACATTCATGGTTCTCCCCAGGACTTCGAAAACATCGCATAGTAACTCAATGAATACTCAAAAACGTAGTGAATACTTGAATACCAAAGCATAGTTAACACACTTTTTATGAAAACACAATTGACATACGTTTAAAGATTACAACATGTTTTCTCCCTCGAAAATGTAAAACAGTAAAGAGTGGGGCCGTGAAACTCACCTTAGAATGCGTCCTCAGTAAAATAGAAATCCGATACGTGTTTGATAGTCTCTACTAATGGCGACCTATCAATGAGTTTACATAAGTGTGTTGACTACTAACCCGAAGGCTAATCAGTCCCCAAATTGTCCAGACCGTAACTGTGTATGTTGAAAACATGTTTGAACGTTAAACCGACCAAACCAGACAAGACCCGACATCCCATTGGTGACCCGACATTCCACGTGTTAGCCAAATACAAGATATCATGCAACATATGCAATTAAACACTTAGCATGCGCAAAAGTTCACTATGTCTAGCATAACGCCCAAATAACGCATAAACAAGTCCGAACACGTGTTACCAAGTATATAGACATGTCACGGGGTCCCTAACATGTTCCTAGGTGTCAAACCATGTTCCGGGATGTTAAAATACACATATAACAGCAGTACACGCGATTAGGAAATCAAACATGCAATTAGGAAAGTCAACTGGTGATTAGGATGGTCAAACTAGCATTTAGGATTGCAATTACAGTCAGGCAATTGGGCCAATCACCTGTCCAAACAGGCGATTGGGACTCCCCAATCGCCCCTGCAGATTTGTTCCACTTTTTTGCGCGTTTAACCCTCCAAATCAGATCCGGAACATGTGGAAACACCCAATAACAAAGCCAAAACATTTATAAATCTTTTCCAAGCAAAAACCCCCCAATTTATTATCATTCTAATAGCCCCGAATGCAAGCGTTTCCCAAAATAGCATATTTAGCATGTAAACATCACATCAACATGCAAAACTTACCCTAAATAGCAAATATCCAGATTTCATCACATAACGACGTTGTCCGACATTATCCTACTATTCTAGAATCATCCTAGAGTAAACCCTAACCTCAAACAATCAACAAGACACAACATATCATCATTAATCTTTCATACTCATTCAAACGGGTCAAAATGCCTATTATCAACAATACACAACTATGAACTTCCAAATCCATCAATAATCATGCTAACAACCTATTTAACTCAGAAACACATCAAATACACAAGAACTCACATGTTTAAATCATAAAAATCCCATCTTTGCATGATAACATCACATAAGGCAAGTATGAAGGTTTAAGTTTATGCGGAAACCATTTTTAATAAGTTTTTAAAGACAAAAACACTTAAAACTCAGGTCTGGACCTTTATGGAGCAAAACGATAACATTTCAAAGGTTTGGGATGAAGAACACACCTTGAATTTGCAAGATAATGAGGTGTAAAGCTTGGAAAGGTGAATTCTTGGGCAAAAACGTGTTCCAGAGGGTGTGTATGTGTTGGGAGAGGTTATGGGACTATTAGGGTTGCACAAATGATGTTTTACAAGTCAAGGGTGGTATTTATAGGCGTTTCTAGTCGTCAGACACGTTACAGGCGATTAGGGTGCAGCAACATGCGATTGGGAGTGTAATAGTCTGTTTTACATGTGAGTGGGGCTCCAATCGCCCCTAACAACAGGCGATTAGGCCAATCACCAGTTGCTAATCGCCTGTTACCCTCTGTAATCGCCTATAATAGCAGGTTTTGGGTTTTCGACGCGTTAAACGCTATTTTAACACATATAAGCACGTATTCACATACCGACAAGTCATATAATGATTTTAAACACATAATTTATGAAAACTAACACGTTCACATCCGATCACCAATTCCCGGGACTCAAGACTCGCGTGTGTGCGTTAAACCCGGCGATTCTACAAATCACCAATCCGTGTTCACATGGTTATGGACCGACTCCCAATGATCCCTTGGATCACTGTAACGACTCCCGATGATTCCCGGAACCATCATAACGACTTAACTGACCTAGTTAAGTATGTTTGAAAACGTTTTTCGCTAAGGTAGACTTATGTGTTTTATAAAATGTTAACCTAAACATGCCGGGTGTCACACACAGAGAGAGAGAGAGAGCGAAAGAGAGAGAGAGAGAGAGAGAGAGAGAGAGAATAGAGACGAGAGATGGCTTCTTGAAGAATATTAATGATGGTGGGTCTAAATATTAATGATGGTGATGTGTGTCAACTATCAACCTTTTTGTAGATTTTTTATTATATTTTGAATACGTGTCGACCAGTCATTGGTCCTCCACTAAAGTCTCACGGAGACGTCTTGGGACCTGGGAACGGTCTCTCCAAAGACAGTTGGGGTGGCTATTTCGGTGAAAACCCACGGACAATGACTATTTTGGTGATTTTACCTTAAAATATCATTACCAAATTATTAACATTTTTCTTCTAAACATGCTAAGATGAATATCTACACATCTTCCATCGTTACCTGCACAAAATAATATTTTCACCCACACATATATTAATGACACTTGTCGTAACAATAGTCCATGTCAGATGTTAGTCATATGCCACGTCAGACGCCATCCAAACAAATTGCAATACTTCTAACCGCAATAGCATGATGATTCTTTAGTGTTCCCGTTGCAAGTTCAAAGATTCGTTACGTGGTTTGGGAATGCTTCAGATATAGCGCGATGCGCCCACACGGTTTCTCCTTTAAATTTGTTAAAATATTGTAGTACTAGCTGATTACCCTAGGAGTGTCCCGGGGTTGAAAAAATCTAATATTACTTAATAAAAATGGATAAAAGAAGTAAACAGTCTCAACCTCTTTTAATGTTAAAGAAAGTTGTTCTAATGTTTTTACTATCAAAAGGGATTCTCATGCTGCATTCCTAGCAGATTAAAAAATCTCAACCTCTTTTAATGCTAAGCATATCGTTATAACACATGAACATGGGCAATTCATATATGTAATAGTAGGTTCAAACACATATATACTATCATAACATGATTAGTGACTTGCTTATATATGATTAAGAAATTATCTAAATACATTGTGTTTTTTTCTGCATTAACAAAAACTCACTAAAAAACATTTTTTTCGTTTTTGTATAGCACTATATATGGTGCTCGTTGAAAATATAATAAAGCGATCGTTAATTTGGTGTAATATTTTTTTCAAAAAAATGTCATACATAAAAGTTACTAACGTTTAAAAATTGTGAGCGGAAAATAAGAAAAAAATAAAGATAAAAATATTAATTAACATATTTGAAATTTTAAAATAATTAATAGTTCACTAACATTTAAAAAATGTGAGAGGAAAATAAGGAAAAAATAATAATTAACATATTTGAAATTTTAAGATAATATAGATATAGATTTTATTTAAAAATACAAAATAAATAAATTTAGAAGAAAGCTTCACATGATCCCACATGGCACCCTCCATTGAATGTCACCTCATACAAACTCAATTCTTTTATTATAAGTTATAGATTATAGATGTTTTGGATGTTTTGGATACAAACTCAATTCTTTTAGTATTATTATTTTAATTAGGAGAGAGAAGAATTAGGGGTGAAGTAGTGATTTTTAGTGTAATTTTTTTAACGGAATTTTTAGTGTAATTTGATAGATGAGATTTGGTGGATGAGATGTGAATGCTCTTACTTATGCTCCTGAGCATTATATATATATAACATTTATTGAAACACTTGGCTACACTAAGTGTATATTTGTAATTTTGCCATTTTTTACTCTTATCTCCTTTCAATAGTAGACGGTTTCCTCTTTTCAGTTTTTCTCCTATGCTCTACCGTGTTATTTTCCACCACCTTCATCAAAAAAAGAGGTTAAGTTTCGCCCTTGGTAAAATAAAGCTCAAATCCACCATGGGGACACGGTATCACCTACGTAATTTCCCTTTGGTTGGGCCAACTCAATTAACCATACATAGGGCTTTTGAGTCGGTGGACAACCGAGGGTTAGATCATAGAGAGAGGCCGGCCGCATCCGATAGTTTCTGGCCATCGTGCTCAGTGGCGGATCCAGGAATTTTATTCAGGGGGTTCACTTTTGTTAATGCTCCAATTCTAATGACCGAACATAAAAAATTTGGGTCGGGTTGACGGTTTGGGTCGGGTTAAGTTCATCACATAATAAAAATACAATACAATAATGAAAAAAACATCGTCATTAGAAATTTAAAACACGTAAAATAAATATGATAGTCTTGAAAAATAAAATACAATACCTATAGTTGTTCCCTACGAGTTTTGCTTTTGAAAACGTTGCATTGCATTCTCGATCGAAACTTGTTGTAGGAGCTCCTTTTCAATGTAACAAATGCAAGAATCGTTCATGTATTCATCACTCATCCTATTACGCAAGTCCGGTTTCAACTTCCGGGTTCAATCCCAAAGTCTCTCTTTGATTTTCTCTTAGCAAATCTATTCGTTTGCAAGATGCACTAACAACATTTATTAACTCTGATATTTCTTTAAAAAACTTACAAATTTCAAGATGTTTGTTTGCAATTGCCACGACAACAAGTTGAAGTTGGTGAGCAAAACAATGAACAAAATATGCTGAAGAATTTTCTTTCAAAATCAAAGCTTTCAAACCATTAAACTCACCAGACATGTTGCTTGCACCGTCATATCCTTGGCCTCTAACCCTACCCAAACTCAAATTGTAGCGAGCAAATAATCCATCAATTGCAGATTTAAAAGATAAAGCAGTTGTTTCCATAACATGAACAAGACCAATAAATTGTTCCTTCACAAAACCCAATTTATCAACATACCTTAAAACCACAGCCATTCATTCGTGCTGGACTCCAGTTCTGCTATACTAACGTTGATGGTAGGAATAAAAGAGATTCACGACGGTGGGAAAGACGTAGAGAGGGGTAGGGGGAGTAATTAACGTAGTATGATTTCTATGAAATACAAATATTAAATTTGATTAATAAAACTGTTGGAAGTCTGTGTTTCAAATTCCGTCTAATTTGATCTTTATGTCTATATTGAATTGATGTAAAATAATTATAACGTAGATCTATAAAGTAAGTTATGTGATATAAATTGGTTGGTTGGCTTTTTGTTTGAGTCCATTTTAAAGATAACTTTTTATTATCCTAGCCCAAGCATCATACTTAAGCCGTGGCATCACATGATCTTTAAATTTGGCATGCTTTCTTTTGCACATCTGGATCCAACGACGACATCAACGTTTTTCATTCATTGCCAAATTTCAACGATATCATTGACGGAGTTGCACCAGGTCAAGTCTTCTATGTGAATGATCAAGAATACAAGTATGGATACTATTTGTACGATGGTATATATCCAGAGTGGGGCACTATTGTCAAAGCCTTTTCACATCCACACGACTACAAAAGAAAACTTTTTACAAAAAAACAAGAGTCTGCAAAAAAAGACATCGAGTGTGCATTTGGGGTTCTAAAGAAGTGTTGGGCGATCATTTTTAATCCAGCACGTATGTGGGCAAAAGAAAAAAAATAAGGGATGTTATGTACGCGTGCTTGATTGTACATAATATGATTTTGGAGGATGAAGGTAAGGCAATTTGCCAAAGCTATGAAGATGACGTTCCACGACCTCCTTGTACGATAAGCAATGAGGAGAGGCTTGAAAATCGTGCTGAAATACGTTCCGATAACCTTCATGACACCCTTCGTGCAGATTTGGTGGAGCATGTTTGGCGTTATCATTTTAATGAGTTGGGTATGGACTCAAAGGAAGAGTTGACTTAGTTATGTTTCGTTTTATATGTCTGGTGGTTTTTTTTTTTTTTTTTTCAAATTATGGTTTCTCATTTAGTTGTTATTTCATTTTTAAATTTTAACGTTTTATTTTATAATGTCTTATTTAATAATGTTTAATTACATTTGTTAAAATATAAATTAACATAAATAAATATGAATGATTAAAAATGATTACACAATCATCATCCAAGCCCCCAACCAAACCCCTTTCATTACAACTCTTTTTGGGTTTTATAGTGAAAAAAAAGTGTACTTATATGTCACTTACGTGACAACATTTTTTTTCTCACTAAAGCCTCAACTAAAGCCTCATAACACATAGTCTTGTATTTTTGTAGTTTTGTTCGGGCTTTCAACGTCTGGCCCTTTTTTATATTTTTGTGTATTGTATCTTAAATTTCTATCCCTTCTAGATTAGATTTGACATATAAAATCTTCTAAGGTTTTTCTTTTTTTTTTTTTTTTTTAATGGTCAACAAAATTCACCAAAAATTTTTTTCAGAGTCCATACTTAGTCAAATCAGGAGTCCTTCCACCCGGCATTGCCAAGGGTGCCCCGACACCCCCCGTTTTTGCTCAGTTATGTAAATTTACGTGTTTTCCTTTGAAATTTTCTACGTATCGAGTCCGTCTCTCCCCTCCCAATTTAAAGGCCTCATGACTTTCAGTTATTCATAAAAATAAAATGAAAAATAAAATAAAAATTAAGCTCCAACAATGCAAAATAATTTTTTTTAGCGTGTAGATAATATTCCTAGGTTGTATAACATAAACGATATTTGTTCATATTTTTTTCCTTAATTCTCAAGAATAGGCATTGTATTTCAATAATTTTTTATTTTTTAAAAGGTTTTTGATCGATAAAAATGAATTATTTGTTTTCTCACTTTTCTCGTATTAATATCTTTTTCTAAATTGAACCTTACTTCTTTAAACAAATTATAAGTTAGTTAAATTAAACACTAATAGAAAGAAAAAAAAAATTAGTGGCAGAGGTTAATGGTGGCCTGGGTGCTCTAACCCTCTATTTCTTCGAAAAAAACCTTTTAAGCTCCACCGGTGTAAGAGAATATTTTCTTACCACCCACCCTTGTGGTGGAGTGGTATTAGGAAGTGATGGAGAGACACTTAATCCTTGTGGTCATGGGTTCGACTCCTGATCCCTCCAGGTTTTACCGGTTCGCTACCGTCGTGCCTTCGGGCGGGTATGCGGTCCGGGTTTTCCCTGGAACAGGAGACGGGTAGGCTAGAGGGCTCCGTGCGTGCGGATTGGGTCGCTACAAGATACGTCTTGTGGGCTACCTTTAGCCAATGGGGGCTGCGTACGGAGTACACGGCAATACTTTAGTTGGTCGTTAAAAAAAAAAGAGAATATTTTCTTTCAATATGTATTTTAATTTTTTGGTTTTTCTATTATAAAAAAACGGAATAATGGAAATTAATAATCCCAACTATTGACTAGTGGCCAATAACAGTCACAACTACGAAAATTACTAATAGTGGTCCCAACTTTCAACATATTGAATATAATGGACCCAAACTAACGGAGGTCTAACTCCGTTAGTGTGTGCTGACGTGGCATGCCACGTAGGATGCCACGTAAGATCATTTTGCCACCTAGGATGTCACGTCGGATGCCATGTAGGATCATTTTGCCACATAGGATGTCACGTCAGCATCACACTAACGGAGTTAGACCTCTGTTAGTTTGGGTCCATATATTCCAATATGTCAAAAGTTGGGACCACTATTGGTAATTTTCGCAATTGGGACTATTATTGGCCAATAGTCAAATAGTTAGGATTATTTATTTCCATTATTCCTAAAAAAACAGTCTTCCTTTAATTTTACTCCAACATAATCGAAATGTGTGTGTTGCGAATATTTATCTAGTATTTTCAGTTATATTTTATAAATGTATTGAGGTTCTAGATATAATATATAATCTATAACTTATAATAAAAGAATTGAGTTTGTATGAGGTGGCATTCAATGGAGGCTTCAACCCCCCATTGAATGTGCCATGTGGCATCATGTGAAGCTTTCTTTTAAATTTATTTATTTTGTATTTTAAATAAAATCTATATCTGTATTATCTTAAAATTTCAAATATGTTAGGAAAAATTACAGAAATCGTCCTTTATGTTTACCTGTTTTTTCAGTAGGTGTCCTTAAGCTTCAAAAGTGATGAGAATCGTCCTTTATGTTTTAAAATCTTTCAAAACTAGTCCTTTAGCACTAACGTGGTTAGATTTTCCTGTTAAGTCAAGTCACGTGAAGGGCACATGAGGGTATTATTGACATTTCACCTCCTCTTTTGATTTCCCCCCTTTTAAAACCCTTCCCTTATACTGATATCAACATTAACCTCGATCAAATTCCCTCTTAACAAAATAAACCATAAACTTTCATCCCTCAATTCCACTCGATAAACAATGAATCTATGGCGAATGATCAAGAGAGAATAGTAGGATGGTATATTTGTGATCAAGATGATGATGATTATGAACCCTATTGTAAGTCTCTGACCCTAGTTGTAACACCCCAACCGATGGCGGAAACATCGAGGTGTCACGTAGTGACGATTGCTCAATAGCTCATGGTACTAAAGTGTAAATTTGAATACATTGATTAAATAATTTATTACATTGAAATGAAATTACAGGATACAATAATTCTAAAGTGACAAGTCTAGCTAAAATACAATGTAGTTAAGACTGAAATATAAAATCCAAAAGCCTAAAAGAAGCGTTTCAAAACAACCTGAAACATGTACGAAAACAATTTGGTCAATACAAAATGTATTGGTGAGCATACCCTGTTTGAATAAATATAGTAGAAAAAAATGTTTAGCAATTCATGTGCGGTACCATTTGCAATTATGTAATAAGTAATATCCGTTCAAAACCAAACCTGAGAATAATGACTAACACATGACTAACCAACTGAATAATGAATTAACAAGACAATGACCAAGATTCTCTCAACAGAGTCTCAAGGGGGTATACCATAGTACTATTCATTGAAATGCTAGGCCGCCCAGCGGTTAATGATTTTGACAAGCCATAGACACACCAATTAGCATAAAGCAAACACACATGAGAATTGCATTTAGTAAAAGAAATAGAAACTTGATAGTAAGTACATGAGTCACCCCAGAATAGTAAAACAGTAAAAAGGGGAAAGATATACTCACAGTTTACGAAAGCGTTCAAAATCCACTTAAGCGGTCGTGAGCTAAGTAATGGGAATTCCGAGGAAATCAACCTATAATGTGTAAGAATACTAATAAGGAAGTGTCTAAAAAGTCTAAGGTAACTAGGGTCTAAGGCATTAGGGTTTGCTATGTCGATTTGGGGAATTAGAGTTTTTATGATAAGTCAAATTAATATAAAGGTTGTATATTAAAAATAATATGTCAAAGTTTGTAAATGTGGTTTAGGTAGTAATATAATTATTACAAATTGAATATTTAGACAAAAATATGTTTGAATAATTAAGACAAAGTAATTTAATTAATTATTTAAATTAATTACTGTAAATAAATACAATCATCATAAATATTAAAATAATTGGCTAGGAGTTACACATCGATCCAACAAATGCTAATAATGACTTTCAACATAAGAATGTTTCTATCTTATGGGAAAAGTAATTATAAAATAGATGTTTAAATAGTTCAATTAAATAATTGATTAATTATGTCTATTTAAATGTAAATAAGACTAAAAATACAAGAAATGATCCAAAACTATTATTGTTATAGGAAATAAATACCTTCTGATGTAAATAAATGAAATTAATTTTTCCATAGTTTTTATAAACTTATTTATATTTAAAATTGATTTAATGAGATTAAATCATATTTAAATGATTAAAAATAGGAAAATTAGTAAAAATAGATGTTTAAATAGTTCAATTAAATAATTGATTAATTATGTCTATTTAAATGTTATCAAGAAGCTACACCTAAAGTTTCATAATTTTTAGGGAAAAAATGAATTTATTATGAATATTTCAAATTCTATATATTATATATATAAAAAAATAATAAGAAAATGAAATGAAAGGACATTACAAAAATAAAAAAAAACACAGATTCTGCATCAAGGGGACTCAAACTCGAGTCTGCCCTCTCCAACCCAACAACACCAACCACTAGGCTAGGTACCAACTTGTTGATTTATTTGAAACAAGAAAGTTTTTAATCAATAACACATACTCATCTTCTTCCCCAAATCTTTCAAACCCTAACCTTAACTTTTCAATAATCTAAATTACACAAGATTATTGATTTGCAATAGAGGGATTTCGTAAAGGAACAACTAAAGAACAAAATGGCACGAGAAAAGGGGACTCACGAAGCTTAGAAGTGACCGAAAATCAAGTGTATAGGTCCGACCTTGCGTGCGAGATTAATAGACCTTCGGGTCATGTTTAGGATGGTTTAAGAGTGGGTTTGTGTAGTATAGTTGTGCAGAAAATGAATGGTGTACCTATCTTATATAGCAACCAACTCGAAACAGCACAATAAATTCCGATCATCAATGGTGGGTTAAATTTTTCAACCGTTTCAACATAAGGCTCGATTTAAATGCATTAAATGCCTATTGAAACCTTGTAAAGGGTTGGGTAATGATGGAGAAAACTTGATGGTTCTCAAAACTTACGTTAATCTTTATACATTTAAATTTCACAAAAATCTAATAGACTTAAAAATGAAAAATCCTATTATAATACGTTTAAATGATGTTACAATATATGTATTCATAGCCACAATCCTAATAAAATGGAAGTGATAAACATTGAATTTGATATTTTTATTAAATTTGAAAATGATTCAAAAGTGCAAGGACAAAGATAGAAACACTTGAATATATGAAGGACTATTATTGACAACTTAATAAAGATTAGGGTGGCGGATGTCACAGTCTCCCCTACTTTAGAAAATTTCGTCTTGAAATTTCTTTCAAGTGGAGGTTTCTATGAAACAAAAAGCGTTGTAAAGGTCAGCTAGATTTTTAAAACAAAATTTCATCATTTATGATTCGACAAAATTTAAAATAGTTATCTAATACCCAAAGTAAAAGTTTCAAAATCTTTGACAGTTGACCCGAGATTAAGAAATTGAGAATTTAAATGTGAAAGGCTTTGGGACTGTGTAACTGGTGAAGGGTAGAGGTACTAATGAAGCAGTTTCCCTACTTTAGAAAAGTTTCTGACTAAATGTTATTAGAGTATGCAACAAGTATCCAAATAATCGAGTGTGTAAGAGTATACAAGGTTCATGCTTTCTGTGTGAGTGGTCCAGAGAAAGACTCTAGGAAGACGAATTAAAACTCGTGTAAGAACGTTCCTATCGAAAATGCTAGCTAATAGTCAACGATCTAAAGAACTGGTAATAATGGGTAGGTTCTTGGTAAAATTCCTAGTCCGTTCCCGCAGTATCGCTTATGCTTATATATAGGGTGTACCGCAGCTGACCCACCACACTCCCGATACTTTGGACTCGCACCGATTGTCTACCAATAGCCTAAATAGAATTACACACCACCCTTATGTACCTGTAAGCCCATGATTGCGTTCCGGACCGTAATCATCGATTTACCTTACACTAAGGTGTTATGCTTTTCCATAATTCTAACATGAAATAAATGTGCACAACAAATATGTAATAGCCACTCTAATGAAATAATGTTTAATCATGACATGGTCAGAGGTCCTTCCCTTTCGGGTTTTCCCTTTAACCGTAATGAGAATAACATGTAAGTATAAGACATGGTTAGGGTTCTTCCCTTTCGGGTTCACCCTCAACCGGTAACTTTTGTTCACATCGTTGGCTTTAAACACTCATATTGATAACTTTGAGGTTTACACCGTTCCCCTCGGATTGAAGAAATACTCCAACCCGAGTCGTACGTGGGCACTGGCTTAGATCTCATACAAAATTATCAACTAGTATGTTCATTGGCCATGATGATGAACAAATAATGTAAAGTATAACAGGGTTTTGCTCAAAAACAAGAATGAATATGCATACCAAATATGCGTCAAGTACATAAGTATAGCATAAAACTTCGATTGAAAGAATGGTATAATATAAATCAAGTAAATCGCACAATTTTTTTTTAAAAAAATGAAAGTAAACGAGTTAAGTTAATGCTCAAAAACCAGTGTTGTAAGAATGACTACTAATAATTAGTGCGAGAATAATTGTAAATAACGCGTGGGGATAGCCACCAATAAAATAATAATACGAGAATAATCATAAATAAGATAATATGCGAATATATAATAAAATAAAATGATGTAAGAATAAGATAATGATATTTACTGCAATTGAGAGTCGACGGAACATACGTATAGTCTACTGGCCATGCGGGTTTAAAATATATGCACTATGTGTTAAAAGACATTTAGCAACTTTCGATAAGGATATGTCCAATATTTTGTTATGCCAAAAGGTTTGCGACTGAAAGAGTGCGAGTGTAAAAAGATAACTTTTTAGTAACCGAAGAATGTTTTAGGTTCAAAACAGGTTCACATGTAAAGATTTCGTAGGTACACATTTTCATGTGTTTACGAGAAGTCGAGTTTGAAAAAAAAATGTTATAAGGCTTATTATTAGTTGCAAATTTCTCCCGAAAACATATATTGAATATGTTATATGAAAACAAGCGGATTTACATTTGACTTGTAAAATATGCAATACAAGTTTATAAAATGCAAGATGAGATCATTTCATGAAGTACGTGTAGATCTAATGTGTTTTAAAAGACCAAGATTTAAAATGACATGAATGATAAGTTTAACGTATGTAATAGATTACCAATATTTAAGAAAATTCATAATTTATCATTTGACTGTGACTTCGATCAAATAAGTTAAATAATAAGTTTTGGGAAAACCATGTTCATTTTTAACTGTATGATGACACAACAATCCTAGAATTAGGATGTGGTCGAAGTTAAACACAAAGTTTAAAACTTAAGTCATGGGTAAAAACGTTTTAATGCAGAAAGAGTAATACCTTATAGTGTAAAAGTCATAAAGCATAAGTGAAATAGCGTAAGCTTCAATGCGATATTATAACGAACAAAAGTTTTTTTTTTTTTTTTTAATAATGATGATAAGAAATTTAAAAGTGAATGTTCAATGAATAATGGCATATGAAACATTTAATTAAGCCTTCAAATGATAAACAAACATAAATATCAATGATGTAAAACATTGAAATTGTTTCCATAGGAAACTTTGACTAACTCAAGTATTTGAAATTTCCTAGTGACTCGTGGGGGCGTACTTTAGCCTATAAGTGAATATTCATCCCCAGAGATCCCAGGTCGGCATACTCAGGATACAGGCGCTCACCCTTCCGGATTGCACGTGCCCCATCACTAGTGAATTCCAAAACTTTAGCGAGATTAAAAACGAGATGCAGAAATAAGATCCTTGAGATGTGGATTTCACTCCTAACTCAAAGATGTATTTCAAAATTGAAAACGATTGTGGAATGAAACCAATCACTAAGTTAAGGATATCACTCTCAGCTTAGTGGTTAAGTCCCTTTTTAAAGGAAATACTCTTTGAGGTGTGGATGTCACTCCTATCTCAAAGATATATTCCTAAGATAAATAACATATAGAGGAGTGAAACTAATCACCAAGGTATGGACGTCACTCCTAACTTGGTGATATCGTTTCGTTTGTGAAATACGAATGTCTTCTACTCCAAGCAAAATACCAAAAGAATAAAGAGAAAAATTCATAGCTAAAATACCTTGAAAGAAAATATAATAATAAGAGAAATATACACGAGAGGACTCGTGAAAGTAAGCTTAGTTATAGACTAGGCTAAAAGGCATTCTAATAACCTAATTCCCTATAACCATGGCTCTGATACCAATCTGTAACACCCCAACCGATGGCAGAAACATCGAGGTGTCACGTAGTGACGATTGCTCAATAGCTCATGGTACTAAAGTGTAAATTTGAATACATTGATTAAATAATTTATTACATTGAAATGAAATTACAGGATACAATAATTCTAAAGTGACAAGTCTAGCTAAAATACAATGTAGTTAAGACTGAAATATAAAATCCAAAAGCCTAAAAGAAGCGTTTCAAAACAACCTGAAACATGTACGAAAACGATTTGGTCAATACAAAATGTATTGGTGAGCATACCCTGTTTGAATAAATATAGTAGAAAAAAATGTTTAGCAATTCATGTGCGGTACCATTTGCAATTATGTAATAAGTAATATCCGTTCAAAACCAAACCTGAGAATAATGACTAACACATGACTAACCAACTGAATAATGAATTAACAAGACAATGACCAAGATTCTCTCAACAGAGTCTCAAGGGGGTATACCATAGTACTATTCATTGAAATGCTAGGCCGCCCAGCGGTTAATGATTTTGACAAGCCATAGACACACCAATTAACATAAAGCAAACACACATGAGAATTGCATTTAGTAAAAGAAATAGAAACTTGATAGTAAGTACATGAGTCACCCCAGAATAGTAAAACAGTAAAAAGGGGAAAGATATACTCACAGTTTACGAAAGCGTTCAAAATCCACTTAAGCGGTCGTGAGCTAAGTAATGGGAATTCCGAGGAAATCAACCTATAATGTGTAAGAATACTAATAAGGAAGTGTCTAAAAAGTCTAAGGTAACTAGGGTCTAAGGCATTAGGGTTTGCTATGTCGATTTGGGGAATTAGAGTTTTTATGATAAGTCAAATTAATATAAAGGTTGTATATTAAAAATAATATGTCAAAGTTTGTAAATGTGGTTTAGGTAGTAATATAATTATTACAAATTGAATATTTAGACAAAAATATGTTTGAATAATTAAGACAAAGTAATTTAATTAATTATTTAAATTAATTACTGTAAATAAATACAATCATCATAAATATTAAAATAATTGGCTAGGAGTTACACATCGATCCAACAAATGCTAATAATGACTTTCAACATAAGAATGTTTCTATCTTATGGGAAAAGTAATTATAAAATAGATGTTTAAATAGTTCAATTAAATAATTGATTAATTATGTCTATTTAAATGTAAATAAGACTAAAAATACAAGAAATGATCCAAAACTATTATTGTTATAGGAAATAAATACCTTCTGATGTAAATAAATGAAATTAATTTTCCCATAGTTTTTATAAACTTATTTATATTTAAAATTGATTTAATGAGATTAAATCATATTTAAATGATTAAAAATAGGAAAATTAGTAAAAATAAATGTTTTATAAACCAATAATTTTTATTTCAGTTCATGGTGATTAGAAATAATTTCCCAAAAAGTTTTAGACTCAAATCATTAAAAATAATTTTTTTTTTCAATTAAATATGATTAAAACAAGCTAAATCAATAAAAATAAGAAAATAAAATATTTTACAGAAACTAAAAATATGATAATTTTCTATAAGTTATCAAGAAGCTACACCTAAAGTTTCATAATTTTTAGGGAAAAAAATGAATTTATTATGAATATTTCAAATTCTATATATTATATATATAAAAAATAATAAGAAAATGAAATGAAAGGACATTACAAAAATAAAAAAAAAACACAGATTCTGCATCAAGGGGACTCAAACTCGAGTCTGCCCTCTCCAACCCAACAACACCAACCACTAGGCTAGGTACCAACTTGTTGATTTATTTGAAACAAGAAAGTTTTTAATTAATAACACATACTCATCTTCTTCCCCAAATCTTTCAAACCCTAACCTTAACTTTTCAATAATCTAAATTACACAAGATTATTGATTTGCAATAGAGGGATTTCGTAAAGGAACAACTAAAGAACAAAATGGCACGAGAAAAGGGGACTCACGAAGCTTAGAAGTGACCGAAAATCAAGTGTATAGGTCCGACCTTGCGTGCGAGATTAATAGACCTTCGGGTCATGTTTAGGATGGTTTAAGAGTGGGTTTGTGTAGTATAGTTGTGCAGAAAATGAATGGTGTACCTATCTTATATAGCAACCAACTCGAAACAGCACAATAAATTCCGATCATCAATGGTGGGTTAAATTTTTCAACCGTTTCAACATAAGGCTCGATTTAAATGCATTAAATGCCTATTGAAACCTTGTAAAGGGTTGGGTAATGATGGAGAAAACTTGATGGTTCTCAAAACTTACGT
Source organism: Ambrosia x helenae (assembly GCA_030844895.1). Taxonomy (NCBI): domain Eukaryota; kingdom Viridiplantae; phylum Streptophyta; class Magnoliopsida; order Asterales; family Asteraceae; genus Ambrosia; species Ambrosia x helenae. Next base: position 26,583,096 of record CM061228.1, on the reverse strand, counting down.
TAATCTTTATACATTTAAATTTCACAAAAATCTAATAGACTTAAAAATGAAAAATCCTATTATAATACGTTTAAATGATGTTACAATATATGTATTCATAGCCACAATCCTAATAAAATGGAAGTGATAAACATTGAATTTGATATTTTTATTAAATTTGAAAATGATTCAAAAGTGCAAGGACAAAGATAGAAACACTTGAATATATGAAGGACTATTATTGACAACTTAATAAAGATTAGGGTGGCGGATGTCACACTAGTATACTCTGGTCTTTATACATTAAAGATTTTTTGTTGTCACCTAGTAAACCTAGGACTGTTACCATTGATAAAATAGATGAAACTGGACCTTATGAAATAGTCCCTGCAAAGTTAAAGGTTGTAAGAAACCTTAATGTAGGCCAATCTTCTAAGGTTGATGGTGGGTAGTTTAGTGGTGTTATTCAAAATGCTGATACTAGAGATTCTGCTAAGGTTGGTAGGTGTAGTGTAACTGAATTGGAGGTTGATCAGGATATGTTTATATATGATAACGGACCTGTAGTTGATGAAGAAGTTATAGTAGGTGATGGTAGTGATAGGAGTGATAAGGAAGAAGCACATGATAATGAAGACTGTGACTCAGACTACATAGTTGATGAAAACAATTTGATGCCTGATCATGAAGTAGATATGAGTGATTACAGAATGCATGTTGACTATGATGTGGATGATAATGTAGGTAATCAACATGATGATTGGGATATTGATGATGAAGGGTTACCAAATGATTTCTTCCCAAGTGGTTCAGAATCTGATGACAATGAAACAAGTGTTAGGAGAAACCACTAAACAGACTTAGAAAGGCAAAAGCAAGTGAGAATAGAGCTATTTTTTTTGTGTCACAAGTCTTTGGAACTAAAGATGAAGTTAAGAAATTGATAAAAAAAAAAATATGTTGTTGAGAGTAGAAGGCAATTTGTGGTTATTAAAATGATAAACAAAGGGTTAGGGCAGAGTGTCATGGATGTTTACCAGAATTTGAGGTTGATGACTTTGGAGTTCATGTTGCTAGTCAAGCACCAAAGGGATAAGTGCTAAAAAACCTAAGGGGGATGGTGTTAAAGGGGCTGCTATGAACAAAAACAAAGTTAAGGACTTGTAAGGGCCAGACTGAGAAGGTGCAAAAGGTTCAGGGTAAGAAGGCTGGGAAAAGGGGAAGAAAAAAGAAGGCTGATGTAGGAGTGCAGGGTAACAGTGACAAGGGGCAGGGTTAATTTTTAGTTTTGGTATTTAATGTGTTTAGGATGTTTTCAGACATTATGTATGGTCTTATGGTCTTTTATGTGTTTTTGGATAATAGTTATGGTATGTACTGAATCTATGGTTTTTGGATGTTTATGTATGACCTAACTGTTTTATGGTATGTACTGAATGATATTATGGATAATCTGCTGTATGGTTTGTCCATTTGACCCATTATGGGTGTGGTTTGTGAAAACTGTCCAAATATCAAAACCATTTGACCCATATGTGTTTTGGATAATACAAGGGATTCTTACAAGCCGTTATGCAAAACCATTTGACCCATTGTCAAAATTGTCCATTACGCCATTATACAAAACCATTTGACCCATTATCAAAACTGAGGAAAATCTAACCCATTACAATCTCATGTACATTTGATCCATTATAAAAACTGGCCATTTGACCCATTACAATCTCATGTACATTTGACCTATTATCTGCATTTGACCCATTATCTACATATTAATACCAAAATGTGCATTTTATGCACTTTCATTACCACAATAGATTCTTACAAAACAGGTTCTTACAAAACAAGTTCTTACAAAACAAGTCTGATAGCAGCATCATACACTGCTTCTATACTGCTTCATTAAGATGGCTACCATATCCATATGCTACATATACTGCTTCTAATACATACACTGCTAATTCATCAACACATACACCAGAAATCCTATCCAACTAATAGTCAGGAACCTTTTCAGTTTGATAGCCTGATCCTTGGTAGCTTTGACCTCCTGTTGAAGCTGGATTTTTTTCAAGCATCAGCTTAGTGTTACTCGCTTCCAAGTTGTTTTTGGATCTTAACAAACCAGGTATGATGTCCACACATCTTTGGCAGTTGTCTTCACACCACCCAATGAATCTACATCTGGAACCCTAATTTAAACATACAACATTGTATCAGAAATCGATGTAGATGGAACCCTAATTTAAACATACAACACCACCAAATTACCTGACCAGGACATGCAAAGAACCGGCGACTTGGGTTTCTATCAGTCCAGGATGTGAGAATGATTGCTGGTTTACCACATTCACAAAACACTAGCCTCGACATCTGATCGTTTGAGGATGGAACCCTAATTTGGTCTTTGGTCGAATATGGTAACTGGTGATCAGGGAAGGGTTTTAAAAGGGGGGAAATCAAAAGAGGAGGTGAAATGTCAATAATACCCTCATGTGCCCTTCACGTGACTTGACTTAACAGGAAAATCTAACCACGTTAGTGCTAGAGGACTAGTTTTGAAAGATTTTAAAACATAAATGACGATTCTCATCACTTTTGAAGTTTACGGACACCTACTGAAAAAACAAGTAAACATGAAGGACGATTTCTGTAATTTTTCCAATATGTTAATTAATATATTTTCCTTATTTTCCTCCCACATTTTTTAAATGTTAGTGAACTATTAATTATTTTAAAATTTCAAATATGTTAATTAATATTTTTATCTTTATTTATAGATTGACTTATTTTTTTTTAAAGTTTCAAAGTTTATATGATTTTTTTTTATTTGACGTTAGTATTATTTAAAGTTTCAAAGGATTGGATGGTTTTCGGTTTGAAAGAATGGAGGAAATGAATATTTAAATTTAGGTGACAAAAGCTATCCCCACCTCCACCACTCTCCGCCTCCATCCTCACCTCCACCACTCTCCCCCTCCATCCCCACCTCCACCACTCTCCGCCTCCATCTCCACCAACGACCACTTACCAACGACCACCTACCTCACCTTCATCTCCACCAACGACCACCTACCTCACCCTTCCTTTCCACCACCGAATGACCACCTACCTGACCGACCACCACCATCCACCTCCATCGCTCAGACTATCACCGCCTTGCTCCTCCACCTCAACCAAACACCGACACAACCCAACCCCAGAAGCCAATCGGCAATCCTTCAACCGACCCGAGCCTTACCCTCCCTGCAACGGTCCTTTTTCAAACTATATAAACCCATTCGACCGTTGGTTCCTTCGACCCTTTTTAACTTGGATTCAGTGATTTGTCCATTTGTTAGTTTGTTCCTTCGACCCTTTTTTTAACTTTCCATTTCACCTCCTTTATTTCCTTTGACAATTTATTATTATTAGTATTTTTTTTTTAAATTCCTTTAAGTGCTTTTATATATCCTTTATTTGTTTTCCTAATAATAATAATAATAATAATAATAATAATAATAATAATAATAATAATAATAATAATAAATATAAAAAGCTTCCCTCTCGTACGCCTTTTCATTCACGTCGTCAGACGTGGCCTAATGACGTAAAAAAAGGGGCAGTTGCCGGTGACGGGTAGGAGGTGAGCAATTTTTTGTTGCTCCCCTCCAAACAACTTTGTCCTTGCGGGGGCGTGGTTTAGGCCCGTGTTATTTTTCCCAACTCATCTTGAGTAGGGGTTTCTTATTTTTCCTACCTGTTATTGGGTTTTGTGTTTGCGTGCATATGGCTCTTAATAAATGGGATCGGAAGGTTAAACAAGGAGGTTTTGGCCCTGGCTCGAGTAGTGGTTTGAGAATATGCCCCTTTAAGCATTTCCATGAGTGTAAAGATGGTAAGCCGGGGTCTACAGGGTTTCTACGCCTTCTTGAGCACATGCAGAGTTTGCATTTCAAGACTGAAAAAAGGAGGGCGTCTTTGCAAGATGCCATCTCCCAAAGCTTGGACCTTTTTATGGATGTTGGGGGCGCCCTTAGGGATGGGGCTAAATGGCTATGTGGGAGGTGCATGGTGATGCATGCTCTCAGCAAAAGGTGCATTCACAGTGCGGATGACGTCCTCTCCTTCTCTGTGGTTACGGGAGGTGTGGAAGATTTCATTATTGGGATCCAAAAACCTCATCACGTGACTGTGGACATGGAACCTGACCCTTCAGGAGGTGTTGTTGGGGATATATCCCTCTTAGAAAAGGTTTTCTCTCTGCCCATTCAAACTGTCAAGAGCATCCCCCCAAGTTGTCGATTGGCATTTGTCCAGGCCCTGACAGGTGCCTTACGCAAAGTGGTAGCTTCACCAGCATCCGTAGAAAGTTTGGTCAAACTACTTTTATTGCCGCGGTGTACCCTACGGGTGGTCAAACCGTCCACTAGACAGGAGCGAAGGTCTGGAAATAGGAAATCATTGCAGTGTAGTAGCATCGTGCAATCACTTTCTTTATGGAAAGACGGCTCCGGGTTTGCAGATTTGGTTCCTCCTCTCTTCGATTGCGTAGGGGGTGTTTCTTTTATCAAGCAAGATGCAGAGGGGAGTGAGGCTAATGAAAAGAGCCCTAATGTCAAACAGTGCCTCTGAAAAGTAAGGGATGGTCATTTCACAGCTGCTGTCAAGGTGCTGTGTTCTAGTGGGGTTGCTCCGTTTGGGGATTCCACCATGAAAGCCCTCATTGATAAACATCCGGTGTTGCCTCCTCCGTCCTTGCCCCTAACTCCGACATCATGCCCGCGCTTGTTGTTGAGGAGGACTGTGTGCTTCGATGCCTCCGATCGTTCCCTAAAGGGACTTCCTGCGGGAGGGACGGTTTGAGGGCCCAGCATCTATTGGACGCCCTTAGCGGAGAGGGGTCTGTGGCTTCCACGGGTTTGCTCTCAGCTATTACGGAAGTCGTCAACTTATTGCTAGGGGGTTATGTCCCAGGGTACTTGCTGAATTTATTGCTTCGGCCCCCCTTACCCCCTTCTGAAACCTGATAACGGGATCCGACCTATTGCAATAGGGGCCATTTGGCGTAGACTGGTATCTAAAGTGGCTATGAGGAAGGTTGGTAAGGAAATGGTTAAGTACCTGGGGGACTTCCAATTTGGGGTGGGGACTCCTAATGGGGCAGAGGCGGTGCTCCACAGTGCGAACAGGTTCCTTAACTCCTTTCATGAAGACGGTTCTTTGGCTATGCTCACTGTGGATTTTTCAAACGCGTTCAACATGATCGACCGCACTGCCCTACTTCGCGAAGTTCTTCAGCATTGCCCGTCTATCTATTTGTGGGTCCAGTTCTTATATGCCCAGCCAGCTAGGTTGTATGTTGGTAATGATTGTATAGGGGCCACTACGGGGGTTCAGCAGGGGGATCCTTTAGGTCCCCTCCTTTTCGCCTTAGCATTACACCCTATGGTTCTCCGGGTGCAAGAAAAATGTAACCTCCCATTTCATGCGTGGTACCTTGATGATGGGACGATTATTGGTGATGCCGCCGATGTTGCGAATGCCTTAGACATCATCCAAAAGGTGGGCCCATCCCTGGGGCTTCAACTGAATATTAAGAAAACTGAGGTTTTTTGGCCGTCTTGTAATGGGGTGAAACTTAGGGATGGGCTTTTCCCCAGTGAGATTGGCAGGCCAGAAAAGGGGGTGAAGCTCCTTGGAGGGGCTGTTAGTCGGGACTCTTACTTTATACGGGAACTGGCAGGGCGGAGAGCCTCGCGCGCGGTTGATCTTATGAAACTTTTGCCCTGCCTTAAGGATCCCCAGAGTGAACTCCTCTTGCTCAGATCTTGTATGGGGGTCGCTAAGTTGCTTTTCGGTTTGCGGACCTGCCAACTGTAACACCCCAACCGATGGCGGAAACATCGGGATGTCACGTATTGATGATTGTCCAGTAGCTCATGGTGAATAATAAATTCCATTAAATGATTTAAATGAATTACATACAATTGTTCTAGAATTTGTACATCAAATTGAATAAAACTATACACATATCTTCAACCATCAATTCAAATCTTCAAGTAATTAGAACCTGAAACATGTTAAGTTGAAAAGGTTTTGGGTCAACAAAAGTTGGTGAGAATTACATAGGTTTTTGATAATTGAATAAATATGTTGTGCAATTCATGTGTCATGTCAATCTAGCCCATATGTGAGAACATACTAGAAATAAATCGAGTGCATAACCAACCCTGGTGACTGTTATAATATGATACATCCCATACGCTCATGGTTCACTTGAATATGTTATACGATAACAAACACCCACGCTACCTTTGTATGAGGCACGTATCCGGGTGGGATTGTCAGTCCAATAGATCTATCAATGTATACCGTCGGCTTGTACGGAGTTAATGATTATGCTAGAATGGTGCTTACTCTAATCATGCTCAAGACATAATGCAACATAGAAAACACATAGACACATTGATGATTGAATTGCATAAATGATGTTGTAACATGTTTCACCCCAAAAATGGTGATAAATAGAAAAGGGGCTATGTAAAACTCACCTTAGCAAATGTTATACTTCTTGAAAAGATTGAATAATAGTGTTGCCCAAATGTATCAAGTATCACCCTATAATAAGGTAATAAATATGTCTAAGTCTACCAAGTCTATAAATGTATAAGTTCTAGAGCTTCGAATTGGGGATCAACGCTCGTTTGATTATTATTAAAAATGTTTGATAATTGAGAGAATATTAGTAAATAAATAATCAAAAATCTTTTTATGAATTTTAATTCTAAGATGGTCACAAGAATGTGTTTAAAGTATAAAAATAATTTTTATAAAATTATTTTCTTTAAAATAGAATATTAATTCTATTTATAACAATTTGTCAAAATTTAACTTTAATATTTAATAATACAAAAGTTAAAGAATTATTAGTTTAAAATTCATATTTCTGTTCTAAATATTCAGAAATAATTTGTATAAAATTTTGGTGCAAAAATACCAAAAATTGGATTTATTATGATTTAATTATGATTAAAACTAACAAAAATTGATTAAAAATATAAAATAAATGATTTATCAGGATTAAAAATCATTTCAGTAAAGTTTAACATTGTAGAAACTCAGGATAATTTTTGTGGAAATTTATAAAATTGTTTTGATATTTTAATGGATTTTTATAAATATAATAGCATAAAATTGATTTAATTATTATAAATATTAAATAAATAAATTTCAGAAAACTAAAAATTGTAGGTGAAACTTTTACATCAGATTTGTTAAAAATAATTTTTTAGAATTTATAAAAGAGTTTTAATAATTAAAAATGAATTTATAAGATTATATGTAATTTATATATTATTAATTGATTTGTTAAAAAGGTTTAATGAAAAAGAATGAAATGGGACGCCACTGCCGGGACTCGAACCCGGGTGGCTTAGGGGCCAAGCAACAGTCACAACCACTTGGTCTAGACCAGTGGTTGTGATTGTTTTTGTCTTAAATTAAATAAATACACTATGTAAAATTAGTTTATCCCCAAATCAAAAATTACAAACCCTAGTTTAATCAATTGTCTGATTCACACATCAATAGCCCAATCAATCTTAGGGCTATTGATGTGTGAATACCGATGAATAAAACCCACATAAAACATTGAACTTACACTGTTGTTTCGATCACGAATTGCCGGTCAAACCAGAAGTCAAAAATCACGATCGTAGAAGAAAAACAGAGTGTCATGTGAAGAATTGGGGATTGAGGGAGATGTCTTAGCGAGTTGCGATTGTTCGTGAATGTCCAATTTATAGTGATCGAGTCTGAATCGTTAATTTGGCAAATCGTTGACCTCGTTTAATGTTTGACGCTTTTTGGCTAAATTTGGTTATAATTGATTGCTAATTTGTGTAATAGGTGCGGGATAATAAATATAATAGGTCAACATAAATTAATTTGGTTCAATCATTCCAAAGATTGAGTGAATTAGTTGAAAAAAAATCAACTCTGCTGCTGTTGCTGTTCGTGAAGGAAGAAGGGAAAAAGGGAAGGGGTTAATCTGTGTATTTATATAAAAAGAGCTGGATTTAAAACAAATTACATGTGTGGCTCGGGTGGTTGTTGTGCGGGTGTTGTTTGTTGGTGACTCCGGTTCGAAACCCGGGGGAAGCACCAGTTTTTTTTTTTTTTAACAGAATAAGGGATGTGGGCTTCAGCTTTCGGGCCTGTGTTGGGCCATATTTTCTCTGGGCTCCGAAAAGATTAAAAGAAAATGAGGGGTGGACTTTGGGCTTTTCACTTGGGTTTAACAACACAAGGGATATTGGGTTTGAGTTTGTTAAAAAGAAAATGCTATATCTATTATGATAGTGATTATTATTATTATTATTATTATTATTTTTTATATATATATATAACATATATATATAGTTAGGATAATGGAGACTTAGGTACATTTGTATAAAGTGTAACAAAAATAAAGGGCATTTATATTTGGGGAAAAAAAATTTGTGATGTTACAGTCTCCCCTACTTTTAGGAACTTCGTCCCGAAGTTAAGAGAAACACTAGGTTTACAATTGGTCAACCACCGAAAACCTTGATAAAATTTCACACTACCTTAGCGTACCTGTAAATTCATGATTACGTTCCGGACCGTAATTACCAATTTACCTTACATTAGGGTTTTGCGTCCTTTTATGACTCTATCGATTGTTGAGCAGGTCTGATAGTCTCCACCAGTCGTTGAGCAGGTGGTAGGGCCTCTCCCGACTGTTGGAAAGACATGACGACCTCTACCAATCGTTAAGTAGGTTGTTTGGTAGTCAACTAACTGTTGTACAAGTAAGCAAGTATGATCATAGATATAGCAATCAGTTCACATTCAAACAAGCATGCACACAGATGTTATGATAATACTTGAATTTTATTACTTGAAAATAAAATGTCAATACATGGAATTAAAGAGAAAAATAGACATCATTCAGATGGTAGAGTTTGCTGTTAAGTAGCTGGAGGGTCTCAAGTGGGTTATTTGGAGCAGCAAGGGTGTTTGTAGCAGGAATTCGGCAAGCGTCCGCAAGATGTCCATACCTTTGACAATTGGTACACTGACGGCAGGGCACTTGGGTTGGATGGTGATACTGGCAGGTGTCATACTTAGGTAGTTTCCCGCGGTATTGTTTCTTGTTGGGTGGGGTAGTGGTGTCTTTTGCAAAATTCCTGGCCTTGCGCTTTCCGTTGGTTGAGGCCTCAGTTTTGATTTCAACGGCAGGTTGGGAAGTATCCTTTGCAACAGTTTTCTTCCCCCTTTCCGGGTCAGGGTTCCTGCCTTCACATGGTTATCTGTTAAGATGGCAGCCAATCGCTTTGCTTCCTCCAAAGTAGCAGGGTTGGTGGGTTGATTAGGGTTTGGGGTCTTGCGACATGTGTTGACCAGATGACCATACCTACCACAATTGGTGCACAAGCGACACGCTGAAACAGTGGGATGATGTCGATTGCATGTGCTACACAATGGAAAGTTTCTCGTATAAGGCTTCTTGTTAGAAACTTGGGTAGTGAGGTTTACATCAGGATCCCTGGTCTTACGTTTCTGATTCTTGGTAGTTAATGCGGCCACAATACTTGTTTTCTCGCCTTTCCGAACTAAGGTTCCGTTCTTTATGTGATTTCCATCGCCATTTCCATTCCCATTGCCGTTCCCATTCATTGGGATGACTTGAGCCAACAAGTTAGAAACCAGAGTTGTGATTTGTTGTGCCAATTGTTGAGAAATCATCGTAGCTAGTTGGGCATCACTCCCATTAATGTGATTAGTGTTGTGGTCGTTGCTATTCATTTCATCTTGATTGTCACCATTGATAAGGCGAGTGCTGCGATGTGGAGACATGATCTGTAAGGGACACAATGAAGTTTTTAATGGGGCATGAGGTGTATGAGGTAATATAAGGAATGTAATCATTTATTCATTAATTAAAACGAATAAACGAAAACGTTGACTTATCAAAGATTCCAGATTCTAATAACATAGTGAAGACATGCTTTAGCCTATAAGTGAACACTCATCCCGAGAATTCCCAGGTAGGCATCCGGGTCCCTCGTCTGATTGGGATATATGCGCAATGCCAGCCTAGACAGAAGACTCAGAATACAGGCGTTCACCCTTCCAGATTGCACGTGTTCGTTATTAAGATCTAGAACTTTGACGAGATCTCAAGGGGGTTCAGGTTAAAACCTGAGGAATTTGTCCTTAAGAGTAGATCCACTGATGGAGAGCAACCTTCTTGTAAGGATGAAAGTAGGGATAAGAAGTAGGAGGGAGATAGAGAATAGCAAGTAAAGGAAGCAAGTACTTGTTAAATCCTATGGTTATAGACTAGATTATTTTTCTAATAACCTAATTCCCTATAACCATGGCTCTGATACCAATCTGTAACACCCCAACCGATGGCGGAAACATCGGGATGTCACGTATTGATGATTGTCCAGTAGCTCATGGTGAATAATAAATTCCATTAAATGATTTAAATGAATTACATACAATTGTTCTAGAATTTGTACATCAAATTGAATAAAACTATACACATATCTTCAAGCATCAATTCAAATCTTCAAGCAATTAGAACCTGAAACATGTTAAGTTGAAAAGGTTTTGGGTCAACAAAAGTTGGTGAGAATTACATAGGTTTTTGATAATTGAATAAATATGTTGTGCAATTCATGTGTCATGTCAATCTAGCCCATATGTGAGAACATACTAGAAATAAATCGAGTGCATAACCAACCCTGGTGACTGTTATAATATGATACATCCCATACGCTCATGGTTCACTTGAATATGTTATACGATAACAAACACCCACGCTACCTTTGTAGGAGGCACGTATCCGGGTGGGATTGTCAGTCCAATAGATCTATCAATGTATACCGTCGGCTTGTACGGAGTTAATGATTATGCTAGAATGGTGCTTACTCTAATCATGCTCAAGACATAATGCAACATAGAAAACACATAGACACATTGATGATTGAATTGCATAAATGATGTTGTAACATGTTTCACCCCAAAAATGGTGATAAATAGAAAAGGGGCTATGTAAAACTCACCTTAGCAAATGTTATACTTCTTGAAAAGATTGAATAATAATGTTGCCCAAATGTATCAAGTATCACCCTATAATAAGGTAATAAATATGTCTAAGTCTACCAAGTCTATAAATGTATAAGTTCTAGAGCTTCGAATTGGGGATCAACGCTCGTTTGATTATTATTAAAAATGTTTGATAATTGAGAGAATATTAGTAAATAAATAATCAAAAATCTTTTTATGAATTTTAAATCTAAGATGGTCACAAGAATGTGTTTAAAGTATAAAAATAATTTTTATAAAATTATTTTCTTTAAAATAGAATATTAATTCTATTTATAACAATTTGTCAAAATTTAACTTTAATATTTAATAATACAAAAGTTAAAGAATTATTAGTTTAAAATTCATATTTCTGTTCTAAATATTCAGAAATAATTTGTATAAAATTTTGGTGCAAAAATACCAAAAATTGGATTTATTATGATTTAATTATGATTAAAACTAACAAAAATTGATTAAAAATATAAAATAAATGATTTTTCAGGATTAAAAAATCATTTCAGTAAAGTTTAACATTGTAGAAACTCAGGATAATTTTTGTGGAAATTTATAAAATTGTTTTGATATTTTAATGGATTTTTATAAATATAATAGCATAAAATTGATTTAATTATTATAAATATTAAATAAATAAATTTCAGAAAACTAAAAATTGTAGGTGAAACTTTTACATCAGATTTGTTAAAAATAATTTTTTTAGAATTTATAAAAGAGTTTTAATAATTAAAAATGAATTTATAAGATTATATGTAATTTATATATTATTAATTGATTTGTTAAAAAGGTTTAATGAAAAAGAATGAAATGGGACGCCACTGCCGGGACTCGAACCCGGGTGGCTTAGGGGCCAAGCAACAGTCACAACCACTTGGTCTAGACCAGTGGTTGTGATTGTTTTTGTCTTAAATTAAATGAATACACTATGTAAAATTAGTTTATCCCCAAATCAAAAATTACAAACCCTAGTTTAATCAATTGTCTGATTCACACATCAATAGCCCAATCAATCTTAGGGCTATTGATGTGTGAATACCGATGAATAAAACCCACATAAAACATTGAACTTACACTGTTGTTTCGATCACGAATTGCCGGTCAAACCAGAAGTCAAAAATCACGATCGTAGAAGAAAAACAGAGTGTTATGTGAAGAATTGGGGATTGAGGGAGATGTCTTAGCGAGTTGTGATTGTTCGTGAATGTCCAATTTATAGTGAATGAGTCTGAATCGTTAATTTGGCAAATCGTTGACCTCGTTTAATGTTTGACGCGTTTTGGCTAAATTTGGTTATAATTGATTGCTAATTTGTGTAATAGGCGCGGGATAATAAATATAATAGGTCAACATAAATTAATTTGGTTCAATCATTCCAAAGATTGAGTGAATTAGTTGAAAAAAAATCAACTCTGCTGCTGTTGCTGTTCGTGAAGGAAGAAGGGAAAAAGGGAAGGGGTTAATCTGTGTATTTATATAAAAAGAGCTGGATTAAAAACAAATTACATGTGTGGCTCGGGTGGTTGTTGTGCGGGTGTTGTTTGTTGGTGACTCCGGTTCGAAACCCGGGGGAAGCACCAGTTTTTTTTTGAACAGAATAAGGGATGTGGGCTTCAGCTTTCGGGCCTGTGTTGGGCCATATTTTCTCTGGGCTCCGAAAAGATTAAAAGAAAATGAGGGGTGGACTTTGGGCTTTTCACTTGGGTTTAACAACACAAGGGATATTGGGTTTGAGTTTGTTAAAAGAAAATGCTATATCTATTATGATAGTGATTATTATTATTATTATTATTATTATTATTATTATTATTATTTTTATATATATATACATATATATAGTTAGGATAATGGAGACTTAGGTACATTTGTATATAGTGTAACAAAAATAAAGGGCATTTATATTTGGGGGAAAAAAATTTGTGATGTTACAGTAATGTGACACCCCAGGAAATCCCACATCGGCCGTGGCCAGGAGAGATCCTTGGTTCATAAGTAATGTCTTGCCTCTTAAATCACCAACGCGTTTTTAGGGCTTAATGTTAGTGGATGAGAGGAGAACTCCACAGTTAAGCGTGCTCAGGTGGGAGAAATTTCAGGATGGGTGACCTCCTGGGAAGTCTCCACTTGGGCAACCAAAAACAAATCCGTGAGTTCTGGATGGGCAAAGCGGACAATATTGGTGATGAGAGTGGCGGGGTGTTACAGATGGTATCAGAGCCACTCCTGTGCCGTTCGGGATGGTGGGTGCACACCTCATCAGGGACGATGAGACACTAACAGGGGGTGAATGTGACACCCCAGGAACACACCTCATCAGGGACGATGAGACTCTAACATGGGGTGAATGTGACACCCCAGGAAATCCCACATCGGCCGTGGCCAGGAGAGATCCTTGGTTCATAAGTAATGTCTTGCCTCTTAAATCACCAACGCGTTTTGGGGCTTAATGTTAGTGGATGAGAGGAGAACTCCACAGTTAAGCGTGCTCAGGTGGGAGAAATTTCAGGATGGGTGACCTCCTGGGAAGTCTCCATTTGGGCAACCAAAAACAAATCCGTGAGTTCTGGATGGGCAAAGCGGACAATATTGGTGATGAGAGTGGCGGGGTGTTACACCAACCCGCCATGATGGATGAAGCGGTATCATGTTTTGACAAGGGTCTGCGGGGAGCCATCGAAGACATAGTGGTGTGTGGGGGTCCATTCTTTGGTGACCTACAGTGGCGACTGGTATCCTTGCCGATGCGTTTGGGTGGATTAGGGCTCCTCTCGGCAAAGGATGTTGGGGTGTATGCTTTTGTGGCATCGCGAGCTCAGTCTTGGAATCTCCAAGACCACATCTTAAGGAATAGCGGGGTTGCCAATGTGGACTTGGACTACGTACAGGCCCTCGAAAGGATAAATGACTATCTCCCAGGTTTTGATCTTGGCGGTTTTTCCAACAAGGACACCGCCCCCCCCAAAGCCTCAGAAAACTTTGGCGAATGCCCTTTTTGGCAAAATTGCACAGAGCCTGGGTGAAGCTTTTGATCTGTCCCCCCGCCAAAAGGCAGTTATTGAATGCCTGCAATGCCCCCATGCCCAAGATTTCCTGAATGTTATCCCAATTGAAGGTTTGGGCCAAACCATGTCTAGGGTTGAATACAGGGCAATTCTTAAATACCGCTTGGTGATCCCCATGTATCATGAAGATGAAGTATGTCCGATTTGCCGTAAGGCGTGCTTGGACAAATACGGGGAACACGCGGTCCACTGTAAGGAGCTGCCTGGTTTCAAATATAGGCATGACTGGGTCCGGGATGTTCTTTGGGACATCTTAAGAAGGGCTGGGATCTTAGCTAAGAAGGAGGCTCCAGTGAATTTCCTCTCGGACCCCGCAGAAGGGAGATCCACCCTACGTCCAGCAGACCTGCTTATCTTTGGGTGGGTCGGGGGGAAACACGCTTGTGTCGACCTAACAGGTGTATCTCCCCTGGTTGGTTTGAGGGATAATGGTTTTGTAGTTGGGCAAGCGGTGCGAAAAGCAGAGGCGATGAAAGTTGAGAAGCATGCTAAAGCTTGTGAAGAGAACCAGCACGTTTTCATACCCCTAGCTTTTGATACCTTCGGCTCCTTGGCACCGGAAGCCATCTATTTCCTGTCCAGAGTCCAACAGGTCATTCATAGCAGTATCTCGACTCCGAAAGGGCAGGGGTTCGTTTTTAGTAGGCTAGGGTTTGCCGTCCAAAAAGGGGTGGCGGCGCAGCTTGTTGCCCGTCTGCCCGCTATCTTGATGTAATTTTTCGCGATTATGTTTTAAAAGGTCAAATGATTGCGCTGAAAAAAAAAGTATTATTTTTGTTTATTCATAACATAACTGTTTGCAGAAAAGTATATGTATCCATATTGATCGTGTGTTATCCGCCTCTCGTCTTATCTTTAGTTGATTATTAGTTCTGAAACAAATTAAATTATATGCAATGTTGTTCCTCCTATTTTTGTTACTGGATAGAAACATGTACATTGAGTTATTGTTTCTTATGTTTTTGAAGTTGATCATGTTTTTATTGATTTGAGGTCAATACTATTTTTGTTTATTTTATAACTTAAATGCTTGCTGAAGGTTTTATATATACGTATTTTATCGTGTATTGACTACTTATTTGCTTATTGTTTGGTTTGCTTCTTAACTAGGAGAGAAATTAAATGATATATAATGTTGTTGCTATTTTATTGTTTAGTTTGATGATTACGTTCATGTTTGGAGTGTGCTCCTCACCCGTTACAACTTCTCATGGCTGACAAGTGGATCAAACCGTATTCTAGAGAATACGCAGCGTACCCTGCTCCATGGCTTCGCGCTGCCAAGTTCTGGTCTACCACATGTTCGTCTATCGCTCCCACCTTCAAAACTCCTGTTCCAAACACTGTGTTTTTCTTTTTTTTCCTTATATTCTGATGTGTTTTTATGTAACAGGCCGTGTAGACAATGTGTATGGAGACCGCAACCTGATCTGTACTCTTCATCCACCACAGGAGTATGAAGAGAAAGCCGAAGCTACTGCTTAAGTGAGCTATGAATCGCAACATTTGCTTCAAGGTTCAGGCCAGTAAACGCAAATGGAAATTAATAATCCGTATGACTGACTTTACGATTGATATGTTTCTACTTTTATCATTTATATTAAGTCATATTAGATTTTTAACCCCGAAACATTTCTGGGGTAATCAGCTAGTATATAAATATAAATATTTTTCTTAAAGAAGAATAGAGAGTGAATTATATGCAAATTGGACTCGCCAATAATTGTGGGGGCATGTCATGTGGAGAACACTCAATAAGGTTGGTGGAATATAGGTGCCCGTCTTCAATTTTATAAAGTGTATTAATCATGTCCAAAGCGTGGTGCGTACGTGTTGCTTTTCGAATCGCCTCTCCTCGTGTGGTTGATTAATCTTTTTTTTTTTTTTTTAATTACAAGAGATATACTTTCATGGAGTAAAGATCAAATACATATTGTTTTTTTTATAAGAACTGTGAGAATCAAAGGGGGTAAAAAAAATTTATATTTTTTTTTAGAATTTTTTTTCCCATGTGCTTAAACATTCTTTCTAGATGAATAATACAAAAAAAAAAAATTAAAAATTTTTTTTTTAGTGTAATTACGTCATTAAGGTAAATACATTAGTTTACACTAGAGTAATTATGTAATTACTCTACACGTAATTACTCTACAGCAAAATTTTTTTTTTTTTTTTTTTTTTTTTAGTTTTCAATACTATAATACATGTTTAACAATATGGGAAAAAAAAATTTTGAAAAAAAAATACCCTTCTTTGATTCTCACAGTTCTTATTAAAAAAGCTATTTGTATCGGATCTTTCCCTTACTTTCATGTGTATCCATTTTTATATAATCTTGATCCTCCTCTCACTCTTTCAGTCAATATTATAATCTATGTAATATATTTTTAGTGCTTAACAGTACATTCTACATTGGTATATAATCTTTTTAAATATATGTTGATCCGTATAAGGTCTATACAGGCAAAACTTTACATAAGGGCGTTAAAGGTGCTACTAGAATTCATTTTTTCTTTTATTGATTTTAACTAATTATGTACTGCCACATTACTTAACTGATTTACTTCACTGATTCACTTTTTTGTAGGCAGCACTCCACTGATTCTTGTTTTTTTTTTTTTTTTTTCATTTAAATACAAATACAAATCTTTTTTTTTAAATACACACGGTTTATAAATTGCACCATCAAACCGTCAGTCCGTGTTTATTAATCAACCGTCTTCACCCAACACAGTAAAAAAATTTATTTCCATTTAATTCGGTCTTATCTAACCGTCAGAGAAATTGAATTTTACATGCAATACGGTTGAGAATATTTGTATATAAACGACGGTGGTGAAAACACAATTCAACATCAACAAAACCCACAAAAATGACTCGTTAGACTGAAAATGAAGAAATTGCTCTGGTCGTGTGCGTTAGAGACGCACAAAACGACCCATCCTTGCAACGACAACGCCGCCAAGGCTCCGGGAGCAGGAACACACGCTTCTGAGACCGTGTCTTGGGTGACTTCAAAGCCCAAGTCGGCGAGAACGACCGCACAATTGAGAGCATACAGAGGAAATGGACCGATCTAAAAAACAAATATGATCTATGGACCACCTGCTATGAGCAAACCATGACCCGGCACCCAGGCATTGTGCCGTAGTTGGCTGTGGAGTTGACCCAGGTGAAGTATGCGGCTCGTTACAACGGCAACTTTGAGCATCTTCAGGTCTGACAACTCATGCTTGAACTCTAATTATTTACTATGTTTTTATGTATTTTATTTATGTTTAATATTAATAAATATTGTTTTATGTTTTTTATTTACTTTTGGTTGAATTTATTTTAACTCTAAACGGTTTACGTAAAAAAATAAACAAAAATGGTGCTTCCAAACGGTTATAAATAATTAAAAAAGGAATTAAAGTAAATAAAAAATCAGAAAATGCACGGTTTACCAGCCCGTTAGATAGAACCAGAAAACGGTCCACGGGACCCCTACCAGCACGGGTGACGGCGGTGTTACCGTGCTGATAATGAGGTACCCGTGCCCAATTTTGATAGCGCCCCGTCCCCCCTAAGATCCTATCTTAATGATAAAGTTTTTGGGAGATCTTTCCTATGTGGGGTAAATTAGCGAGCACAAAAACTACAAATAAGATAACTTAGTTGATATGAATGACCTTTTGGCAATTTTTATACGAAGTTTGCCTTATTTCGTAGTCTTCTCCCGCACCGCCCTCATGGAAGCTGATGCCACCCAACTCAGCCCTATGGTACTGGTGCCTGAACTAACCTGTCTTTTCATCTTTCGTCTTCACCTTTCCCCTAAAAATTTAATATGTTAAAAAAAACATTAAGAGTAAATTTCTTTTTGAGTCCATGTGTTTTGCTGGTTTTAACTACCGAATCTAACATTTTGATTTTTAACATTCTAAATACTTATGTTTTCATTATGTAACACTTTGAGTCCAATTTTGTAACACTGTTATCCAAGTCTAATAACTTTTGTAAAGATAAAATTGCCCTCACTAGAAGCTACAAACAATTTGAGGCCCAACCAGATAAAACCCACATACCATTCCACTTCCTTCATTTTTATACACACATACTAGTCATAGAGAGAGCAACTAAGAGGGGCTGAAGCGATTCCGACCACCACATGTACAGTGGTCCACAACGGCGCGATGACAGCACCACCTCGCCTCTGCATGTGCATGGTCCAGAATTAATAAGTCGTTGATGGAGAATCAAATGGTGATAACTGATCGGTCATATAGTTGGCGGTGGAGTAGTTTCTGATGAGACTGAGGTAACTCCGATGATGGTGTCGAACTCAACAAGGTCTAGGTTCAAAGGCATATACGAAGATGATGGTGGGATGTACATCAAACAGGGACGTAACAATCGTTACCTTCCACAACAACTAGGGTTTCGATCTAAGGTCTCGGTGAAGATTCCGTCGGCTCAGGCGAAGAAGGTGGAAGAACAACGTTAAAGATCAAAGACTGTTATTCATTGGTCCTACTAAGTATGTTTTGAAAACGTCATTTGCCTTGCTATATGGCCAGAGTTAATAATGATGGACAGGGCTGCAAACGAACTGAACTTTCAGCGAACAGTTCATGAACCGTTCGGCGGGAAATTCGTTGGTGTTCATTTGTTTAACAAATGAATGAACACGAATTTTTTTTATCGTTTAGTTAAATGAACAAACATGAACAGAGGTCGTGTTCGTTCCTTTATGTTTGTGAACGTTTGGTAACGTGTTCGTTTGTGTTTGATAGTTTAATAGGGTTTATAATTTTAATAATTTGTTCTTATCCTTTTATATATATTTTACCAAATAAATAAATAATATATATGAGATAAATATATGACTGTATGAGATCAATAAAACTACGTTTAGTATCCATGCTCACTATATGTTTCCACCATCTAGCATCAACACCCTCCGCCATGCACCTCCAAAGCCCTCTTCCATGCTCTTCCAAAGCCCTATTCCATTCACCTCCGATGTGAACTTAGTTTTTTGACACACTATTTATGTTTTCCAATATTTTGTTAATTACTAAGTATATTTGGATAATTAAGTTATATTTTGGGTGGATTTAGCTGATGTCTTAATGTATATGAATTATCTCTTATTCGAAAGTTAATTTATGTTCATTTGTGTTTGTTTCTGTTCATGAACATTTCTTTGTCTTTGTTTGTGTTCGTGTGAGTTCATGAATAAAATTAACAAACGAGCACAAACACAAGTGGTTTCTTAACAAACAAAAACGAACAAAAAATCTCGTTTGGCAAGTGTTCATGAACACATAATTTCCTTAGCAAATGAACACAAACAAGGCCTTGTTCGTGTTCGTTCGATTTGTTTACAGCCCTAATTATGGTACTCATTGCCCTCTTGGTGACAACAGTGGTGGCGATGGTGGGGCGGGGGGGGGGGGGGGGGGGGGGGGGGGGAGGCAATGATAGGTTAGGGTGGTGTGGTTGTGGTGGTGTTAAGGTGATCCATGAGTGGCCTGGCAGTGGTGAGGTGATGTTCGAATAGGTTTTCTCTAATCACTTATATTATCAATTTGCAAACTTTGATCAATTTGGACATTTTAACATTCAATAAAAACACACTTTGTCAAATTTTGAAAACTTGATGAAGATTCTGAACTTTCAAAGTTTCAAACACTGATGATTTTGTAAAAAGAAAATAAATAATAAAAATAAAGTTAAGTTTAATTGATCGAACATAAACAAACAAAAATTAATGAAAGAACAAAATCTGTGTTCATGTTCGTTCGTTTAATTAAACGAATAAAAAATTATGTTCATGTTCGTTCATTTATTTAAATAAATGAATATAAATGAACTTCCCGCCAAACAATTCATGAATAGTTCATGAACGTTCGGTTCTTTTACAGACCTACCCATTGGTAACGGTGAGGTATTTGAATCATTAATCCTTTTTAGTCAATGTTTAAAGTTTGCCAAGTGTTTTTTTTTTGTTTAATGTAGGATTGGACTTTCGGCTTATCCATCTGACACTAGTCAACAACTTTCTATAGTCCATACATCCTATAATTAGGATTCATACACCCCGTGACATCATATTTGGGGGGTATGACATTACATTCTGAGTATGTGGCAGCTTCCTGTTGGTCTGTGATGTGGGTCAGGGTGTATGAATCCTAATTATAGGATGTATGGTTCCTAAATACCAATAATTTATTCAATTATATAGACTTAGGTTCATGTAAGGCTATGCTAAGTGTGAGATTGATTAAGAACTAACATGTAGGTATCATATTTTCAATTTAGAGATGATATTTTTGGTTGTTTTGTCTAGAAATACACACAACACAATAATTTAAAACATAATGTAATGTATTATAACCTTGGAATTTAAAATACAAATAAACACACCACTTAACACTTAAAACGCACTGCTTAACTTTCTTGGTATGTTGTTTTAAGTTTAAGCCTAATATACATTGTTTTGTGTTTTTAGTTGTTATGTTTGGCGTTTTTCTAGCCAAAATAATCCAAAACATTATAAATAATTTGAAAAACAGATGCCTACATGTCAATTCTTAATTCTTCTCACACTTCTCACAAAATATGACTTGTGTACACCAACCTCAAGCCAATTATATATATAAATAGCGAGATAGGAGGAGAGAGAGAGAGAAGAGGGAAGGAGGGAAACAGTTTATAAAAGATTTTTTTAAGTAAAAAAAGAAAAGACACTCATTTTGATCATTACACTTTCAAATCACCTATTTTGGTAATGACTTTTTTCCAACAACACTCTTTTAGACTTAGGGGTGTCGAGGACGGGGAGGGGATCGGTGAGTGCCACCTCGGCACGTCTCCGCCGGAACAAGAAAAGATACTCATTTTGGCGCGTTTAGTCACCCTCAAAATCCATGACAAATGCAAATGCAACAACAATGGCAAATGAAAAAGCAACAAGTCCCGCCCATGCCTCAATCACAACCTGAGCATGATTACGTATCTTTAGGCACTCATAATGACGTTATACCAGAAACCCAACCAACAAAAAAAACCACCAAAGGAAAAAAATGGGGACAAGAAGAAGGCCCCTAGTACGAAGGCGGAAAGCATTCCTTGGACTCCTGTCGAGTTGGAGGCTCTAGCACGAGCTTGGGTGAACGCTTCTACTGATCCGATACTAGGTGAAAATTTACATTTAAATAATTAATAATTATGCATATTTTTTAAATAACTATTAATTACGTGTTTCTAAAAAACTATTAATTATGTGTAGCTACAAATAAAAAAAGATGGTTTTTGGAACCAAGTTTGCGTTGATTTCTTCAAAGTATTGCAACGCGAGCGATAAAAAAAAGTTCACTCTGTTAGTACTTATGTCATGTGGATTAAGTCTCTTAAACGTCATTTTTCTTAAAACTAACACTTCCCCGAAGGAAGTGTCAAGACTCGATGAAAAAGGGTAATTAAGTTGAGACTTTTAAATTAAGACACTTGTCAAAGTTTTAAATTTATAAAAGTAAAACGATATCTGCTGATTATTTTGAACCCACACGATAGGCAAGTGGACCTATCGAGCGTAGTATAGACTATAGCAAGTACCGAGTATCAAACCCTAAGAAATGACTTCCCCTACTTAGTCCTAAGTTGCTTTAATAAAAGTAAAGATAGAATAAAGAAAGAGAGAATGAGAACGACCAGAGTAAAAATCAATACCAAAAGAAGTACTACTTCGGGATCCAACTATTTTTGGGATGGATTAATATTAATTACTTAGCTAAGTGGTGTGTACAAGTGCGCACTTATGCTTAACATGGAGTTGCAACAGCATTCTCCAGAGGTGACTGTTTTCGCAAAACGAGCTATGTTCTTGTTATTAAGTGAGGGTCTCCCAAACCGGTAAGCTTACCTCTCAACAATGAGTGATGGACTACTCAAGACTGTGTATACCCAACCCCGAAAAATTCACCTCCCAATGTTGCAATAAGGACATCTCTTCACTTAAAACTTTTGTGAACAACTTGCCGGTGGCCGGAGCATGACCGAACAAGCTGCCACTGATATCATAGAAGAGTCGTGACTAACCAGAACATGTGCATCTCCTACTTGAGTTAATTAACCTTTTAAAAAGTGAGTGGTCTATTATTAAATGTGCGGCAGTATAATAATGAAAGGAAATAAAGACCGTTTCCTTTCAACACGGGTTCATCAATCCTTAACTTGCGCCAAAGCTTTCAAATAGACAATGTGACACCCCGCATTTTCATGTTCCTACTATAACTGAACTCTAGTTAACTTGCGTGTGCATACGTGACTAAAAACTTGACTAGGGCTAGTTAGGAAGGTCTTCTTATATGTTATAGGGTAATAACATATGTTATGTGATAATAACATATGTCACATTATAATAAGTAAAGTTATCATCACAATGCACACACGAGTCCTGTATCCTGAACGTTGGTGAAGTGTCTGGCAAACATAATAATAAGCACAATTGAATTATGATGAACGTAGTGTTACATGTTTGTGTGGAGTACATGCTTATGTGAATTATCGCTTGACTGAAAATTAATACGTAAACCATGCAAATTACGTGCACCTTATGATTGATATGTTATGAGATAATAAAAACAATAGTTTTATGCAATTTAGGGTGATTAATATGATCGGGCCCGGTATTGGACTAGAACACGACTAACGGGTCCGGTTAATGGACTAAAAGGGGCCCTAATACCCAATTGCTTGGGCAACAAGCCAAACCCTCTTATAATTAGGAGACAAAAAAAAAATAAAAAATAAAACCCTAACCCTTCTTCCTTGTTGCGCTGTGAACCCACCCCCATCCCCTTTCCTTTGATTTTCAATAAACATCAATCCTATTCATTCCTTCAAGCTAGTTTGGGTGTAATCTCTAGGCTTTAAGGGCTCTTGCATTGAAAGCTATAATCTTTACATATTTTATGATGGTTATTAATGATTAAAAAGTTTAAAAATCATAAGGCATGCATACATATAAATCGCATAACACATGTTAGTGGGAGTTCTTGAATATTCATTCTGATTTGATGATGATGATTGTGGTTAGTAATCTTAATTAGGGTTTTTGTATGATAATATAGATGTTTAATCAGAATAATATGAGTTATGCATGTAATAGAGATTTTTATGCATGATTAGGGTTTGTGAATAACTAGGGGAGCAAGTTTCAGTTTCTGGCAGATTCATTAGGGTGTTTTATAGGGGCTGTATCTTGATGTTAAATTGGTTGTTTTGATCGATTCTTTGCATGAATGGATTATACATGGTCTTAGCTTTTTAGAATGGGCAAAATCATCTGATTTGGATGTCGTTTGATATATTTTTGGAATTTTATTTGATTAAAGGTCATATCAGAATTTCGGAGTTATAAATTGGGTCAACTTTAAACGGGTATAAGTCAAGTTTTACAAACAATTAAGTTATGAAATTTGGACAGGAGGTCAATATTGGAAAAACTTGGCTTTTCCAAGTGGATTTACCTCGTTTGGGTGAATACACAATTTTGGGAATTTTTCTACTAAACTGACCTGTTGTGGAAATTTTCTAGACATAGCTGTGTTGTACGAATTTTAATAATTTTTGTGTTTGGTCTTGAGACAAAACAAAAATATGGGTAATTAAATAAATCCCAAAGAATATTTAGTAAAAATTTGGGAGTTTAATTCATTGATTAATTATTTTAAATAAATTAGTTTTCGTGGCGCACAATCTGTCCTAAAAACGCAGATTGTGTATTATGTGTTTATGTGACTATTTGGAGTCTTATATGATATGTATTTGACATGAACTTATATGAATACTTATAGGAGATGTGTATACGGTATAAAACTGATAATAATCATTATGATCACTGTAACATCGCGAATTTCCCCTAATTTTTTTTTGATAAAAAGAATGTATTGTTTTAAACAATATATGTTTTAAATACCTTAAACTAATAATTATTTGTATCTCGACACTTTTGTACGTTTTAAAAATATTTCGAGTCACTTTCGGGCTTATATAATCATATTATGAATTTAGAATAATATAGTTTTAGGGAAATAATTGCCAAAAAAAGATTTGTGTGGATCGGGACTCGAACCCGCGTCCACAGCCAACCAACACACAGTGACAACCAACTGAGCCAACTATCATCTTGTGTAGTATTTCAGAAAAAAATAAACTTAACACATTCCTTAAATTGATTAGTCAAAGTCTTAGTCAAACAGTCAAAGTCTTAGTCAAACAGTCAAAGTCTTAGTCAAACAGTCAAAGTCTTAGTCAAATAGTCAATTTATCATAAAACCTTACTTCATGGTGTTGACCAATTTTAATGGCTAATTGACTCCAAAACTAGTATAAAAACCCACCTATGACCCATTATACTTTGCACCTCTAAATCGATTGTTTCAATCCGATTAAACTTTCCCTCATACCTTTCTTCTATAGTCTATTACTTCTACAATTGAAGCTTTGATTATAAGCTCTTGTAATTGGCGAATTGGAAGCTTGATATTCTTTCTTTTTCGTTTTCTTCAATTTGGACTAGCTACGTTGTTGAGTCTTTGGGATTCGCCTCGCATACATTCACAACACTTAGAGGATAATTCACCTTAGCCAATGTGAGTTTACGTAACCATGTTTATGCAATTCTTTATACTTGCAACATTATACTTAAGCAATTCTACATACATGTCTAGTTGTAAACTTTAATGCCTCATGATTTAGACAACAACAACAGTTTCAACAAGTTTCAACAATACATAATCATTAGCTATGGCCAAGCCGGCGATACTCAATAATAGATCTATTGGATTGACAATCCCACCTAGATTCGTTGACCATCTTTTATGGGGAGCGCGGGTGATTGTTATCGTTCCAACATAATATTAAGGTGAACCGTGGATGACGGGATGGACCTAAACTAGTCGGAGGTTTGATTATGTCGATTCAACATTTCATGTTTATTCATGTAGACTTAAACTTACGATAGACATATGAATTGCTAAACTTTTATACTTAAACTATTTGCTTGACATGGCTTATGTATTCTCACCAACTTCTAGTTGACCCCCCCATTTTTCCAAACTTAACAGGAAATAACGATGCTTGAAGTCTAGAGCTAGCATGAGGAGACAATTTGAAGTTTATGCTTTGTTTGGCTATTTGATGTATTAGATTTCATTCAAGACATTTAATGTAATTCAATATTGTAATAAAGGATTATGTAAACATATGTATTACCATGAGCTACTGAACAATCATCAATACGTGACATCTCGATGTTTCCGCCATCGGTTGGGGTGTTACAATCACCAACGGGATACGTAGGACTTACTTGTGCATGTGGAGTCACTAGGCGTCACTACACGATTGGAATTTTAGAAGTTTTGGACAATCAAGTTGCATGATGTGTTGGTATGCACGTATACTCACCTAGTGACACTTGTAATAGGGAGTCGGTAGCTCGTTACTGTTTGAGGGATTTGGATCATTCACGTGCAACCTAAGGTGAGTTTCACTACTTTTTCTCAAAAGCATGCGTCTCGGGTTTGAGACAACTTTGGTAAACGTTTTCTAGTCCAGGTTGGGACTACTCAGGTTTTGACTCCTTCTGTGGGTCGGGTTTTAACTCCTTGTGTGGGTCAGGTTTACGATTCCTTATGTGGATCGGGTTTTTGATCAGTTTAAAACTTATTGGTCCTTTGTGAACTAAACACTCTATCATTTGGAAAGTCCTTGCATATTATTGGGTTAATCGCTGGAGGCGAGCGGGTATTAGTTGATAGCGCTATTAGGTTGTGCAGCAACCTCATGCCTGAGGTGCTTGAGGCACGGGCATGAACTTCTGACCACATTTGAGAACTGGTGTTGATAGACACCAGTTATTGAGGCAAATCATTATGTTACTGAAGGTGTCCCAATAATTCTGTTTAGTTGCAATGAGTGGGTTAGCTACCACTGACACGCTTAAACTGATGACTCTTGAATATTTTGGTCTGGAGGACCTACGTTTTAGTTGGTTACGTGGTTTTGGAAACCAGCGCAGTTACATACTCATTTAGTTTACTTAGTGAACTCACCAACATTGTTTGTTGACCCACGATTTACATGCTTTTGCAGGTAGTTAGCTTCCGGTGCCAGGATTAGAAAGCACTGTACACTTCACTGCATTTGGGGTCTTGGGCATACACCTAAATTACATATTATGCTTTTACATTTTCTTTCATATGGTTTTAATTTGGGCGCGTTGTTTTGCGCATTTTTTTAAAAGGATTAAATTTGGTTTACGCTTCTGCAGCTTAACTAAACTTGGTTTTTGAAAACGAACTAAATGGTTTGGGCATTTGGAGTTCGTTCATATGACTTAGCTACATATATCTACAACATATGATTTTGGGAGATATGTTATATTCTAGTTCTAGACCTAATTCTGAACACGTCAATGGTGGGAACCTAGGGTTACACCAGGTGGCGCAATACTGGGAGTAGTATCCTAACAAACCTCATGGATGAGGAAACAACAATAGTACAAGGGAGGGAGCCCTTGCTAGCGTTGTGGCGCACGTACACAGGAAGCTATACGATGCGCATGACGTGGTACCAATAAATCGAATCAACTGTGAAGAAATCCAGATACTGAAACTTATCCTTTTTCACTGAGAAAGGAGACAAGTAGTTTCTGTTCCTTGTTACTTGATCTTTCTTACTTACATTCGAAACTCAGACGGGACTGGGTTACACATATAGAACTTATTTCATACTTTAGTACCTTACGCCTAGTATGAGCGGGCGGACGCATGACTGCATATCCCTGTTACTCATAAGTATATGGTAGATTCATGGAAGACATTAGATCGGGGCTTGATACACACACTCTTGGGGAGTTACGTAAGGCTTGCGATGCAGTGCAACATCTCAAAGGAAGACGAAACCTACCAGTGACTGACAGTCACGATTAGAGGAACGAATGGTGCTGTTGACCATTGCGCTGGCTTACACAGGACCAGAGAAGGAGACTGCACGTGATGAGAACCATATAACACTGACATCGCAAAAGAGTAAGGATAAGGGATGGAAGGGGAACCTGAGCAGGACGAGCACATGGAAAGTGAGGATGAAGGCTCTACTATCTAGACAGAGCATGGCGACGATTGGCTCTTACCTTTTCTTACCTATCTTTTCTTTCATTTCCCTTTGCTAACTTAGATAAGACTGAGTTCTTATGATCAACGATAGGGTGGTTGAGGCCCTCACATCTTTCCAAGCTAGTAAAGATCTATTTTGCTAAATCATTCTTCTCCCCTGACTTCCACATTTGAACTTTCTTATACCTTGCCACAACAACAACCTGCCATCATATTTTCGAGCCTTTTATTGGTCGTAAACCTCGATAACTCCAACATAATTGAAGGAGACCGTCTGATTGCTTCGATAGTATAAGTATTTGCCACGTGCTTTTGCCCCAGGCAGGATGGGGTAATGCATGCTACATGCACACTCAATGAGTTACAGATACTTGGATGGAGAACGTAACACCCTGTGGTGAAACTTAGAAATTTGTTATATAAAGACGGTTGGGTCTGAGATCGACGCCTACACTACCAAGCTACAGGAGTTAGATACTTTGTGCTCGAATCTAATTAACCAACTTTACCAGTGGATTGAATTTCGTACCAAAAGGGTGGGTCCCTCAGATTCGTGGCTTGGCCACTGCAGCTCACCTACCCATAATCTAACAAATATTTCAACTGGCTCGCAAACTCACTGATGAGGCTGTTGAGCATGGTACTTTTCCGAAGCATGGTGCTTCATCTTCTACTTTTGGTGATAGCAAGAGAACGTGGGATAGTGTGAGGTATAAGTCTTTCAACAACAACTACCACAATGGTAACAACAACAATGGGGCTCGTGGAAGAGCATTTGTGATTGGCGCTGGGGAAGCTAGGACTGATAATAATGTCGTGACGGGTGTGTGCTCCTTGAACGACACTCTTGATTTTATTTTATATGATACTGGTGCAGACTATAGTTTTGTGTCATCGAAATTTAACAAACAACTAGGGATGGTTCCTACTCTTCTTGATACCCCGTACTCTATAGAGTTAGCTGACGGGAAGCCTGTTGAGGTAACCCATATTTATCGTGAATGTAAGCTCGAGCTAGATGGGCAATTGTTTGCCATTGACCTTCTACCTATCACCCTAGGAAGTTTTGATCTCGTGGTTGGCATGGACTGGTTGTCCAAGCAACACGCAGAAATTCTCTGTCAGGAGAAGATTGTTCGTGTCCCCCTCCCAAGTGGAGAACTTTTATCTATATAGGGTGATTGTGGTGGTGCCATGGTGGGCATCATTTCCCTTTTGAAAGCCCAGAAGTGTATTCATAAGGGCTGTCCAGCCATTTTGGCTAACATATCTGACACTCGAGCTGAAACTGAAACTAAGATTGAGGACATCCCAGTAGTCCGAGATTTCCCAGATGTTTTCAAAGAGGAACTACCTGGATTTCCAAATCGATCTTGCGCCTGGAGCAGCTCCAATTGCACGCGCCCCAGACGAACTTCAAGAACTGTCTACCCGAGAGCCCGAGAGAAGGATGTGGCGAAGACAGCCTTTCGAACTCGTTATGGACATTATGAGTTTTTGGTGATGCCATTTGGGCTAACCAATGCACCAGCTGTGTTCATGGATCTAATGAACCGCATGTGCAAGCCTTATATGGAAAAATTCGTCATAGTGTTCATAGATGACATACTGATTTATTCCAAGAGCAGGGAAGAGCATGAGCAACATCTGCAGCTGATCTTGGAACTCTTGAGAAATGAGCAGTTGTATGCAAAATTCTCTAAATGTGACTTTTGGATTTAAGAAGTCCAATTTCTTGGACATGTCGTTAATGAGGCAGGAATACATGTTGATCCCGCCAAGATTAATGCTATTAAAAAGTGGGAGGCTCCTAAGACTCCGACAGAGGTGCGCCAGTTTCTTGGTCTTGCGGGATACTATCGCAGTTTCATCAGGGATTCTCTAAGATCGCTCAACCCCTCACTGCTCTAGCACAGAAGGGTATTACCTACAAGTGGAGAGATGCCCAAGAATATGCTTTCCAATTATTAAAGTCGAAACCTTGCAGTGCACCTATACTATCACTACCTGAGGGTACAGAGGACTTCGTGGTGTACTGTGATGCGTCTATCCAAGGGGTAGGGTGTGTGCTGATGCAGCGTGATAAGGTGATCGCGTATGCCTCACGTCAATTAAAGGTTTATGAGAAGAATTACACCACCCATGACTTGGAACTAGGAGCAATGGTTTTTGCTCTAAAGATCTGGAGGCATTATCCCTATGGGACGAAGTGTACGATATTCACTGACCACAAGAGCCTCCAACTCATATTCGATCATGCGACAACGTCGATGGGTCAAGCTTCTGAATGAGTATGACTGTGCCATCATGTATCATCCAGGGAAAGCTAACGTAGTAGCTGATGCCCTCAGTCGTAAGGAAACGAAACCCAAACGAGTGCGAGCTTTACAACTCACCATTCATTCTAATCTTCTTGATAAAATACGTGAAGCCCAGGTCGAGGCTTTGAAAGAAGAAAATATCGGGCTTGAAACTTTACATGGTGCGGTTAAGCACTTGGAACTGAAGACAGATGGTCTTCAATACTTTATGAATCGAGTCTGGATACCACGCTTTGGGGATCTCAAACAACTGGTGCTCGATGAAGCTCACACATCTCAATATTCGGTACATCCTGGTTCGGACAAGATGTACCAAGATCTTAAAACTCTTTACTGGTGGCCAAACATGAAAGCTGAAATAGCCACTTATGTTAGTAAGTGCTTGACTTGCGCGAGGGTTAAGATTGAATATCAGAAACCTTCAGGCCTACTCCAGCAATCAGAAATCCCTATGTGGAAATGGGACGGTATTTCTATGGATTTTATTACAAAGCTTCCTAGAACGCCAACGGGCCATAACATGATTTGGGTTATCGTGGATCGTTTAACCAAATTAGCACACATTTTGGCAATAAAGGAAACGGACTCGCTGGAGAAACTAGCAAATCTCTACGTCAAGGAGGTAGTCTCTAGGCATGGGGTGCCTACTTCTATTATATTGATCGCGATGCGTGATTCACATCTCATTTTTGGACTACTCTCCAAAACTCTTTGGGAACTCACTTAGATATGAGCACAGCCTATCACCCACAGACGGATGGACAGAGTGAACGTACCATCCAAACATTGGAGGATCTGCTACGAGCGTGCGTGGTGGATTTTGGCAACAGTTGGGATAAGCACTTGCCCTTGATTGAATTCTCTTATAACAACAGCTACCACACTTCGATACAGTGTGCGCCTTTTGAGGCACTTTATGGACGCAAGTGTAGGTCTCCCATCTGCTGGACTGAAGTTGGGGATAGCCAGCTAACAGGTCCCGGACTTGTGCACAAAACTTCTGAGGAGATTTTGCAAATCAGAAATCGGATGGCTGCTGCTCGTGATCGACAGAAAAGTTACGCTGATAAGCGTAGGAAACCTTTGGAGTTCCAGGTTGGGGACAAGGTTCTATTGAAGGTGTCACCTTGGAAGGGGGTGATACGCTTTGGAAAACGGGGAAAGTTGAACCCGCGATACGTTGGACCATTCGAGATTGTCAAAAAGATTAGTCCAGTAACTTACAGGTTGAACCTACCTAATGAACTTAATGGGGTACATGATGTACACCACGTATTGAATATAAAGAAATGCTTATCGGATACAACACTGGTGGTGCCACTGGAAGAGATCCAGGTGGACGATCAGCTACGGTTCATGGAAGAACCGGTGGAGATTCTTGAGCGGGGCGTCAAGAAACTCAGACAAAACACTAGACCTATTATTAAGGTACAATGGAATTCCCGTCTAGGACCGGAATACACGTGGGAACGTATGGATCAAATGCGGCTTAAATACCCACATCTCTTTACTGAACCTGAAACTATGCATAAACCAAACACTAAACGTAAAGCAGCTCTCTCAAAGTGAATTTCGGGGCAAAATTCCTTTCAACTTGGGGATGATGTGACATCCGGGAACCAAGCACACATTTTTTTTCTAGCTGGCTTTACTGTTTACTTGCTAAATTTCGGGACGAAATTCTTTTCAACTTGGGGATGATGTGACACCCCGCATTTTCATGTTCCTACTTTAACTGAACTCTAGTTAACTTGCGTGTGCATACGTGACTAAAAACTTGACTAGGGTTAGTTAGGAAGGTCTTCTTATATGTTATAGGGTAATAACATATGTTATGTGATAATAACATATGTCACATTATAATAAGTAAAGTTATCATCACAATGCACACACGAGTCCTTTATCCTGAACGTTGGTGAATTGTCTGGCAAACATAATAATAAGCACAATTGAATTATGATGAACGCAGTGTTACATGTTTGTGTGGAGTACATGCTTATGTGAATTATCGCTTGACTGAAAATTAATATGTAAACCATGCAAATTACATGCACCTTATGATTGATATGTTATGAGATAATAAAAACAATAGTTTTATGCAATTTAGGGTGATTAATATGATCGGGCCTGGTATTGGACTAGAACACGACTAACGGGTCCGGTTAATGGACTAAAAGGGGCCCTAATACCCAATTGCTTGGGCAACAAGCCAAGCCCTCTTATAATTAGGAGACAAAAAAAATAAAATAAAACCCTAACCCTTCTTCCTTGTTGCGCCGTGAACCCACCCCCATCCCCTTTCCTTTGATTTTCAACAAACATCAATCCTATTCATTCCTTCAAGCTAGTTTCGGTGCAATCTCTAGGCTTTAAGGGCTCTTGCATTGAAAGGTATAATCTTTACATATTTTATGATGGTTATTAATGATTAAAAAGTTTAAAAATCATAAGGCATGCATACATATAAATCGCATAACACATGTTAGTGGGAGTTCTTGAATGTTCATTGTGATTTGATGATGATGATTGTGGTTAGTAATCATAATTAGGGTTTATGTATGATAATATAGATGTTTAATCAGAATAATATGAGTTATGCATGTAATAGAGATTTTTATGCATGATTAGGGTTTGTGAATAACTTGGGGAGCAGGTTTAAGTTTCTGGCAGATTCATTAGGGTGTTTTGTAGGGGCTGTATATTGATATTAAATTGGTTGTTTTGATCGATTCTTTGCATGAATGGATTGTACATGGTCTTAGCTTTTTAGAATGGGCAAAATCATCTGATTTGGATGTCGTTTGATATATTTTTGAAATTTTATTTGATTAAAGGTCATATCAGAATTTCGGAGTTATAAATTGGGTCAACTTTAAACGGGTATAACTCAAGTTTTACAAACAATTAAGTTATGAAATTTGCCGGGAGGTCAATATTGGAAAAACTTGGCTTTTCCAAGTGGATTCACCTCGTTTGGGTGAATACACAATGTTTGGGAATTTTTCTACTAAACTGACCTGTTGTGGAAATTTTCTGGACATAGCTGTGTTGTATGAATTTTAATAATTTTTGTGTTTGGTCTTGAGACAAAAAAAAATATGGGTTATTAAATAAATTCTAAAGAATATTCAGTAAAAATTTGGGAGTTTAATTCATTGATTAAGTATTTTAAACAAATTAGTTTTCATGGCGCACAATTTGTCCTAAAAACGCAGATTGTGTATTATGTGTTTATGTGACTATTTGGAGTCTTATATGATATGTATTTGACATGAACTTATATGAATACTTATAGGAGATGTGTATAAGGTATAAAACTGATAGTAATCATTATGATCACCAACGGGATACGTAGGACTTACTTGTGCATGTAGAGTCACTAGGCGTCACTACACGATTGGAACTTTAGAAGTTTTGGGCAATCAAGTTGCATGATGTGTTGGTATGCACGTATACTCACCTAGTGGCACTTTAATAGGGATTCGGTAGCTCGTTAATGTTTGAGGGATTTGGATCATTCACGTGCAACCTAAGGTGAGTTTCACTACTTTTTCTCAAAAGCATGCGTCTCGGGTTTGAGACAACTTTGGTATACGTTTTCTAGTCCAGGTTGGGACTACTCAGGTTTTGACTCCTTCTGTGGGTAGGGTTTTGACTCCTTGTGTGGGTCGGGTTTACGATTTCTTATGTGGATCGGGTTTTTGATCAGTTTAAAACAAATTGGTCCTTTGTGAACTAAACACTCTATCATTTGGAAAGTCCTTGCATATTATTGGGTTAATCGCTGGAGGCGAGCGGGGTATTAGTTGATAGCGCTATTAGGTTGTGCAGCAACCTCATGCCTGAGGTGCTTGAGGCACGGGCATGAACTTCTGACCACATTTGAGAACTGGTGTTGATAGACACCAGTTATTGAGGCAAATTATTATGTTACTGAAGGTGTCCCAATAATTCTGTTTAGTTGCAATGAGTGGGTTAGCTACCCCTGACACGCTTAAACTGATGACACTTGAATATTTTGGTCTGGAGGACCTATGTTTTAGTTGGTTACGTGGTTTTGGAAACCAGCGCAGTTACATACTCATTTACTTTACTTAGTGAACTCACCAACATTGTTTGTTGACCCGCGATTTACATGCTTTTGCAGGTAGTTAGCTTCCTGTGCCAGGATTAGAAAGCACTGTACACTTCACTGCATTTGGGGTCTTGGGCATACACCTAAATTACATATTATGCTTTTACATTTTCTTTCATATGGTTTTAATTTGGGCGCGTTGTTTTGCGCATGGTTTTTAAATGGATTAAATTTGGTTTACGCTTCCGCAGCTTAACTAAACTTGGTTTTTGAAAACGAACTAAATGGTTTGGGCATTTTGAGTTCGTTCATATGACTTATGGCTATGGGATCCTGGTATGTCATGCGCCTCGCGGTATAAACCCCGTAGTGGAAATTTGAGGGTGTGACAGACAATGAAGCTAAGTCGCAGAATTATGTCTTGACTTATCACCAGGACCTAGTATAAAGACTGTACCGACCCTAAGTGAGATCTTTGATAGTAGAGGATTAAGCCACTAAGTGTGTGTATTCCTATCCAAAAATGGGCTAATCACTACTCGCGGGATTAGGTTAGCTTATAAGTGCATAGGTTGTTACACACCATGGGTACACTCATAACTCCTCCCCACTTCCTATCAATACACAAGACCAAAGACTAAGTAATTAGTTAGTTAATTTATCAAACAAAGTTTCAAGTGAAAAGAATTAAACAAGAACACAACACCACTTAACAAATAAAAACTATATAATCCATACCAAGAAAAGTCTTCACCCTAGCAACACTCTACTATCCTAGCCAGACATTGGCTTTACAACTTGCACACTATATTGGGTATTGGGGAAACACATAGTAGTGGTTGTATTTTAGGGATTAAAAAGGGTTTTTGGATGGTTTTTAGTGATCTCTCTCTCAAATCTTGATCAAGTAGTGTTTATGGAGTGATCCCAAGCTCCAAAGGTCACTTACAATACCCTCAAGATGGCTGAAGTGTGAGAGAAACTCGGGTGAAAAGGGATGCCAAAAATGTGGAGTGGAGGCCTCTAATTATAGGCAAAACAACCCTGGCACGCGTATGCTTAAGCCCTGGCACGTCCATGCTC
Source organism: Ambrosia x helenae (assembly GCA_030844895.1). Taxonomy (NCBI): domain Eukaryota; kingdom Viridiplantae; phylum Streptophyta; class Magnoliopsida; order Asterales; family Asteraceae; genus Ambrosia; species Ambrosia x helenae. Next base: position 26,548,289 of record CM061228.1, on the reverse strand, counting down.
GACAACAGGTAAGATTGCAGAGTCCTTTGTGAGAAGTTGTCTGTACTAGGGCTGGCACGCCCGTGCTTGACTCTCTGGCACATCCGTGCTTACTGCAAAACATAACCGTCTTGTCAGTTTTGGTCGGTTTAAACCTTGGGGGACACGTTTCAATGAAGCACGCCGATGCCAAGCCTTGGGGCACGCCCGTGCACATCAGAAAACCTCAGTTTTGCCTCCTGCTAACTTGGAAATGCTGACTGGTTTATCTGGGATAGGTGCACGGCCGTGCACAGTCATAAGCGCAACCGTGCTACATCTGGATCAGCTTCGAAAGTCTTCAAATCCTTATCTTTTATGCCGGTTTTCACTTCTTTTCACTTCCCACCTTCAATACCTGCAATTATCATCAAAAGGAGACAAACCGTGATAATACCAAGATAAAAGCATGAATTTGGGTGATAATTAGGTGAAAACATGTATATAAAACCTGCTAATTTTGGGACTCATCAAGTACCAAGTGTAAGGAGATGATGGGAAAATGCCAACTATTTGGCAGTTTTTGTCAAAATGCTTGGAACAATCGTAGTCTGGGTCAATGTGATGAAAATGTTTTGACGACGGTTCTTGATAAATACACCAGGAAGCATGGGCATGGGGATACCTGAAACCGAGCGCTTCAGAAAGTGGTACCTAATGAGGTATCACAAGCCAAAAGGTCGAAAACGAGCGCTTTAGAAAGTTACAGTGCGGGTGGGTCAGATGTCCGTTCTACTATCAACATAAACGACGGCCTAGAGTTCGAAGACGAGGCTCCAACTTCCGAATCAGAGAGGCCGACCAAAAGGGACCGCGCAAAAAAGCAGCCTCGAGCTCAAAGGGAAAGGCCTCTGCTTCCAAGGAAAAGGACTTGGAGAAAATAGATCTTTTGCTACAAAACTTTAACGAGTTTAAGGAAGTGCAAGAGGAGAGGTACAAGAAAAGAGAGAAAGAGAAGGAAGAAGCTACTGCTAGGGATATGGAAAGGCTGCAATTGGATAGGAAACGACTCGAATTGGATATTTCAAAACAAGAGTCGGAAGAGTTCATCATTATGTCTGTAGAGGATCAGATTGTAAGAAATCAACTACGTAATCATACATGTAAAGTAATTTAGGTGCGGAATCCCTAAATCACATGCAAAATGATAGAAAACAAATCAGAACACGATTAGATCCATTTCAATAAACATTTCCATTGATAAACATTCAATAACAATCAATAACGATTAGGTTTACAATGAAAAGTGACGTTCAGAAGGTCCTAGACACACCTTAGAAAACACACACAAACTCTAGACCAAAGACCAACTATTTTCTTGCAAAACAAAAATAAACTATATATAGGCTGTCCTATTCGACCCATTGTAGAGGACGAATGGACCCCTACGACCCTTAACCTAGCTCGAACGAAAACATTATATCTACAAAACTTTCATTCGACCAAACAATCTTCCCTTCGACCTCATGTATGGTCGAATGGGTTCTTCAGAATATCAAAGTCTTCATAATAAACGCCATTTCGTGTAAATCCAAAGCAATAGTCATATATGTGCACCTACAAACTCTCCCTTGACTATTGCTTGGATTGTTTGTCTTGATACTCAAGCGTCTTGTTCATCAATTTAATCTTCAGACTCTTCTTTTGCTTTGCACTCATTTAAGGTTCTAATTGACGTTTGTGCGAAACTTTCTTCACTTCTTGAACCTTCACATATTTTCCCAACTTCTTGTTGTAATTACACCCAGCATTCACATCCCATGCGAAACAAAAACATACGACTCTGTAAAATTTCATCGCCTGTTCCACATCTTGAACCTCAAAGTGTATTGGATTGAAATACAGCATATTGATATCTTCACTTGAGCAATTAATCATTCACATAGGATCAAATATACGTATTTTCTTGAATTCAACCTTCGGATCTTTATCTTTCAACACAATCACCGCTTCAGCGGTCTTCCAATCATAATACCAGAATACAAACTCATTGCTGATATGTTGTTGAATAGGCATCAAAGGTATCCTTTTCATCACCACAGGAGGCTTATACTTCAGAGTAACTCTCTTCATGCCGGTAATGGGATCAATATCTCTATGAACAATCCGTTTAGGATATTGAGGCCTAAACAAATCCCATTTAGTTCTGCTCTCCCTTGACATCTTCTTAGCAAACCATCCAACCGCATCATTATTCACAGAAGCACCGTTCATTGTAAGTCTTCAAATATCTCTAACAGCCCAATACGGTAAGGTCTTAATGTCATGGAATCTGTAAAAATACAAAATTCCTTTCTCCCACTTCATACCTATACACCGTAGCTGTTTAAAGTGTTTCCATCCCAACGCTTTTCCTTTGAAAACCTCGTTGTGATACTTGTAGAAACCTCCCTGCACTTCTGCAATAGGTCTATTCGCTTGTTTCTCTTTCAGCTTCTTCAATAATTCCTTCAGTTCATCAGATTGTTTGTATTTTTGTTTCTGATCAGCTTCTTTACCAAACACTTCATCTATAATCTTCTTTCCTTTCTGTTTAGCCAATTTTTCAGCTTCATCAAGTGTTTGCTCGTTGATCTCAGGAATCACCACATTCTATTTCTGCTTATAATACTCTGGATAGTCTTCATGTGATAGATCTTCAATCTTAATGTCTTCAAAAACTGGAGTATCTTGGTCATCAGAGTAATTTCCTGCTTCTTTAATTGGAATGTTAGGAATCTCTTTGTCTTGCATTATCTCTTCCAGAGACTTCCCAACCTGCTTTGCTATCCCATCAAGAATCTCTTTTGTCACAGCAGCAAAAACTTTCCCGTCTTCAAGATCTGGATCGTTGTATACATTCTCAAACCTCATATCATCATTTTCAAATATCTCAGGGAATCTTCCAGTTAACTCAATCGTCCAAACATTCTTTTCAAACATCTGACGATACAATCTCTTGTCTTCTTCAAATAAAGCTCTAATCTTCTCATTCCAAAAGATACTATTATCTTCATCAACATTCTCACCAGGTGTCTTCTTTGAACTTGACTCACCTGTGTCGCCTTTATCTGAATCCCTCTTCTTGAAGTTATATTGTTCCGCATCTTGATCATCATCATCATAATCTGAACTTTCACTTTTATCTTTATTACCACTCTTACCTCCTACATCATCATTATCATTAGAACTATCATCCAAATCATCATAATCATCTTCACCATCAGCATTAGAAGTATCATAATAAACTTTATCTTCCTCTTCCTCCTCAGTTCCTTTCAACTGCGGTGCTTTAGAGTACATATCATCAATCAGCTTCCTCATATCTTTATTTTCAGCTTTAATTCCTTTATTCTCAATCTGAAGCAGCTTGATCTTCTTTGTATTTCTCTTTCCACGAGTAAGCAACATTTTGTTTTCATCTTCAATTTGTTTAACTTTTGCTTCCAATTCTTCTTGATTGGCTTTGGAAGATAAAACAATTTGCAACATAATCTTTTCATCTTCCTTCATCTGCTTGATTTCAGCTTGTTGTTGATTAAATGTCTTCATAACATTTCCAATCTGACGGTTCACAGCTACCATTACATCACTTGAAACTGTAACCTGTGGTGTAGATGATTCAGCAATCGGTGTAGCAGCAGGTTTAGATGTTTTCTTTTGAACATCTTCCAAAACATTCTTCAATAATATAGAAGAGTTTTCAGGATCAACATTAGATGATGGATTAGTTGTAGCTTTTGAACAAGACATCAGAGAGGACATAAAGGGCTACAGAATCCGAATCACTCTTCTCATTCCTTGCTTTATCTGGACCTGGATCCTTATAAGCAACTGATCTCAGATGCCCATACAAATTCTTTTGCGGTGGCTTCTGATCATCAGGAACACCTTTATACACTTTCATCCTTCCTAGAGTAGTCTGATTCATATGCACTGGATTTACAATCTGCACTAGATCTCTTCTCAAATCTGGATATTTGTTGTCGAACACCATTTGTAGAAATCTTGGATACATCAAGACCTTGTCCTTCCTCAATCCTTGTAACACCTCAAGCATGTGTTTGAAAATCATATCAGATACATTGAATGATTTATTCTGAACTAGAGCAACCACTAAGGAGCACAAACTCTTCCTTAACACATCATAGCCTCCACTCACTGGTCCAAATACATGTAGAATCATATGTAATAGATACTTGAATTGCGGACACAGCTTGGCTTTACGTAACAAACAGTCTGTAATAGGAGCGTTGTACTTCATCCTCAAGAAACACTTTCTCTGCTCCGTCCATGACAACTCTGTAGGATCAATAGGAGATCTTTAAGCTGCAAGGCCTCTCTGATGTCTTGTTCACTAAGAAGCACATGTTTACCTTGTATTCTGCTTTCAATCACCGACTTATTCTCCCAAAAAGTAATCACTGCTTTCTCCCATAAGTTGAGTTGATGATCTCTGTAAATAGTCACTGGTGTAGCAAGAGCGTAGACTACTCTGCATCTCTTCAGAAATTCAATTATGCCAGATAATTCTTCATACTTTCCAACTTCTCCAATGTACGCACATCAATTATGAACTTGTTCGAAATTCAATTGCTTTGGTGGTGCTGCCTGTTCTGCAACTGGTGCTTTCTGCTCTGCAATCTCTTGTACTGGTTGTTCAGCCATAATATCCTGCAAAAAGAAACAAACAAACACGAAAATTCGTCAGTTTGGATAAATTTTTAATTTTGGTTAAAAACAATGTCCATTCGAGCTCATCGTGGGTTCGAATGAGAAAATGTGATATCGAATGAAGAACAAAATTTCCATTCGACCTAAATATTGTTCATTCGGCCTTTTAAAATGGTCGAATGGCCTCTGTTTCAATTCAAATTGACCAAAACTCAATTGAACCATGATAAACATCTCATTTTGCTTGTAAAAGACCTTAACATGACCGATAAACCTTTAACAATGACCAATTGTTCCAAGTAAACACTTATTGATGGTTTTCTCTTAAAATTTAGGGTTTAATAATTGATTATGTTCAATATCTTGTTTAAACACTGGATTTTTTATTATTCTCCCCCTAAAACCATCAATAATTGTTAATCCATGATCAATTGTTGTTAAAAATCTGTTAAGATGTATAGATTGAATGTCTAGGGTTCGTGAACTTTAATCATCGATTCTGACTTGTTTACTGGATGAATACCTGCAATATTGGTGTTAAAATGATCACAATAGCACAAGGAATAATAAACGAAGGTGTAAAATGAACGAGCAACAAGGGGTGGTTATGATTGAATTTTGAAATTTTTTGGAATGCGGGTTCGAATGGGCTGACTGCAATATATAGACACCTTCATTCGACCCTTGCAGTGGTTCGAATGAGAAAATTTCAAGTCCATTCGTCCTACTAAAAGGCTCGAATGAAAATAAAATGGCTCGAATGAAATTAATCAGTTAAACTCTCCCATCCGACCTCTGAATAAGGTTCGAATCAAAGTCTCAGAATTCCATTCAACCTAACGAAAGGTCGAATAGGAAACTGGAAAAATGAAAATTTTTACCAAATATCAAATTCGAATCCCGTTTTGTCATTTTAGACCATTTAATCTTTCAAACATTCATCATTTCTCATTTAAATGATACAAAACTCAATTTGGTGAGTCAAACATCAGAAAATGATCATCATTCACCATCGGTTATCGAAAATAACGCAGAAATGTAAAATCTTTAGGATTTTCTGAAATTTATGCTAAAACACACCAAAAATCTTTTTGTGTTTTTGTATATGAACTAAATCAACAGAAAGCAATAAACTTTTGGTGATTTTCCGGTAAGAGGATCATATCAGTTTATGAGAGATCACATCACACCATTGTTCTGTTTCATTTTAACTTTACTGACAATGAAACTTTGGCAACTGCTGATATTGTTGTCCACATAAACTCACATGCAGACCGTTATGCAATGCTTTAAACTGATACTGGTATTTATAGTATAACTAATTCACCTGTGGTTCCCACACACACGACATACTCCCGTATCAAGGAATTTTGCACAAATAGCCATTGTAACGCGTGATTATGCTATTGTTATCCGTATTTACAAGGTATGAGGCACAGAGGTGTACATGTCAGCAACTCAATGCAACAGAGTAACATGTGCACTCTATCAGGTTGAGGTCTTATATCAATCATGATTTGCATCAGTGATTAGATACAATGTATTAGATACTCTTTGATTATCATCATTCATTTAAAGTTCCTCAATTCAGTAACTTTGGGTTTTGGAATTAAAGCCCTTTAATTAAGATACCCTGCCCGACCTAGGTCCGTAAATCATTACGACAAAAGATCAGATAGGCTATCCCCAGATAACAAATTACATAACGATCCAAACCTCCGAATTTTGTACAAACCCGATCAAACGAAATTAAGGTACCAGGACCATATGCCCATGAGGTGTTCATCCACATAGTAAACAGTTTGATATGTATGTATCAGGAAAGCATTAATAAGACTACGAAGCCTATCAGCACATCACACAAAGTCAACATTTATCAAGCATTTAAGTTTTTCATTTCTTTAGCTTGCGATAGATCCTCACTGATATACTATCATTTCCTCTTTTTCTCCAGGAAAAATCATTTTTGATTTTCTGATTTTTATGGTTTTTCAAATTTTTCAATGTTTTTGGTTTTTCTGAATAAAATGCTCCCCCTAAAACTAAAAACGTATTTTTGGATTTTAATTTTTTCTGAAAACATAAAAACAAAATAAAATTGATAAACCAAGGTGGCGATTAATCTTGTTTTTATTTAATACCATTAGCTTTTAGTAAAAATTCAAATCTTGTTTAGTCAAAAGCTTTGGTAAAAAGATTAGCTCTTTGATAGTCAGTGTAGATTTTGACCATATAAATCAAACCTTTAGCATAGCAATCACGAATAAAGTGAAACTTAATTCGGATGTGCTTAACCTTAGGGTGATTAACAGTGTCTTTAGTGAGTGCAATGGCTGCTTCATTATCGCAATGAATGGGGGTTTTAAGAAATTGCAAATCGTAGTCGCGCATCTGCTGTTGAATCCATAAAACCTGTGAACAACAACTCGAGGCTGACATATATTCGACTTCACATGTTGATAATGCAACTGCTGTCTGCTTTTTGCATTGCCAGTTCACAAGCCTACTACCCAGAAATTGACATCCAGCTGTTGTGGATTTTGCGTCAATATCGCATCCGCCAAAATCTGCATCACTTATAGCAATAAAGTCAAAATTATCATCATTAGGGTACTGTAAGGACAGAAAGGATTGAGGAAACCACTTTTGCAAACCTTAGTCTAATTCATACTTCTGCAAATTATTCTAAGTATAGAACTACTGAAGAAAGAAGACAAAAGTACTGAAGAAGATAGATCAGAAGTTCTGAAGTCAAACCAGACAACTCCACTAAAGAACTACTAAAGACAAACTACTCATCAGTAGTTTGTCATTCATCAGCACTTGTAATAGAATCATTCCACTGCCCTTATGTTTCAGTAGTTTAATTGTTTATTATTACTTTAACTTTTTGTACAAGTTCCAAGACTGCAACTTGTTGCAGACTTGCTTTTGATCAAGGTTCATGCATTTGTAAGTCTATAAATAGATGAGTTCATCCCTCGGTTTTATACGTCGATTTTAATTGAAAACTGAAATCCTTCAAAGTTTATTATTGTTATTTCCATTTCATTAATTGAGAATCTATCTGAGTATTTATTATCATTCACATTCAATACTTAGATTCTCATTAACTTGTCTTTAGTTTGCAAACATCCAGGGGGAGTAATAACTCCTGTTGATAGTGTAACTTTACATACTTATTCCGCTGTGCAAATCTGATTAAACTTGCTAAAATACATAAGTGTTCACAAGCAAGTAAACTTTAAAAGAGCATACTGATCCAACAATTGGTATCAGAGCACTGGTTTATCTGATCACATATCGATCTAACACATTGAGAATCAGACACAGGCTCTTATTGATATTCAATAAAGGATTAAAAGTTCACTTTTTCAACATCCATCACTTTATGAGTTATTTGACAAATCAATACTCTTTAAAATGGATCCACATAATACTGGTTCTGCCAATAAACCCGCTATGCTTGTTCGTTCTGAATACAACATATGGAAGAAAAGGATGGCTCATACTTTATCTCAGACCAACACTGGTTCTTGGAAATCTGTGATATATGGTCCTCACAAACCAGTAAACATTAATCTTGAAACTAAAGTTGAAATACCAAAAGACCAAAAGACTACACAGAAGATGATTTCCTAAAACTTGAGCTTGATGCTAAAGCTTTCTCTATGTTGGCAATGGCACTCCCAAATGAAATCTACTCTGGACTTTTACATTGTGAAAGTGCCAAAGAGCTTTGGGACTGCCTAAAAGAACAGTTTGGAGGAACTGAAGAGGTGATTGCCAACACTATAGAAATCCTAACTCAACAATATGAAACATTTACTCACATAAATGGGGAAACTTTAACACAACAATTTGAAAGATTCTCCTCATTAATATCTGAGTTAAAATAAAATGGTCAGACCTATACAAATGTATCTATGCTTCATAGATTTTTAAGGTCTTTACCTGAAAAATGGGAAACATATTCTATAGTCCTCAGATCTTCACCAGACTTTAACTCTCTCATTCATACAAAATTACATGGGAGATGCTAACTTTTGAAAGATAAATTGATCATGTTAGGACAAAGAGGATTGGTGAAACCACTTTTGGAAACCTAAGTCTAATTCACTTCTGTCTGAAATATACTAAGTATAGAACTACTGAAGAAAGAAGACCAAAGTACTGAAGAAGGATTCTACAAGTACTGAAGAAGAAATGCATCAGAAGTTCTGAAGTCCAAACCAGACAGTTCAATGAAGAACTACTGAAGACAAACTACTCATCAGTAGTTTGTCATTCATCAGCACTTGTTCAAGAATCTTTCCACCGCCTTATGTTTCAGTAGTTTATTAGTTTAGTATTACTTTAACTTTTTGTACCAGTTCCAAGATTGCAACTTGTTGCAACTTGTCTCTGAACTTGCTTTTTGGCAAGGTTCATGTATTTGTAAAGTCTATAAATAGATTGGTTCATCCCTCTGTTTTAGACATTGACTTTTAATACAGAAATCCTTCAAAGCTTATCATTGTTATTTCCATTTCATTTACTGAGAATCTGTTTAAGTGTTCATTCTCATTCAATGCTTAGATTCTCATTAAATACTTGTCTTTAGTTTTATCAAGCATCCAGGGGGAGTAATAACTCCCGTTGATAAGTGTAGCTTTAACTTATATCATTCCGCTGTGCTATTACTGATAAAGAACTGGCTAGACACTTAAGTGTTCACTAGCAAGTTCATACAAAGAGCAATACTGATCCAACAATTGGTATCAGAGCACTGGTTTATCTGATCACATATCAATCTAACACATTGAGAATCAGACACAGGCTCTTATTGATATTCAATAAAGGATCAAAAGTTCACTTTTATCAACATCCATCACTTTAAGAGATATTTGACAAATCAATACACTTTAAAATGGATCCTCATAATACTGGTTCTGCCAACAAACCTGCTATGCTAGTAAGAAATGAATATAATATCTGGCAAAGGAGAATGGCACATACCTTATCACAGACCAACACAGGTTGCTGGAAATCTGTGATATATGGTCCTCATAAACCAGTAAATATCAATCTTGAAACTAAAGAAGAAATACCAAAAGACCCAAAAGACTATAAAGATGATGATTTCCTAAAACTTGAGCTTGATGCTAAAGCTTTCTCTATGTTGGCAATGGCACTTCCAAATGAAATCTACTCTGGCCTATTACATTGTGATAGTGCCAAAGAGCTTTGGGACTGCCTCAAAGAACAGTTTGGAGGAACTGAAGAGGTGATTGCCAACACCAGAGAAATCATTGCTCAAAAATATGAAACTTTTGCTAACATTAATGGGGAAACTTTAATACAACAATTTGAAAGATTCTCCTCATTAATATCTGAGCTAAAATTAAATGGTCAGACCTACACAACTGTATCTATGCTTCATAGATTTTTAAGGTCTTTACCTGAAAAATGGGAAACATACTCTATAGTCTTAAGATCTTCACCAGACTTTAGCTCCCTCACTCTTACAAAACTTCATGGGAGATTACTTACTTTTGAAAGGGAAATTGATCAAAAGAAAAAGTTACAAAGTTCTGGTAAAACTGCTGATGACTATCTACCAGGTAGTACAACACTATTGGGACAAGACTCACCAACTTGTTTAAATAGTTTTGGATCTTTTTGACCATATTGACATAACTGCTGGGATCTCATCTGAAAGATCATTCCTAGGTTATGACAATAATGATTTTAGTCAAACTGCTGATAACATGTGTTTTATCATGGATGATTTAAAAAATTTCAGCAGTGATGACTTGGAAGAAATGGATATTTACACCAACTGGCCATGTTATGTTTAAAAACAAACAAATTTTACAAAAGGTCAGGAAGGAAGTTTCCAGGACTCAACAGCTCCACAAAAATTGGTTTTGACAAATCTAAACTTAGATGTCACAAGTGTCAAAAGTTGGGACACTTTGCTAGAGAGTGTAGAAGCTCTAGCTTTAACCAATCTCAGTCTGGAAATAATTTTAACCCCAGTTATAACAGGAATAATGGAACACAAGGGAGTGCACATTTTGTACAGGCACAAGCTCCACAACACCAATATGTGCCACAAGTACAATATGTACAGATGCCTGCTCAACAGATGCAGAGCCAACAATCAATCCCTCCCTTTCCAGCTGCTCAACCACCTCCATAGACTCAGCAACACTCACAACAAAGTTTATTTACTTCAGGGTATGTTGACTGGAGCAGTCTTCCTTTTGACACTACTGAGTGTAACCCTGATGCAGACAACAAGATGTTTGACATCAACTGGGGAGAGCCTGACAATGGCATAAAGAACTTTGCCTTGATGGCATTTGAGGGATGCACCTCAAAATCTGCCTTGTCACAGGTATCAAAAGAATCTTTGACAAAACTTTGTTCAACTTCTTGCAAAGAATCTTTTGCTTTCATAAGAGAGACTAATGTGCACTTACAAGGTAAAGCAAACGACTCTGAGAGAAAATTCACTCAGATGAAATGTGATTTAGAAAGAAAACTTTCTGCAAAAACAAAAGAAGTTTCTAAATTAACTAACACTACTATTGAAACCCAAGCACAAATTAAAATCATGATAAATGACCTAGGAAATGTCAGACAAGAGCTTATTGACACCAAGGTCACTTGTGAAAAATGGGTTGAATCTTGTAAGGGGTACCAACTATTGCTAAACAAACAAAGTGCTTCAAATGTTAGGTTTGGCATAGGGTACAATCACACTGAAACACCAACAGATTTTTCCCCCAAAACTACTGAAGATGGGAGAAAAATTGTTTCAGGAGAAACTTCTGAAGAGAAAGAATGCACATCTTTCCATGAAAACTTTCTACAAAATCACAAAGAAAGTTCTTCAGAAGTACTGATAAAATCTGACATTAAGCCATCAGTAGTTTCAACTACATCAGAAGTTGAGAACCTGAAAACTACTGATGACCTAAAACCAATCAATACAGTCAGAAACTTGTCTTTAAAAGAAAAGACAAAAGAATGTGAAATCTGTGGTCTGTTCAACCACAAGACAGAATTTTGCAGGTACAAAAAAGGTATTCAGTACAACAAGAAAATTAAACAACTGGTTGTGGGAAAACAAACCAGAAATGATTTTGTAGAAACTTTTTCTCCCAGGAAACAACAACCAGTAAACACCTTTTCTCAGAAAAAGACAAAATCTCAACAAAAATCTTTTTCTCAAAATTCTCTTTCAGTAGTTAGACCTAAATCATCAGCAGTTTCACAAACTGCTGAGATTAAAGATCTCATGAACATGGTACAACTACTGATGACCAAAGTTGATGGTGGTCCTCAAAAGGATACCACCATTGCTCTTAATGAAAAATCCATTGCCAAAAAGACATGGATTCCTCAACTTGGTCAAGAACAAACTGTAAATGTTCTCAAGAGCAAACCCAAAGCCAAACTGGCTTGGGTTCCCAAATCTAAGTAATTTGCTATCTTGTGCAGAGAGTTTCCAGAGGCTTAAATAGCATTTGGTATGTTGACAGTGGAGGCTCAATGCACATGACCTGATGCAGATACCTGATAAACAATTTTATCAGTCAAAGAGAAGGATCTGTATCCTTTGGGAACAATGCTAAGGGATATGTGCTAGGACATGGCAATGTCTCCTCTGGCAAAATACAGTTTGACAAGGTCAATCTGGTTGAAAACCTTGAGTACAACTTGCTGAGTGTGTCACAAATGTGTGATAAAGGATATTCTTCCTTTTTCACAAAGACAGCATGCAAGATCATATCACCAGAAGGCCAGAAGTTGATAGAGAAGATCATTGAAGATCATACTTTGTTAATAGCCAAAAGATGTGGCAATGTCTATGCAGTGGACATTGAAAATGACAAAGTACTGAACAACACTGCTTGTTTCTTCTCAAAGGCATCAACTTCAGAAACTGATCTCTGGCATAGAAGACTTGGCCATGTGAACTTTAAAACCATAAATAAAGTCACAAAAATGGGCTTGGTCAGAGATCTACCCTTGAAAGTATACCAGTGTCAAGAACACTGTGTATCCGGTTTAAAGGGAAAGCAGCATAAGTCCTCCTATAAGTCTATTGAAGAATCAAAAACAACTGCATGTCTTCAACTGCTCCATATGACTTATTTGGGCCTGTAAAAATGATGAGCCTTGGTAAGAAGAAGTACTGCTTGGTCATCATTGATGACTATTCAAGATTTACATGGGTATTCTTCTTATTTTCCAAGGATGAGGCTGCTGAAATCATCAAGTTCTTCATTCTACAAGTAGAGAAACAATATTCTCTGTCTGCCAAAGCCATTAGAAGTGACAATGGGACAGAGTTCAGGAACAAAACGCTGGATGAATTTTGTTTGTCTAAAGGGATTATTAGACAATACAGTGTTCCCAGAACTCCTGAACAAAATGGTGTAGTAGAAAGGAAGAACAGAACCTTAATTGAAGGAGCAAGAACAATGTTAGCTGATTCAGGCCTACCATTGTATTTCTGGGCTGAAGCAGTTAACACTGCATGTTATGTTCAAAATAAAGTCCTTGTCAACAAGAGACACTCCAAGACTGCCTATGAAGTTCTTCATGGGATAAAGCCCATTATCTCCCTTTTCAGGGCTTTTGGATGTCAATGTTTCATTCTAAACATCAAAGACTCTATTTCAAAGTTTGCTGCCAAAGTTGATTCAGGTTACTTTCTTGGTTACTCTTCCACTAGAAAAGCCTACAAGGGTTTTAACTCAAGAACCAGGATAGTAGAAGAAACACTGAATGTCAAGTTCAATGAGTCAAAACACACTCTTATTCCAGCACATCCTGCTGAACTTTTTGACCTTGACAGCATCCATTTTGGACCTGAAAAGACTGTTACTTCATCTAAACCTACTTATTATGGTGATCAAAGGTTTGATGATGAGGATCCAGCACCATGGACTCCTCAAACAGTCATTAAGTCAACTACCAAACCATCAGAAGTTTCACAAACTTCTGATTCAAGAACTGCTGATGTACAAACTCAAACATCTGCTTCAGCACCTAAAACTACTGAAGACACTGAAACTGTTGAACCAGACATTATAAACCTCAATGGTTTGTTTGATGAAGTACAAGAGCCACCTACACCTGTCAGTGGTTCACAACAACTGATTGAACACAAAGATCATCCACTTGAACAAATCATGGGTGATATTGCATCAGGTGTTCTTACAAGAAACCAGCTTTCCAACTTTTGCTTCTTCTTAGCATTCATTTCTTAGTTGGAACCTAAAAAGTACCAAGAAGCCCTCAAAGACAACAATTGGGTGCAAGCCATGCAAGATGAGTTGCTTCAATTCAAAAAGCAACAGGTTTGGGAAATCTGTCCCTTACCACCAAACAAGCAACCAATTGGCACAAGATGGGTTTTTAGGAACAAACAAGATGAGGCTGGTATGATTATAAAGAACAAGGTAAGACTGGTAGTACAAGGTTACTCTCAAGAAGAAGGAAGTGATTATGATGAAACCTTTGCTCCAGTTGCAAGGCTTGAAGCCATCAGGTTATTTCTGGCCTATGCCATTTCCAACAAAATCAAAGTTTTTCAAATGGATGTTAAAAGTGCATTTTGTATGGAAAAATAAAAGAGGAAGTGTATGTCTGTCAGCCACCTGGCTTTGAGGATCCTTCTCATCCTGAGTGGGTGTACAAGCTGGACAAAGCTCTTTATGGGCTCAAACAGGCTCCAAGAGCCTGGTATGAAACACTTTCTAACTTTCTACTCAAAAATAACTTCACAAGAGGCTCCATTGATAAAACTCTTTTCATAAAACATGTTGGAAATCATGTCTTACTTGTTCAAATATATGTTGATGATATCATCTTTGGTTCAACAAACACAAAACCGTGTGATGAATTTAAGAAACTCATGCAATCAAAATTTGAGATGAGTACAATGGGAGAACTGCAGTACTTTCTGGGACTGCAGATTAAACAACAAACAAATGGAACTTTTATACATCAATCAAAATATGTTAAAGAATTATTAAACAAATTTTCTTTACAATACTGTAAATCATGTTCCACTCCCATGACACCAACCACACAAGTTGAACCAGATGATCAAGGAAAACAGGTTGATCAAACCATGTATAGATGTATGATAGGTTCCCTTTTATATCTAACTGCTTCTAGACCAGATATTATGTTTTCAACATGTGTCTGTGCTAGATATCAATCAGCTCCTAGGGAATCACACCTCATTGCAGTCAAAAGAATCTTCAGATATCTGAAAGGAACTCCAACACTTGGAATTTGGTATCCTGCTTCAAGCAATACCAAGTTATCAGCTTTTTCAGATAGTGACTATGCAGGGTGTAAGATGACAAGAAAGTCAACATCTGGTGGTTGTCAATTCCTGGGTAACTGTCGAGTGTCATGGCAATCAAAGAAGCAAACATCTGTTGCAACTTCAACTGCTGAAGCTGAATACATTGCAGCTGCAAGTTGTACATCACAGATACAATGGCTCCAATATCAACTTCTTGATTATGGAATCAAAGAGATCAAGACACCATTGCTTGTAGACAACAAATCTGCCATTAGCATCATTCAGATCCTGTTCAGTTTTCAAAAACCAAACATATTGAAATCAGGTATCATTTCATAAGAGATTGCTATGAAAAAGGCAAGATTGAAGTGAAACATGTAGCAACAGCTAATCAAATAGCTGACATATTCACTAAACCCCTTGACGCATCAACATTTCAGAAGTTAGTATCCATGCTTGGGATGCTAAATTTGTAAGTGTTTCTTTTTATTTTTTTGCACTATTTTCATTTTTCACTTACATCTGTTTTTAAGTCTGAAAACTTCTGAAAAACAAACAAGAGAGAAACAACTGATGAACAAAACATTAGTATGGGAATATTTTCTGAAAAATGATTAACTTCTGATAAAATAACCTTCAGAAGTTATGAATAAAGTATTTATAAAACATTCTCATCAGTTGTTAACAACTACTGAAGAGAAAGTGGGAACTACTGATGATATTCGTTCTTCATCAGCAGTTTGGTCAAAAAGGGTAAATCAGACTTTTCCCACATCAGAAGTTTGACCTAGGCGGTTAAAAACTTCTGATAAATACCTTTTCCCACATCAGAAGTTTGTAGGCGGTTATAAACTTCTGATAAATACCTTTTCCAACACTTATCCTTTCAAAAAACAAAAATTCCCTCCTTCTCTCTCTCACAAAACACTCTCAAGACCTAAAACCTGCAAAAACACTGTTCGATCCACACACACACAAACCACATGGCTCTAGTACTGAAACAGGGACACAATCAAAGAGGCTACTTCGAAAAACAAGAAGCCTGGTCCCAATACGACGAAATCATTGATTTGGTCGTCAAATCCCAATATTTCACCGCCCTCACCATCGACCCTCCAATCCACACTGAAACTCTAAATGAGTTTTGGGCAAACGCAGAGACGGTGACGGTGAACAACAAAGTGATCTCCCTCAATTCAACAATCCAAGGGAGAAGAATGGCAATCACACCGGCTATTTTGGCAATTAGGCTGGGTTTGGATGATGTAAATGCCCCAGACCAATTTCCAAACTCTCAGATTCACTTAACCATGACAGAGTGTGGTTACCAAGTTACTCTCTCACATGCTACAATTTTTAAGAAATATTTTGAACCAAAGTATAAACTACTGTTTCATTATATTATTATGTGTTTGAGTCCAAAAACTGGATCTTATGATCAGATGCCCTCAACTTTTCAACCTATTTTTCATTCCATAGTGAATGAAACAAAATTCAGGGCATCATCACTTTTCTTTAATGAGTTGGTGTTACATCATCTCAATACTAAAAAGAAGTTTTTGTTGTACCCAAGATTTCTTATGCATTGCATAATAAAAGAACTTGGAGAAGAGGTGCTTGTGGGTAAAACTACAATTTTAAACCCTTTGTCCTCACAAGCATACTCAAGACACAACAAACCGGCTGTCTGGCAAGAAGATGACCAAGGGGAACCAGAAACAGTCCCCATGGAACCCTCATCTTCCAAACCTACACCCCAAAGGCCAAGAAACCTAAGCAACAAAAACAAAAACCCACCAACCCAAAAAGAAAGGCAGTTCAGGAAGTTGAGATGCCTGAACTTGCAAATGTGCAATCTGCACTTGATAAAGATGTGACTGAAACATCCTCTCAGTCTCATCCATCTCAAACCCCACCAAGAGCACCAATAACAATCCTTTTCAAAAGAAAGAAATTCAAGAAAACAATCCCAATAGACCCTTATTTTGAAACTGCTGAACCCATAGACCAAACTACTGAACCAGAACCCCAAACTTCTGAACCAGAAATTGAAATTGCCAAGCTTCTCTCTGGGCTAAAAGAGAAAATCCCATCCGAACATGTCAGTCCCCAACAACCACATCAAACAGGGGTCATAGCCTCAGAACTTGACATGGATGTGGACACTCAAAGCCCTAACCAAAGAGATGAGGATGAACCAGGGTCTCTAAGCCCAAACTTAGATACTCTAGGTACATTTGAGGCTGCTACTACTCACATACCACCCAGTGGTGGATCCGAGGAAAGAAGTAACATTGCTAAGACCTCATTTGTGGCAACTACTGATGAAGGCTTAATGCATGAGGTAGGAAATCCTCTGAACCAAGAAAAAGAGGTTCACGAGACAACTGAGTTGGGCTCAGCTCATGATGTAACTGATACTATCCTCATTGAGGATGTAATCAGGGATTCAGATGATTCCATTGATTTGGATGATGTTTCACAAACAAACATTGAATTGACGGCTGCTAGTGAAGGTCCCGCACCTGGTGTATCTAAGCTCAAAGAGCTGGTCACACCAGATCAGGTTAAAGTCCACTTGATCCCTGATTCCCCTAAAGTGGCATCTTCTGTACAACAAGAAGATCAGCCCAAAACACACCCCTCACTACAAATGCCTACCCAATTCCCTGGGTCAACAAGCATAGACTTAAACCAACTATGCAGCCCAGATGGTCCCTTATACCATATGATGAACACGCTCATCACCAATCACTTCAGAACCTACATAGCTGCTTTGAAGCTGTCTGTAAAGAACCAACTTGAAGTGATCAAAACAAACGTAAATGATCTGTCAAACAAAATTGACCACAACTCAAAACAGATCAACATTCTAACTGGTACTTTCTCCAAATCTTCCAAACTTGATGAATCCAAAAAGGGGAGAAAATTAGGGAACCAAAAGAGTCATTCAAAGCTAGAGTAAACGCAAGAGTGGCTCTCCAAGAAAGAGAACTCAAAGACCAAGCCAGAAGACAAAAACTGGCTCAACAATTTGGTGTCTCTGAGAAAGATATAGAAGAAGCTGAAACATCCCAAGGCCTTAATGAAGAAACTTCTGATGCTGAAAGTTCTGATGATGATTCAGAAAGTACTGAAGACAATCCTTCAGTAGTTGACAAACCTTCAGCAGTTGTCAACACATCAGAAGTTAACACTTCCAATATACAACCAACAGAACAGCCTTCCAAACCAACTGAACAACAACCAACTCCTATTCCAAAGCCTACTACAACTACAACAATGACTGTGTTGAACCCTTCTCCTCTATCAATGTCCAAAGAACTACTTGAGAAGAGTTTAATTGCAGCCGAAAGAAAGGCTAAGGAAGATGAGATCTGGAATGCTTTGGAAGCAAGGGATGACTTAAGCTACAATGAAAAACTACAAGCTTATAGAGCTGAGTTACAAAGGCAGGCTAACCTTGAAGAAGTTGCTGAAGAAGACAAAAGACAACAACTGATGTCTTACATTACAAAGAACAGCAAGACTAAAGCCTCTTCACTGAAAGGACTCTCAATTGATGAGCTAACAAGAAGAGTTCAAATTGTTGCAGACAAACTTGCAACAAATAAAGATGGTAAAGCTAAGAGAGCTGAGATGATTTAAGAACTGGTAGCAAACAACTATAGTTCAAAAGCTTCTGTGTCAAGATGGAAAGAAGAAAGATTACTAGACACATACAAGAAGTACAAAGCTACAAAGGCTGCTAATCCAGAGAAGTTCAAAACTTCTGAAGTGTCAACTTCAGTAGTTAGAACTTCTGGTGTTACAAGACCTACTACCAAGAAGAAGAAGACAGAGGACAATACAAAGACTGACTTCAAGATGGTACTACTAGAAGGAAACACAGTAGTCCATTCAGACTTTGATATTGAAGAAAAGCCTCTGATAACACAGTTCAGGGATCCTTCTACATTTGCCTACCAAATCCAGAAGACCATCAAAGACAAACTGCACACTAAGGTAGTTACTGAACATCACTTGCCAACTTTCAAACTACCTGATGTGGTGCAACAAGAAGAAAGAAGTGAATCCCACCTGAGAGTCACTGAAATTGAAAATATTCAACACTCAGGAACTTCCCAAGGGACCAGCATGGTTCCCTATACTTCGGACTTTGACATGTCTAAAGTGCTGATCATCAGATGGTCCTTTACTGATGACAACTCAGTATTAGTGACAAGGAGAGATCTTACAAGCAAGACCTTCAAGTCCTTAAATGAACTGAAGAAATTATCAACTCAGGACTTGCTTACAATTCAACATCTGGAACCTCAAAGGGGATCTCTTACTGATGAGCAGCTTAATCAATTGAAGAATTCCATGTTCAAAGGGATATGGAAGATTGTGAATGACAGTAGAAAACAATAAGGAATTAGAAAGGTTTTGGCTTCATCAATCCAGGGGAGATTGTTAGGACAAAGAGGATTGCTGAAACCACTTTTGGAAACCTAAGTCTAATTCACTTCTGTCTGAAATATTCTAAGTATAGAACTACTGAAGAAAGAAGACCAAAGTACTGAAGAAGGATTCTACAGGTACTGAAGAAGAAATGCATCAGAAGTTCTGAAGTCCAAACCAGACAGTTCACTGAAGAACTACTGAAGACAAACTACTCATCAGTAGTTTGTTATTCATCAGCACTTGTTCAAGAATCTTTCCACCGCCTTATGTTTCAGTAGTTTATTAGTTTAGTATTACTTTAACTTTTTGTACAAGTTCCAAGATTGCAACTTGTTGCAACTTGTCTCTGAACTTGCTTTTTGGCAAGGTTCATGTATTTGTAAAGTCTATAAATAGATGGGTTCATCCCTCTGTTTTAGACATTGATTTTTAATACAGAAATCCTTCAAAGCTTATCATTGTTATTTCCATTTCATTTGCTGAGAATCTGTTTAAGTGTTCATTCTCATTCAATACTTAGATTCTCATTAAATACTTGTCTTTAGTTTTATCAAACATCCAGGGGGAGTAAAAACTCATGTTGATAAGTGTAGCTTTAACTTATATTGTAACATTTCGCATTGAAATCTTATGTACGTTACTATTATTAACAAAACATCGAACTTTTTTATCATTATCGTGTCCTTTAAAAATGTTTCGTGACACATTTGGACCCCTAGTATCATACTATAAGGATATATTATATATATATTAGAGAAATAATTGTCAAAAAAATATTTGCCTGGGTCGGGATTCGAACCCGTGCCCTAGGCCGGGTCAAACCTACACACACAAACAGCCAACCAGTTGATCTACACCACATGCTTGGTTATTCTTCAACACATTTTAATTATATAACGTACATAGAGTCTTAACAGTTGACTTGGAAAGTCAACTGTGAAGACAATTAACCATAATTAATCCATCTAAACGCGTTTAATCCCTGATATGGTATGATTGGTGATTGATAATAGTGATTCGCGTCTGATACACGCTCAATTCACCATCAATTCTTTCCTTATCGATCCCAATCACGCGTCAATGTTTAAACGCGAGTCAACCATTACCCAATTTAAACCCACGAGCCTTCCACTATAAATTGGAACCTCCTCTACAACCTAAACTCGCCGATATCACTTTCCTCACCTTCAATTTCTGCTAAAAAACACCTTTCAAGCTCCAATTGCTCGCGTGTTGACTTTCTGGTTGACCGCTCAAAAATCACGTGATCGTTGTGACATCCGTCACTTTTCGTTTTATTTTTAAATAATAATAATAATAATAATAATAATAATAATAATAATAATAATAATAATAATAGTAATAGTAATACTAACAAAAATTCAGATTTTATTTAGTGTAAATTTGAAAATCATTTTTTTTACCACCTTCAAAAAAAAAAAAAACATAACCAAACCATAACCAAACCCTTGAAACTCAATAAAGCCCAAACCCTTTCCTTTATGGATTTTCAAAGCCCAAGACGTGGGGCCCAATAACAGAGGCCCAACTACTCTTCCCCCTCTCCTCTGTTAAAAAAAAAAAAAACATATCTGTTGCTGCTAGCGTGAATCGAACCGGCGACCATAGGCGGTTCAAGCGTAACACACAGACATGGTACCAACTGAGCCAAAGGCTCTTTCCTATTTAAGTCCCGACTCAAATTAGTTATAAGGCCTCCTGAACGGACTAAATTGCTGCTCCTTCTTGCTCGCTGCACCTGCCAACATCAAGGAACCAACTCACAATTGATAAATTGAATTTTTGGACGTGTCCTGAGTCAGATTTGGAAACCTTAATAATTGCCTTTAAATCCTTGTCAATTACAATGCATTATTACGTGCAAATCATTCCATACATAAGCAAACTTACGCGTGTTTGACCATCTCGGGTCAAACAATTGAAATCTTCCAAATATACATCTCTATTATAAATTGAACACCTCTCCTTGTTCTGAATGTACCGAAAAATCTAACCCCACCTTCAAAACTCTCTTTCATTCACTCTAGATCGTGAAATCGTCGAAGTTTGACTTTTGTTTGACTCGACTTCTTGGATAAACACAGGCATTGTAAGTATAAATCAGTTTCGTATATTTGTTCTCTGATATAACGCGAGTAATAACCCCATGTTTTCTGGGGTTATTGTTTGATAATTATCTAGATTAGTAAACTAGGGTTCATAGTTGCATTTGGGGAAGATGATAACAGTCAGCAATAGTTTAAAAATATTTCTGGAACAAAATGAAACAATCATCTGAGCTAGATCAGATGGTTGTGATGTCTGTTATTCAAACAAGTGTCTGGAGTTCGATTCTTGCCCACAACAACATAATTTTTACTCCTTGTTTATATATACTTAACCTATTTATCTTTTTAAAAATAGTTTTTAAAATACCAAAAGTGTCTTAAAAATTCTACGAAAATTATTTTATGATAATCTCATGATAAAGTTTACCATACAAATTTTAGATTTCCAAAAATAATTTATTTAATATATATTATAAATATTACAAGTTTATTCATTTATAATTGTAAAATTCAATAAAAATATCTAAACGATTTTATAAAATTCCACAAAAAATATTCTAAACTTGTATAGCAATAAACATTTCTGAAATAATTTTTGTTTCAGAAAAACCGTTAATTTTATATTTTTTATTAATTTTTGTTAGTTTTAATCATAAATAAATCATAATAAATTCATTTTTCAATATTTTTGCACCAAAATTTTATATAAATTATTTCTATTTATTTAGAACAGAAATACAATCTTTAATTCAAAAATTCTTTAATTTTAATATTTTTAGATATTAAAGTTATATTTTGACAATTGGAAATAAATAGATTTAATATTCTATTTATAAGAAAATAATTTTATAAAAATTATTTTCACACTTAAAACTTTATATTGTGACCATCTTTGATTTAAAATTTACAAAAAGACTTTTGTTTATTTATTTATCAAATTTCCTTTATTTATTAAACGTTTAATTTATTAATCAAACGAATACGTATCCCCAATTCGAAACCCTAAAAAAATACTTATAGACTAGATAGACTTAGACTTATTTGTTACCTTATACATAGGGTGATACTTGGCAACGTTGGATTACACTTATTCAATTCCACAAGACTTACCACGTTGCTAAGGTGAGTATTACTTATCCCCTTTTTCGTTTTTACACTTTTTTGGTTATTCATGCACAAGTATACAAAACTTTCACATTCAGTTACACATATACTTTCTTCATTTACAATTCATATACGTGTCTTGTTTATCTTTGTGCCTTATGCTTGAACATGATTGTAGCTTACGTACAAAATCATACATCTAGACATAACTTATGTTACGGTGCTCTTTACTTATAGACGTAATTTATGTTACGGTGCTCATTTAGACATAACTTATGTTATGGTACTCTTTTAGACTTGACACGTGTTAGGGTGCTCATTATCAATTTCATCTTATCAACTTTACATTTGTCTTGTTTGGTTGCGTGTTTACATTATGCCTTAGTAATGCTAGACACATGAATTGTACCACTTTTCAAAACTTATACTATATGTACAAAGCTAGGTAGTACTCACCAACATCATATGTTGACCAAATTTATTTTCGTGCATGTTTCAGGATAAGCTGCTTGACGCTTCACATAGGACTTTGGACTTAGACTAAATAAATCAACTATCTCAATTGTTGTTGTGTATTTATTTTCACATGTTGTAAAACAATATTCAATAATCAAATATTTACATTTTAGTACCATGAGCTTTTGAACAATCGTCATTACGTGGCACCTCGATGATTCCTCCATCGGTTGGGGTGTTACAATCGTTTTGTAAGTTCTAATGTTTTTACATGGTTTTGTTCATCGGCCTTCACACAACAATAACCCTATGTTTAATCGGGTTATTGTTGTTCAAATCTGCTTATTGTAAATCTAGGGCTCGATGAACACGATTTGGGGATAAATGGTTCTGCAGACCTTGTTATTTAATTAAAACAGAAACAAAACAAACACAACCACTGATCTAGATCAAGTGGTTGTGCCGTCTGTTTGTTTACAAGGGTACGCGGGTTCGAGTCCCGTCTTACCCACCTTTTTTCCTTTTCTTTTATAACAATTATAAATCAGTTTCAAGTAATACTATATAATTAATTCAAACTTAGAATAATCGTTCTCAGGGTCCATACAAGATGGTTTGGACTTGTGATATAAAACACGAACCGGTCATCAGACCCGGGTTCGATTCCTAGCATGTGCAAAACATTTTTTTTAACCTTTTAGATTTACATATATATTTACTAGTATTTTTAAAAATAGTTTTAAAATACTAAAACTTCTTTATAAATTCCACAAAAATTATTTTATGATGTTTTAATAGAAAAGTTTATTATACAATTTTTAGTTTTCCAAAAATTATTTATTTAATATATATAATAAATATTTCAAGTTTATTCTATTATAATTATAAAATTCTATGAAAATATCAAAACGATTATATAAATTTCCACAAAAATTATTCAGAGTTTATAAAACATTAAACATTTCTGAAATGATTTTTATTTCTGAAAAATCATTTATTTAATATTTTAATCGATTTTTGTTATTTTAATCATAAATAAATCATAATAAATTCATTTTTCAATATTTTTACACCAAAATTTTATATAAACTATTTCTGTCCATTTAGAACAGAAATAAAAATTTTAATTTAAAAATTCTTTAATTTTAATATTTTTAGATATTAAAGTTATATTTTGACAAATTGAAATAAATAGATTAAATATTCTATTTTTAAGAAAATAATTTTATAAAAATTATTTTCATACTTAAAACCTTATAATGTGACCATCTTTAATATAAAGTTTACAAAAAGACTTTTGTTTATTTATTTATCGAATTTCTTTTATTTAATAAACAATTTAATTATTAATCAAACGAATACTTATCCCCAATTTGAAACCCTAGGAAATACTTGTAGA
This sequence comes from Ambrosia x helenae, assembly GCA_030844895.1. NCBI lineage: Eukaryota > Viridiplantae > Streptophyta > Magnoliopsida > Asterales > Asteraceae > Ambrosia > Ambrosia x helenae. The sequence goes on along the minus strand of CM061228.1, from coordinate 26,523,826 downwards.
CTAGAAAGACTTAGACTTATTTATTACCTTATACATAGGGTAATACTTGGCAACTTTGGGCTACACATACTCTATTTCTCGAGACTTAATACTTTGCTAAGGTGAGTTTACGTAACCATGTTTATGCAATTATTTATACTTGAAACTTTATACTTAAGCAATTCTACATACATGTCTAGTTGTAAACTTTAATGCTTCATGACTTGGACAACTATTGTTAGACTTAAACTTCAACTTACACAATCATTAGCTATGGCCAAGCCGGCGATACTCAATAATAGATCTATTGGATTGACAATCCCACCTAGATTCGTTGACCATCTTTTATGGGGAGCGCGGGTGATTGTTATCGTTCCAACGTGATATTAAGGTGAACCGTGGATGACGGGATGGACCTAAACTTGTCGGAGGTTTGATTATGTGCATACTATACTTCATGTTTATTCATGTAGACTTAAACTTACGATAGACATATGAATTGCGAAACTTTTATTCTTAAACTTAATTGCTTGACATGGCTTATGTATTCTCACCAACTTCTAGTTGACCCCCCCCCCCCATTTTTACAACTCAACAGGAAATAATGATGCTTGAAGCCTAGAGCTAGCATGAGGAGACAATTTGAAGTTTATGCTTTGTTTGGCTTTTTGATGTATTAGAATTTCATTCAAGACTTGTTATGTATTTTCAATTTTGGATATTTTACTTTAAATAAATTTCAGTTAAAAACTTGAATATCATGTGCTACTGTATACTCATTCTTACGTGACACCTCGATGTTTCCGCCATCGGATGGGGTGTTACATATATCATTCCGCTGTGCTATTACTGATAAAGAACTGGCTAGACACTTAAGTGTTCACTAGCAAGTTCATACAAAGAGCAATACTGATCTAACAGATCAAAAGAAGAAATTGCAAAGTTCTGGTAAGACAGCTGATGACTATCTACCAGGTAGTACAACACTATTGGGACAAGACTCACCTACTTGTTCAAATAGTTTTGGATCTTTTGATTACATTGACATAACTACTGGGATCTCATCAGAAAGATCATTCCCAGGTTATGACAATGATGAATATAGTCAAATTGCTGATAACATGTGTTTCATCATGGATGATTTAAAAACTTTCAGCAGTAATGACTTAGAAGAAATGGACATTCTACACCAACTGGCCATGTTAAGTATAAAAAACAAATTTTATAAAAGGTCAGGAAGGAAATTTCCAGGACTAAACAGTTCTACAAAAATTGGTTTTGACAAATCTAAACTTAGATGTCATAAGTGTCAGAAGTTGGGACACTTTGCTAGAGAATGAAGAAGCTCTAGCTACAACCAATCTTAGTCTGGAAATCAGTTTAACCCTAGTTATAATAGGAATAATGGAACACAGGGAAGTGCACATTTTGTACAGGCACAAGCTCCACAAATCCAATATGTGCCACAAATACAATATGTACAGATGCCTGCTCAACAGATGCAGGGCCAACAATCAATCGGTTCCATTCCAGCTGCTCAACAACCTCCACAAACTCAACAACCCTCACAACAAAGTCTGTTCACTTCAGGGTATGTTGACTGGGGCAGTCTTCCTTTTGACACTATTGAGTGCAATCCTGATGCAGACAACAAAATGTTTGACATCAACTGGGGAGAACCTGACAATGGCAGAAAGAATTTTGCCTTAATGGCATTTGAGGGCTGCACCTCAAAATCTTCCCTGTCTCAGGTATCAAAAGAATCTTTAACAAAACTTTATTCAAACTCATGTAAAGAATATTTTGCTCTCATAAGAAAGACCAATGTGCATTTACAAGGCAAAGCAAATGACTCTAAGAGAAAATTTACTCAGATGAAATGTGATTTAGAAAGAAAACTTGCTGCAAAGGCAAAAGAAAATTCTAAACTAACTAACAATGCTATTGAAACCCGAGCACAACTTAAAATCATGATAGAAGACCTAGGAAATGTCAGAAAAGAGCTTGCTGACACCAAGGTTGATTGTGAAAAATGGGTGGAATCTTGTAAAGGGTACCAACTGCTTCTTAACAAACAAAGTGCATCAAATGTTAGGTTTGGCATAGGGTACAATCACACTGAAACACCAACTGATTTTTCCCCCAAAACTACTGAAGATGGGAGAAAAATTGTTTCAAATGAAACTTCTGAAGAGAAAGAATGCACATCTTTTCATGAAAACTTTCTAAAAATTCACAAAGAAAGTTCTTCAGAAGTACTGATAAAATCTGACTTTAAGCCATCAGTAGTTTCATCTACATCAGGAGTTGAGAACCTGAAAACTACTGATGACCTAAATCAAATCAAAACAGTCAAAAATTTGCCTTTAAATGACAAAGAAAAGGAAAAAGAATGTGAAATCTGTGGTTTGTTTAACCATAAAACAGAATTTTGTAGATACAGAAAAGGAATTCAGTATAACAAGAAAAATTTACAACTGGTTGTGGGAAAACAACTCAAAAATGATTTTGAAGAAACTTTCTCTCCCAATAAACAATAACCAGGCAACACCTTTTCTCAGAAAAAGATGAAATCTCAACAACAGTCTTTTTCTCAAAATTCTTTTTCAGTAGTTAGACCTACATCATCAGCAGTTTCACAAACTGCTGAGATTAAAGATCTCATGTATATGGTACAACTACTGATGACCAAGGTTGATGGTGGTCCTCGAAAGGATACCACCATTTCTCTTAATGAACAATCCATTGCCAAAAAGACATTGATTCCTCAACCTGGTCAAGAACAAACTGTTAATGTTCTCAAGAGCAAACCCAAAGCCAAACTGGCTTGGGTTCCCAAATCTAAGTAATTTGCTATTTTGTGCAGAGGGTCTCCAGAGGATTAAATAGCATTTAGTATGTTGACAGTGGAGGCTCAATGCACATGACAGGATGCGGATACCTGATAAACAATTTTATCAGTCAAAGAGAAGGATCTGTATCCTTTGAGAACAATGCCAAGGGATATGTGCTAGGACATGGCAATGTCTCTTCTGAAAAAATACAGTTTGACAAGGTCAATCTGGTTGAAAACCTTGAGTACAACTTGCTGAGTGTGTCACAAATGTGTGATAAAGGATATTCTTCCTTTTTCACAAATACAGCATGCAAGATCATATCACCAGAAGGCCAGAATTTGATAGAGAAGATCAATGAAGATCATACTTTGTTGATAGCCAAAAGATGTGGCAATGTCCTATGCAGTGGACGTTGAAAAGGAAAAAGTACTAAACAACACTGCCTGTTTTTTCTCAAGGGCATCAACTTCAGAGACTGATCTTTGGCACAGGAGACTTGACCATGTGTACTTTAAAAACATAAATAAAGTCACAAAAATGGGCTTGGTCAGAGGTCTACCCTTGAAAGTATACCTGTGTCAAGAACACTCTGTATCATGTTTAAAGGGAAAGCAGCATAAGTCCTCCTATAAGTCTATTGAAGAATAAAAAACAACTGCATGTCTACAACTACTCCATATGGACTTATTTGGGCCAGTAAAAATCACGAGCCTTGGTAAAAGAAGTACTACTTGGTCATCATTGATGACTATTCAAGATTCACATGGGTATTCTTCTTATTCTCCAAGGATGAGGTAGCTGAAATCATCAAGTTCTTCATTCTACAAGTAGAGAAACAATATTATCTATCTATCAAAGCCATTAGAAGTGATAATGGGACAGAGTTCAGGAACAAAACTCTGGATGAATTCTGTTTGTCTAAAGGGATTATTAGACAATTCAGTGTTCCCAGAACTCCTGAACAAAATGGTGTGGTAGAAAGGAAGAACAGAACATTAATTGAAGCAGCAAGAACCATGTTAGCTGATTCAGGCCTACCATTGTATTTCTGGGCTAAAGCAGTCAACACTGCATGTTATGTTCAGAATAGAGTCCTTGTTAACAAGAGGCACTCCAGAATTGCCTATGAAGTTCTTCATGGCATGAAGCCCCTTATCTCCTTTTTCAGGGCTTTTAGATGTCAATGTTTCATTCTAAACATTAAAGACTCTATTTCAAAGTTTGCTGCTAAAGTTGATTCAGGTTAATTTCTTGGTTACTCTTCCACTAGAAAAGCCTACAAGGTTTTTAACTCAAGAACCAAGATAGTAGAAGAAACACCGAATGTCAAGTTCAATGAGTCAAAACACACTCTTATTCAAGCACATCCTGCTGAACTCTTTGACCTTGATAGCTTCCATTTCGGACCTGAAAAGACTGTCACTTCATCTAAACCTACTTATTATGGTGATCAGAGGTTTGATGATGAGGATCCAGCACCATGGACTCCTTACACAGTCAGTAAGTCAACCTTCAAACCATTAGAAGTTTCACAAACTTCTGATTCAACAATTGCTGATGTATAAACTCAAACATCTGTTTCAGCTCCTGCAACTACTGAACCAGAAATTATAAACCTCAGTGGTTTGTTTGATGAAGTACAAGAGCCACCTACACCTGACAGTAGTTTACAACAACTGATTGAACACAAAGATCATCCATTGGAACAAATCATGGGTGATATTGCAACAGGGGTTCTCACAAGAAACCAGCTTTCCAACTTTTGTTTCTTCTCAGCATTCATTTCTCAGTTGGAACCTAAGAAGTACCAAGACGCCTTCAAAGACAACAATTGGGTGCAAGCTATGCAAGATGAGTTGCTCCAATTCAAAAAGCAACATATTTAGGAAATCTGTCCCTTACCACCAAACAAGCTACCAATTGGCACAAGATGGGTTTTCAGGAACAAATAAGATGAGGCTGGTATGATTATTAAGAACAAGGCAAGACTGGTGGTACAAGGTTACTCTCAAGAAGAAGGAATTGATTTTGATGAAACCTATGCTCCAGTTGCAAGACTTGAAGCCATCAGGTTATTTCTGGCTTATGCCATTTTTAACAAAATTAAAGTTTTTTTAAATGGATGTCAAAAGTGCATTTTTGTATGGAAAAATCAAAGAGGAAGTGTATGTTTGTCAGCCACCTGGGTTTGATGTAAGTGCATTATTCATGTATGTCCCCAGCTAGTGATCCAGTACTGAATGTCGAAGGTTCAGATAATCAGAAAACGTTCAAGATATTAGCTTAAATATACATTCGACCAGTCGAGAGGTCGAATGTTGTTTATCTAGGTCGAATGTAGATTGATTGAAGAAGAAGGCTTCATTCGAACCCACGAGGGGTTGAATGAACACCTTCGACCTCTTAAAAGGGGCGAAGGTGGAAGGCTATATAAAGGGAAAAGTTTGTTATTTTGAAAGAAAGTTATCATTTTGAGCTTTTCCCTAGTTTGTGTGTGTGTGTGATATTCTTTGTATTAGGTTTAAGTTTGAATTGTACTTGTTGATATTTTGATCTAATACACGAGTAAAGTTATGGAAATTGCTCGGTGATTCGTTATCTGTTTTTATCACGATCGATTACGTTTATTTTTTAATCATTTTGCACGATCGGAGGGGATTCCGCACCCTACGGTTGGTATTCGTGAGATCACGGTTCGTGATTACGATCCTAAAATGAATTCTCAATTGGTATCTGAGCATAGGCTCGATTTCACGATTGCAAATTGATCTGAATTGATGAAAATAGATTAGAATTCTGGTTTAAAGATCAAAACCCAAGAAATTTTGAAGCTTTTCATAAAAACATGGTTTTTGATTAAATTGGAGTTGAATTTGATGTTGTTTTCAAAAATCCTTTCACAACGGGACTCGATTTTGAGATTTGGTAAAAACTTCAAAAATTCCAATTTCCATTCGCCCCTTCAAACGCTAGAATGTGAGTGTTCTTATGATATTTTCACATTCGAACCATTTGTCTACATTCGAACCTTTAAATAGGGTCGAATGTGGACGAATTTTCACATTCGCCCTAGTCGTTTGGTCGAATGTGGAGCCTCTATAAGCCTGATCTGCACATTCGACTCTATTTCAAATTTATTTTTTTTAATTTCTGAGATTAAGGAACCTTGTTGCTTTTGTTTTAAAATCTGATCATTGTAATCTACATGTTTTGCTGATCATTTTAACATATCATTTGCAGGTATTCATTCACAAACAAAGTCAGAATCATCGATTTCTTGACCGAACCCTAATTTGAATCAAAATCTGTTTTCTGACCATTAATAATGATAATTGATTCTAAGGTTTTAGTGTTTAAGTGTTTTAGGGGGAGTATAAAAAAATCAAGGGTTTAATCATGTTTGATTGATCAATTGATGTTTAAAATGCTTCAAACCCTAGATTTTAGGTTAAAACACATAAACACTGAGTAATAATCAAAATTGATGATTGTGAAATGTTTATCAGCCTTATTAGATGATTTTCAAATCAAAATGGCATGTTAAAACTATCTAAATCAAAATCTGCAATTTGAGAAGATGAACAGTCTCATTCGACCAATTTTAAACGGTCGAAAGTGGCTTTTTGGTCGAATGTAGATGTTCAAACGATCGAAAGTGGAACTAAATGGTCGAATGTACATTTTTAATTACTGATTTTCACATTCGAACCCTAATTTCCACATTCGAACTCCAATTTTCACATTCGTACCTTCGTTTGGTCGAATGTAGAATTTCAAAATAAAAATTTCATGTTTTGGTTATTTTGTCCGTTTTTAACGTGTTTTCTTGATTTGTTTTGCAGTCTAACTATGTCTGAACAACAGAGTACTGATGTTCCCGCATGATCTTCAGAAAAGGCAGCTGAGAAGAAACAAGTTGATGAGTTACCGTTTGAAGAAGCACACAATTGCTGTGTTTATTTAAGCGATCTGAAGAAACATACCGAGTTCACCGGTATTGTTGATTTCTTGAAGAGAAGCCGTGTGATCGTTGCTATTGCTACTCCTGCCATCATAAACAGAGATCATCAACAAGAATTCTGGACAAATGCCAGAATGGATTTTTGGGATAACGAATCTGCTATCGTTAGTACGATTCAGGGGAGTTAGTGATCATTTCTGAAGACGACATCAGACAGGCATTGAAGCTGAGAGATAGGAAGACTGATCCAAGAGTTCTTTCATGGATTGAGCAGAGAAAGTGTTTCCTTAGAATGAAGTACAATGGACCGATTACTGATGGTTCATTACACAAAGGAAAGCTATGCCCACAATTCAAGTATCTTGCTCACGTTATGCTACTTGTGTTTGGATCAGTGAGTGGAGGTTATGATGTGATGAGAAAGAGTATTAGCTCTTTGATGGTTGCCCTAATCTTGAACAAGCCTTTCAATGTATCTGGAATGATACTTGAACACATGCTGGAACCACTCAGAGGATTGAAGAATAAGAAGTTTCTGTTATATCCGAGATTCCTGCAGATGATTTTTGATGAAAAGTACAAAAATTTGAGAAGAGATCCTACTCAGATAGTCATACAGGATCACATGAATATGAATACTTTAGTAAGAATGAAGGGTTATAAAGGCGTGCCAATGAATGAGAGACCACCACTGAAGAATTTGGTCGGTCACTTGATTAATCCAGGATATGAAGATCCAAGTACTGATAAAGCCAAGCATGCTAACAGTGATTCTGATGAAGACAATCCTTTATGCCCTGTTGATCCTGATGTAAAAAGAAAGAGGCAAGTAGTGAATGTTGGTGCAAAGAGTGGAAAAGGGAAAGTGAAAGAGGATGATGTAGAACCACCAAAGAAGGTATCTAGAAGGAAGAAGAGTGTTTCCAAGAAAGGCACACATTTGGTGGATGAAGAATCAATGGATTAAGAAGAAACTCAGGTTGAAGAGAGATGGGATTCAGATAATGAGACTGTTAAGAGCACCACGCCCAAGGCCACTGTGGCTAGTGAGTCTGAAAGTCTAAACAAGTCTTTAGAAGAGCAGAGGATTAAAAGTCCGATTGCATTGGATGAGATTGATGAAGGTTTAGGTTTGGGATCTGAAGATTTTGGAGGATCGCTAAAGACGGGAGAGAAACAGAAAAAGCCTACATATAAGAAGAAAGAAAAGGCAGAGAAAATTGTAAAGCCGATGCAGAAAAGAGCTAAAGACATTGAGAATCTAATTGCTGGGAAGAAAGTTCCTGCAGCATCTAGCTCTAAATCTCCCATGACATCCCCAGTGGCAAAGAAATAGAAAACATCATCTGCTTTAGACAGAGTCTTGCAAAAGCTAAAGAAACAAAAGACTCCAGTTGCTGAAGCTTCAACACCAAAGGTTGCTGTAGATAGTGATGTGATGAATGCAGTAAACCAGAAGCTTGCAGATATGATGAAAATCATTAATCAGCAACAAGCAGAGATTGAGCAGTTGAGGAAGAATGACAAGAAAATATTGGATGTTGTTGTCTCTTCATAGGAAAATCAAGAAGGTTTGCAAGCTAAGATTAAACAACTTCAAGCTGAGAATCAGAAGTTGTTATCACATGAGCAGAGAAATACGAGAAGGTATATTAATTTGAGGCTTGAGAACAAAAAGCTGAATGAAACGAACAAGAGCATGAATAATCTGATTAAAGATCTATACTCAAAAGCTCCACAACTGAAAGCTGGAGAGGAAGATAAAGATCCTGAAGAAGAAGAACAGGTAAATTTTGAACCATCTGATGAAGAAGAAGAAGATGATGAATTGGAAGAGGATGCCGGTGATGCTCCTAAGAAGAAAGATGATGGTGATGATGATGATTCAGGTGATGATTCAGGTGATGGTAATAGCTCTGCTGATAGTGATGAGGATGATGATGATGATACTGACAAGTATAAGTATGAAAAGAGAGGACCAGGAAAAGACACAGGAGAGTCTAGTTCTAAAGCTCCTGGTGGCACTACTGACGATGATAATATTTTCTGGAACGAGAAACTAAGAGCCTTATCTGAAGAAGATAAGAAATTATATCGCCAGATGTTGACTGATAGAGTCTGGACGATAGAGATAACTCGTAGGTTTCCAGAAATATTTGAGTCAAATGATATGCGTTTTGAGTTGGAGTATAATGATCCTGATCTGGAAGACGGAGAAGTTTCTGCAGCCGTATCTAAAGAGATATTAGAAGGTCTGGCGAAACAAGTTGCTAAATCTCTTGAGGAGTTGATGAGTGAGAACCAAATACCGAATATACCCGAGAAAGAAGCAGGTAATCACTCTGATGATAGAGATGTCCTAGTGTTTGAAGAGGTGGAGATGGAGGATATTACGAGTGAGGAATATCCAAAATATTTCATGAATGATAAAAATTCTGGATTTCCTGAATTTTCTGATGAGTTGTTAAGCCAGGCTGAGAAACTTGCTTGTGAGAAGAGTAAAAAGTTTGTTGAAGAGGTATTTAAGAATACAGATTGTCAGAATCCAAATGTTGAACAGTCTAATGATTTGAAAGAATCACTGAGAAAGCTTAAAGAAAAAGAAGCTAACCATCCAAAGACTGAAGTTCAAGGTAGTTTCTACAAATTCCACAATGAACTCTTCAAAGGCAAAGCTCTCGGATGAAAGTATCTAAGACAGCTTAAGTGTGTTGCTGTGAAATGGGAGAAAGGAATTCTGTACTTCAACAGATTCCACGATATTAAGACACTATCGTACTGGGCTGTTCGCGATATCTGCAAACATGAAATGTCAGGTGCTTCAGTAAACAACCATCTTGTTGGTTACTTTGCAGATCGCATGGCGAGAGAGCGCAGAACGAAATGGGATGTGTTTACCCCACAATATCCTAAGAGAATTGTTCACAAGAAGGAAAAGGATGAGATAACGGGGTTACACAAGGTGACTTTGAAGTATAAACCACCAAAAGTGTTGAAGCATATTCCTTTGATGCAAATTCCACAACACTTTTCAAAAGATTTTATGTGGTGGTACTACGACTGGAAAACAACAGAGGCTATTATTGTTCTGAAGGATGGTATGAAGGATTTTAAGAAGATTCATATCTTTGACCCAATGTGGCTGATCAATTGCCCGCACAAGGATATCATCATGCTATACTATAATCCGATTTACTGTGAAGAGAAAGACAGTGAACAGGCATCCAAATACCAACGTGTGGTATTTCTATGTTTTGCGTGGGATGTCAATGCAGGTTGTGATTTTGATAAGAAGCTGGGGAAGTTTGTTAAGATTCAGAATATTGAAAAGAAGAAACCAAAGCAAACTCATGAACCAGTAATGACGAAAGAACAAAAGACGTTATTGCGTATCAAACTGATGAACAAGACTATGGATGAAGAGCGAAGGCTGAAGCAATTCAAGCAATAGTCGAGGGGAGTTTGTAGATACACGAAAGTGCGACCAGTGCTATTGAATTGCGAATTCTAATATGTTTTGTTGATATCGAGTGGTCGAATGTGGCTTTTGGTTGGTCGAAGGTAGAAGCAGATGGTCGAAGGAGACTCTGAGAGGTCGAATGGAGATTTACATGTATATATGTCCAGATTCGCCCTATATGAACGGTCGAACCTGCACATTCGACCAAGCTATTTGGGCGAATGTGCAGGTCTATATAAGGCTGAATCATTTTTGAATGTTTAACTTTTGGTCATTTTTATTTCCCTCTCAGAGTGTGTCTCTCCCTAGGGTTTTTGTCCATTCTGTAATTGATTAATATCATTATAAACAAGTTCTCCAAGTGTAAATGATTATGTTAATGAATGAGATGAATGTGTTTATGATGATTTGTGTGTTTAGCTAGTTTTATTATCATTTTGTGATCAATTCAGGGATTCTGCACCTGAATTGAACTTGTTTGATCATATTCTTTATTGATTAGCCGATCCTATACGCATACACCAAACACATACGGTATGGTATGGTACGGGACCGGTATGGTACGGTACGGTATCAGTTCGGTATCGGTACAGGACCGGTATGGTTCGGTATCGGTTCTGTACGATATCGTGATCGGGACGGGATCGGTATTCGGCCTTGTATGCTCATCCCTAGTGGTGGTGATGTTGCAGGTGGTGGTGATGGTGGTGGTGGTTGGGTGGGTTGGGGAAGAAGATGGGAGGGTATAAGAGTCATTTCACCCAAAACAAAATTAAGGGTATAATAGTCATTTCATCACACACTAACAGAAAACGTAACGTCCGTTAGAAGGAGGGACATAAAGTGTTAGAAAATGAAACCACAAGTACTCAGGATGTTAAGCCTGGGACGAATCTGTTAGTTTAGGCAAACCACAGATACGAAAACTGCAATTTTCCCTTTTTCATTTAAACATTTCTTCACTCTTAAAATCCTTAGTCTAAAACAACGCCAACTAGTGGAATAACAACACATATATATGGGCTTCCACGTTTTTTCATCGTAATCGTGCTTGCGACATTTCATAAATTGCCATAATAGTAATTTTGGATTTGAAGATTTGATGATTATAGACATTAAAACTGGACACACCAAGGAGGAATTAAGATCATATAGAAACCAATTTAGATCTAAAAACTCTAGGAACCAATAGAGTAATGACACATGGCATAACTTACCAAGAATAACTAAGGGTAGTTTTGTCTATAATAATATATTACTATTATTGAAATTCCTATTTTTATGCTTTTCAAGTTTGTAACTGTTGAAAATTCTCATGCTCTGACTTTCTTTGTAGTTTTCCTCCTAATTCCTCCTAATCCCTTCCAAAATCGTTGTTGATCCATTGTTATTCAGCAGTTTCACAATTTTTTCATTGTTCTTCAATTGAATTTTTGTATATATTCGAAGTCCTGAGTATATCAATATGTGTGTTGTTTACATAAAATCCCTGATGTGCATGTGCTGATTATATTAATTATTAACTAGTAGAGTGCCCGCGCGATGCAGCAGGAAACACAAACACTTTTAAGGGTGTGTATACTTATGTTAAGTTCGATTATTAGCCTCAACCGAAACTAAAATTAAAAGTCATCAATTAGTCAATCTTATTAAACAATTGGTTCCTTGGTTCGATTAGTATTGTTAGATTATTGGTTTTTAGTCCGATTTAGTTAATTTTGGTGAATAACAACAACAAAAACAAACTTTGGCTAAATTTTTTGCCTACAAATACATGAAATAGAGATAAAAATAGGCCTGTAAATGAACCGAATGTTCATGGGTTGTTCGTGAATTTGTTCGGCAGGAAGTTTGTTTATGTCGTTTATTTAATAAACGAACAAACACGAACAAAAAAAAATTGTTCGTTTAGTTAAATGAACGAACATGAAAAAACGTTGAGTTTGTTCATTTATGTTCGTGAACGTACGTTTATGTTCGTTTATTTATGTCCGTTCATGTTTATTAATTACATACGTAGTTATATTTACATAAATATAAACATAAATTGGGCTTTAGCTGCTTGTATAAATATATAACCAATTAGTAATTGGGTTTTTTCAGTAATACAAAATCATTCACATTTATTATGTTCGTGAACGGCTGTTTATGTTCGTTCGTAAACTGTTCATTTAGGTTTTAAACGAACGAGCAAGAACACAAAAATGTGTTTTATTATGTGTTCGTGTTCGGTTAAAATTAAATGAACAAACACAAACATCGTGTTCGTTCGATTCATTTACAGGCCTAGGTATAAAAGCTAAAAATTTCAAAAACCCCTTTATTTATACCGTCACTACAATTCATAAACCTATCTACTCGGCTTCAAACCAAATTAGAGTATAATTTGCTATATACTTTTAATTAAAATTTGATTTTTTTACGTGATTAATAATATCTAGGGTGAACAATAATTGAATCTCAACCGATATCAAACAAAAACATACAAAACCAAACTGAAAATCAACCAAAACCGAGTTAACCTAATATCGGTTTTTTTGTACCCTAAGTTAACCAAAATTAAAAACCAAAACTGAACCATTCATACATTTATATCTTTTATACATCCATTACATGTATTTATACTTTCATTTCATGTGTTTCTAAGCAAAATTAAAGTTTGGTTTTGGTTATTAACGAAATTTAACTAAACCGAACTAAAAACAACAATCTAACCAAATAGACTGAACCAATTAACCGATAATGTCGATTTTTGTTTCTGTTGAGGCTTATAACCAAACTGAACCTAACCCAACCATGAACCATTAGAAGTGTCTGTGTTCACTACCACTTCGTGCGGGCACGCTGCTATGAATACGTTAATGGGTTTGTTTTTGTTTAACTAATTTAGGTTAACTAAGGGTACAAAAAGAAAACGATAATCAATTGTAAGTTAAATCAGATGTTTTCAGTTTTCAATAGATTTTGGTTCAGTTTTGTCTGTTTTTTGGTTTGGCTTCGGTGAACGGTTTAGTTATTGCTCACTCCTGGATATCTTTAATCACGTAGCACATAAAATATTTTTAAAATAAAAAATAGTAATACTATACTCACATTAAAGATAATAAAATGCTCATTATTATGATGTAGTGTTTTTTTTATATAAAAGTATAAATGTATGCAAAAAAAATATGATTATTTAAAAATCATGGAGGATGGTTTGCTTAAAATAAGGAAATGAAGTTTAACTATAATTTAAATAAGCAAATGTTAAGTAAGTTTAAGGGACTAAAGTGTAAGTAAGATAGGGTATTAAAATGTAAATAATGTATGAATACTATTTTACCCTCATTTCAAGTTATTAATGAAAAATAAGTTCTTAACTTTTAGGTATTTTAAACTACCTCTTCCTCATGCATTATAATATAGTATAGATACGAGTGTTGGTTATAAAAAAAATCTTAAAAGTGCTAATGTAAACACATGTGCTGATAATATAAATTCATGTGCTACTTATATATAATCCAAGATAATCACATAAATTTCGATTAATAATGCTTATATAAAATCACAGAAAGCAAAATGCATGCAAGCCATTATACATTTATTACATTTGAAGGAATAGTATTGTATGTTTTTATGTGATTTTCAGTGTGCTAGTTATATACATACTTATGCTACTAGTATAAAAACAGGGTAGATGATCGTCTCCCTTGTTCTTTCCATTCAAATGTACACAATAATGGTTGAATAAACCATAAATGAGCACCATGATTGATCCAATAAATAAAACCAAAAACAGATATTGGTGCAGAAAACCGAAACCAAAAAAATCCATACAACACGTCTGCACATCGGTCGATCGCCAAATATATCGGTTGTGAAGATTCGAGCGACTGCCTGACCACAAACTCAAAACCTACCGGTGCGATTGTTAGGATTCAAATCGTCCGACGTTTTTGCTCCGATGACACAATCAACAAGGGCGACTTACCACAAAGTCCCCTTCAATGAGAAAGAGGGTGGAAGACCGATTTAAATTATTATTAATGTAAGAACCAAGTTTATCTATGAATGAACCACTTTTTAATAACCTTTCTTATTAATATGCTTATTAAGCTATTTCTAATTTAATACAGATCTTGAACTGATGTGCTGATTACAATAAACATTGTGTTGCTTTTCCGATTTAACATAGCTCTTGAACTGATGTGCTGATTAAGTAAACTTACCAAATTTATGAGGTAATTTCTTGGATTGAGGGTTTTCTCCATGAAGAAGATAAAATTGATAGGGTTTACGTATGTGTTTTTGTGGATGGTTTGTTAGTGAGGAGGAGGAATTATAGGTGGATTTTATTTTTATTATTGACTTTCAAATCGTCCCTAATGATAAACGTGTGCAGGAATTGGGTTGTTTATTTATTTTTTTAATTATAAATAGCACAATTACCAAAATACCCTTAATGATACTAAAACAAAGTACCAGTTTTGAAGGATAAATCTATAACCAACACAAACCATTGATCTAATTTTTTAATGGTTCAAATCTGTTCCTATGGTTTTTACACTAATAAGGGTTTGTACAAGATCTTATCTCCACCAAGTAGTATTGTATTTTTACTAATGTCTAGGAATTTAAAGATAACGTAAATGGTAGGGATGGGTATATTGCACCGAATACCAACCGATACCGTTCCTGTACCGAACCAAGGGTGTTTGGTATCGGTATCGATACTCACATTTTAAGGTTTTCGGTTTTGGTATTTTCGATATCAGTATGGGATCGATATATTTCGGGATCGATACCGATTGGTACCAATAACGTCCCAAGCTCATCTCTAGTATACTGTATAGTGAAATATTTTCAACTATTGAGTCTATACACAAATTCACATACACTGAATAACTGAACATATATTGATATGACATTTAAAATAGATACATGCAAATAGTTTCATGCATCGTATACAAGTAAAATGTTGCCACTTTTCAAATATACTAAAACTACTAGCAAGAACCCGTACGTTGCAGCAGGGCTGTATTGTGTTTTGCGTTTACGTCTGGTCAATAACGTCACGGGTGCTGTACATCATACAGACATATTTACAATGTGTAATATATGATCAAAGGATGCACAATTTTAGTTGGAAATAGGTATAGACATGAGAGTAGAGTAAGAAATTAAGTTTGTAATAAATATAATATGATGTAAAACTAACCCAAAGTAGGAAATAGGTGTTAACGTTGCGAAGCACAAAAACAATTAGTATGTGTAAGGCACAGCCGGGTTTTCATACGAGTTCACATATATTACATTGAAAATGGCAAAGTAGTCAAATACACATAAAAATGTTCACGAGTAAAATACTAAATGCATCCATCAACTATGTTTAAACACAGAACAAACATCATAAACAATGCAAGGCATGTACATACCCTAGCTTTAGCCATACAAAATTATTTTCTTACCAGTATTATATATCGTTTGGTTTATGATTCGCTTTTACAAACGCTTTCATGTCATCTTTTTGATTTGTTACTTAATTAATGGACTCGTGTAATAGAAATGTTTGGTTCATGTTATATTTTTTAGTAGTTTTGTCTTTTTCTTTTAAACACATACATATTGTTCTTATCTATACAACATTATAAAGGAGGAGGCATGAGCAAATATGTCCAAATTTTCCAAAATTAAGATGGTATACCAAGGTTTTCTTTACAATTTCCTAAATTTTACCACCTTTCTTCCATAAATGTCTCTAGAAGATAATCAACTTTTATATGAAAATGAAACTCACCCAAACTAAATAAACACACGGGATAACAATATTTTTGAACAAATTTCATATAATGGCGATAAAAGATAATTTATGTTACCATAATGAACTAGCAGGAACCCGCGCGTTGCGGCGGGGCTGCACCCGTAAACTTTTATTACATATATAATAATTTAAACTAAAAGTCATCATGTATTCTTGTGTGACACTGATTTTGGTTTAAGTCCTTTGATATTGAAAGCACGAATAAAAAATAAAAATTGATGCGGGAGAATACTGAAAACTTGAATCAGAAGACAAGATTTCAGTCTCTGAAAAAAAAAGTAGCTAAATACTCTAAATGAAGTCATAAAAAAATAAAAAATGACGTGTGGGATGGGTTTGCCATCCCATAGTACTAACTGGTCAATTTTGTGGATATTCCCTAATATGCTCTGAACGTATATATCTCATTTCTCATGTTGGCGATTGTTTCGTCTAATGAGACACCCATAGGTGTGAAGGAGAAGTTTGTGTTGTATGTGCGGATCAAAGAAACCATGACATTTGATCAAAGAAACCATGAGGTTGCTCTTGATTAACACAATAGCCATGATGTTGCTCTTGATTAACACAACATTTGTTTGATTGTAATTTTTAACCGTAAATTTTTATTACATATACAATAACTTTTAAACTAAGAGTCATCATGTATTCTTATTTGACAATTATTTTGGTTTTGCTACGAATGGGATGATGCCTATCTCTTTTATTTGAGTTTGAATATGTTAGTCAAAGTTTTATGTATTATTTTTAGTATAAGTTAATAAATCATTTAATTGTTGTACTTTTAAACTAAAAGTCATCATGTATTTTTGTTTAACAATTATTTTGGTTTTCCTAATGATCTAGTCAGCCACTAATTGGACGATGCCTATTTCTTTTATTTGAGTTTGAATATGTTAGTCAAATTTTTATGTATTATTTTTAGTATAAGTTGATAATTTTTTTGCAAGCTTTTACAAAATATATAAGTTAATAAGTTTTTACAAGTTTTTATAAAATACTATTGCATTATAAATACTAGTGGATTTTCCCGCACGTTGTAGCGGGATTAAAAAACAGGTTGCAATGCAACATTGTGATAACTCGTAAATTAGAGGTGCACAAAAAAACTGGTTTGAGGAAGCGACCCGACTCAAACCGATCTGGACGAGTAGTATTTCCCTGTCTAGTTCCAGTTCAATAGGGACCGGCGGTTCCCCATCGATCCCACATTTTCCTTATCTAACCTGACCCTAACCGATCTTAAATCAAACCGGTCCCAAACCGGTTTGGAAAAAAAAAACCGGTATTTTTTTTAATAAAAATGAAACTTTATATGAAAAAATTTATATATAACAAAATTACACAAAAAGATTTCTACAAACACAAATATATACACATACACCTTAAAAAATACTATACGTAAAAAAACAAATTTATGTTGCTTTTTTTTGAAACTGCGTTCATGAATTAGTTCACGAAGCGAAACCGAACTAAAACCGGTCTTTCAAACTGATGAAACCGAGGCAAAACCAAACCGAAAACCAAAACTGATTCGGGAAGGAACTGACCCAAACACAAACCGGTTTGGAATTGGTTCGGTTCCTGAAAGAAAATCACCGACATGTGCACCTCTACCGTAAATGAAATAAAATGAGGTTATATTTCATTCTAACTTTCTAATTTCTAATGCCTACAAAATGCAGTGTTGCTTTTAAACCAACTAGTAGTATAAAATCACGTGCGTTGCGCGTTTTACAATCGAGATTTAGATGAGGTGTTGATCAATCAATGAATTATACAATCGAGATCTCATTTCGGTTGTAAACGTTAAAAAAAATAAAGAAATCTACACATAAGGTAACACATGAAATTTGTAATGAAATTAGATAATATTAAGTTATTTATATTAATAGTATATAATATAATAAAGTTTTTAAATAAAATAATATGAATAAAATAATAATATAGTTAATTAAATAAAATAATATATAGTAAAATAATAATATAGTTAATTGAATTAAATATTATTATAATTACTATTCATTTAAAGATCACTATTCAAATGAGTTTATCTATTAATATATTGTAATGGGTTTCTGTTTCAAGACACATCTTGATCTTGATATTGACATTTTATTTTATTTTATGGTACTATACAAATAACAAACTACGAGTTTACAAACCATAACTTTTATCTGATTGTAATATTTACCAGCAAATCTTACATTAAATATTATACAAGGGTACAACAAATACATGTACATGACCCAAAGATTATTAAATGAAAAGATATGAGCAGCAATTCCTCCATTATTGACCTGGAAACAAATTTTTTATCCAAGCTTTTGATACTTACAATTCCCAATGAGGTGTATACAAGTAAATGAATATAACACACATACGTGAAGATATAATCTTGACGCGAAGATGGCGATGTGATGGTTCCTCAAAAGTTGTTGGTCTAAGAGGTCTCTTGGGTTCTTCCAACTAAAAAGCTCATAATTTTTTAGTTTAAGTTAATGCTAATATGCCAAAATAGATGGGTGTGGATGCGACCAGAAAAACACCAAAGGCAGGCTTAACTTTAGGGAGGGGTGGGGTGGGGGTGAGGCTAGAGCAAATTATAAAATAAAGGCTCTTCGCACAAAGGAAAAAAAATTAACCTTGAATCATGGTTAGACTTTATTTGTCCGACTACAAAACCGACCCACACTTGAATTAAGATTGTTAATTCATGTGTATAACTCTTAGCTTCATAGAAAATTTAATAAAGCTTCTTTAGCGTGTTTATTCTCTTCACTCGATGCAGGCCGATGCACAAATCCATGGCCTCTGCCTTCAAAAAAAAACTTCCACCTTTAGAGCATTCACAGTAGTTTCTCCATCTCCATCTCTATAATTACACTAAAAATCACTACATTTCTCTCTCTTTTTCTATACTTTTATTATTACCTTTTCTCTCTCCTATATTCACAACCACTTTTAAAAATATTAAAAATTATAGAGGATGAACAGTGTCTCCTCCAAATTTACTGGTGAACAGTGTCTCCTCCAAATATTTTCTCTCTCATCTACTCACAACCACTTATACACACTCTATATCTATCTATATATATATAAAAGAAAACGTATATGCTGACGTGGCATGCAATGGAGGCCTCAACCTCCCTTGAGAGTGTCACGTGGCATCATAATTGAAAGATTTTAGTGTCTTTGAACTATTTCATTTTTTAATTAAAAAAAAAGATAAACATTAAACCCTAAATTAAATTGAGTTATTTTAGGAAAAAAAACAAATTTAAAAATAAATTTAAAATTTTCTCTCTCATGTTTCCTCCCATAATTTTTAAACGTTTATATCTTTTATATACAGGATTTTTTAAAGAAAAAAATTACACCAAATTAACGAGTGTTTTATTATCTTTCCAACGAGTACCATAGTCCTATATAAAAAACGGAGAAAAATCGACTATTTTTTGTGGGGTTTCGTTCATACAGGAAAAAAAACACACAAAGTGTTCATGTTATTCATTAAACATGTTTTTTTTCTTTTAAACCAGGTTCTTATCTACGATGTTGAAAATCAGCCCAATCGTCATGTTATCATTGGAATTTTACTAGGTATACTTCATCAAGAGAAGTTAGGAGAAAGAATCGTGCAACACTGCAACACATGGTGTCACCTTATAGCAAGGTTATTTTTTTTTATTTATTTGACTACAAGAGTAATAATTATTACTATTAGTATTATTAGAATGGTTATATTTTTCAACCCCGAGACGCTCCGGAAAGAATTGATAGTTGCTGACGTGGCGTTCAATGGTGGCCTCAACCATCTCTTGATTATGCCACGTGGATGAGATGCAATGATTACAACTTCCAACTTAAGCGTTTGTTTAGTTGATTAGGTTAGGAATTATAAGAGCCATTAGAATGTGAGAAATTAGAGAGATGTGATGAGTTTTTTAATAGTTGCATCTTACATAAGTGATTCTTTAAATGATTACTGATTAGGTTTTAGATTAGGGAATATGAGTTATTATCGATTAGAATACTATGAACATGCAATGATTGAGAGATTTTGTGGTTAGTTAACTTGAACTATTTGCAATAGGTTATCACGTAAAATTAGATTTTTCAACCCCGGGACCCTCCCGGGATAATCAGCTAATAATATATAGATCACACTCACACCATTATAGAGGAGCTAATGTGAATGCTCTTAATCCACCCACATTAACCCTTTCAATGTATTTCATCTGTACCGTGTGTTATGCGCAACTTTATCAAAATTTTGAAAGGGATATGACAACCTCAGGTGGACTTGCCTTGAATTATATATATATATATATATATATATATATATATATATATATATATATATATATATATATATATATATATCTTAATTGCCACTTGAATTATAAAATATTGTGAAATAACTATTGGTAGCAATGCGACGCAGCAGCAAGAAGGCCGACATGCATGCTATCACTTGGCAATTATATATATAGAAATGAATAATTTTTTTATTGTTTATTTATATTATCATGTATATCTGTTAGATTCTTACAAATGCAATTGGCTAATTGCATTTAATTTGAACCATTGGGGTTGGTGGTCTAATAGTAAGGCAAAGCCTTTCAATACACTAAAACTTTTAGTGTAAGGTCTTAAGTTCATGTCTCACAATAAGCAAGAAATTTACCTTTCAAAAAAAAAAAAATAAAAAAAAATTGCATTTAGTTTGAGTTTGTCATACCCCTTTCAAAATATGTTAAAGCTGTGTATAAAAAACAAAACAAACAAAAAAATATTACTAACATAACACTAAAACTATGACATAACACTCCAAAACAATTAAGATAGGTGAAAGTTATCTATCTCTCTCTCTCTCTCTCTACTTCTTCGTTTCCTTCCTATAAACACAATTAAGACAATTCTTAATCACAATTCAATGGATAATCTATTGGTATGATAGATTGATGATATGATATACGTGTCGTTCATTAGGTATTGGTTAAAGGATTGCTTGTTTGTTTAGAAAATTTAAGGTTTATGTAGTCTTTTATTGATTTGCTTTGGTAGGAGAAATTCCATGGTCTGAAAATTATTATTTCAAATATATCCTAGTCCAGTCTTTGTTCTTGATGATTCAGTCTATACGAACAACTCATCTTAACTAGTGAAACGTACTCCAGTTACCAAAAAAATGCCTAATCGATCATTGTCTTGGATTACAAACTTGTAGATGATAATTAGTTCGGAAATAGTAAAAAAAAAGTTCAAAAGTGTATTTTTAATGAACAAAAGTACAAAACCATATATGCTACATCAATTTAACAAAAAATGTTTTCCAATCTACTTGACCGACCAATTTCAACCTGTACGCTAACATCTTTTGGCATGTTAGCATCTTTTAAAGATGTTATAAGGATTCCAACTACCCTCTCTCTATATATAAATATATATATATATATATACACACACACACATTAGTTTTTTTTGCTTCAATTTTATTCCAAATTAGAGAAACAATAAGCGTTGGAGGTAGAAAATTCAATGGGAGGCAAGAACTAAGGTAAAATTTCTATGATCTTTATCAGTTAGTTTTTTCATCCATTTTCAGTTTGAAGTTCGTATTATGTGTTAAAAATGAAGAAAAGGAAGCAAACCTGAAGTAACTCAGGGAGAGTTTGTTATTTAAGGCAAACCCAATGCCAAGCTTCTACCATGAGGTTCCACCGCCAAAGGTTGCGCAAAGAAGGTAATTAATAAATCATTTTGCTTTTAGTGGTTTGTTAACACATATATTGTTGTCACTACAAAGTATTGATTATATTCATACAAGATCGATGTGTTCTATTTACCTAAACAATTTTAACGAGCATAAAGTCTCTCAAAGTCTTATCTCAATTTCATACTATCTCACTAAGAAAAAAAATCCACTATTGGCTTTATGAGGGTGATTGGATGTGCTTTTTCCAAGTTATTATCTGATGATTTGATTTTGGGTATTTAATATAACGATATCACTTTTGCAAATATATATCCAAACGGTCCTTAAATGTTCAACTTTTTTGGTGGAATTGTGGAAACATCCTAACTAGAGCCTTAACTGGAGGTGTGGCGGCTGGGGATACGTAGTTAGAGGTTGACCCTATAATTGAAGGATTATCTACCAGCATGTAACTTTCGAGCTGTAAGTAATTACCATTCATTTGAAAGGTATTGGGATATGTAACTAGAGGTTGACCCTATAACTTTTTTTATTGTAATTGACACATTAATTAATAGTACTTAGTGTGCACCCTATGCGCAATGGGTTCACTTGTTTCCAAGATGCAAGGCTATTTGCTTAAATATATATGCCGTTTGACACATAAAAAAGCTTAACTACGACTTGGCTATTTGCTCATATATGTATATCTATTTCTATTCAAATTGAGGTTACCCTTTTCTTTTCTTTATAATGTTTGTCTTCCTGTTCAAGATTGTCATTGTCTCAACATTGAAGCACAAAAATTCTGTTGAGCTGTGTGGAAGGAATTACACATGTCTTGGCTTATGAATTTGCAACTACGAGATCTCTATATGACATATTGCATTACATGAACATTTGTTTGCACTTTTGTTTTCGTGTTTATATTAACGGATATATAAGTTGAAATATAATTAGTTTTGGGTTTAAAATCTATATAATATGCATATATACATGCAGGTAGAAAGGGTCTGCAAGGAGCACAACCGGGGCCCGTGCTTGATTGGGTGCAGCGGGTAAAATTTTTTGTTGATGCAGCAAAGGGACTGGATTATTTGCATGTCAAGGTCCATCCTTGAATAATTCAGAGATATCAAGTCTAGCAATGTGTTGATATTTGAGGATTTAAGAGTCAAGATTGCCGATCTTTAACCATTCAAAACAATCACCCTGATATAGCTGCACACTTGCATTCTACTCGTGTTTTGGGAATTTTTGGCAATCGTGTGCCAATAATACTTATATTATAAACCTTTCATATATATATATATATATATATATATATATATATATATATTCGTCTACCCAGCGGAAAAGTGGACGAGATGGTTCGGCTCACTGTCTACATTGGGCAATTTTTTAGCTGTTAGGTCAGGTTGGGCAAGTCTATTACAAACTTACAAATCACAACTTTTAATTTCTAAATGGACAGTGACCTTCATATTATTACTACATGCTTTGTCATGTAAATGAACTTTATCATTTATCAAGGTGTCGTCAATGGTACGGTTATGTAGATATGCACTGACCGGAAAACTTACACAAGAGTGATGTTTATGTTCATATTGGTTTGTTATAATAAGATACCTTTGGTTTATTAAGATTTGTTCAATAATGAGTACATGATTTTTGTGGTGAACTGTAATTAGCTGTAAGTGGCGGTGCACATTTCTTTTCTTTTCTTTCTACGAATACTTGTTAAAACATAGTGTGCACATTTGTATTCTTTTTGCGTAACTTGTGGCAAAAAATCTAAGTATCATAATGTTGTATTGCAACTCATTTTTGGATCCCGCTGTAACAAACCCACTAGTAGAATTAAAACTTGATACACATTTTGTTGTGTCTATTAATTACTGATATTTAATCCTTTTTTAAGCGTACCCGTATAGCCATGCGGAAAATTTGCGTATGGGCCAAAGCGGACTGGAAAATCATAATAAACGGACATAGTAACCCCATATAGAGCGGTTGTGTTTATTTTGCCAATTGTGGCACAGTATCCTTAAAGAACAAAGATGCCATTTTCTACTCTAGCTTCATTTTAGTTTTTCGATTTTTTGTTTTTTTTCGTAAAAGAGGGTTACCAAGGGGAATAAACAATAAAAAATGATCTCACTCCATTTGACGAGTAAAATCTCCTGTATGCATGATAGAACAAAAAGGTATTGGACTTGTAAATCTTAATATTTTCACACCAGACATTTATTATTGGATTTATAACTTATTTATTTGTTGTTCTCATTTATTCAATTTTGGTAAGACAGGTTTAGTACAAATTACTAAAATCTCATTACTTAAGTCTAATAAAATAGGTAGAAGAGAGGTACCAATGAGTGAATAAAATAGGAAAAATGCACAAAAGAGAGGAAATAATGATGCATATCTTAAGATTAAAATGCATTTGAGCAACTCCAATCTTTCAAGCATGAAGTTAGTGACCTACAAAAAATTTAATCGAGTATTATACTTGAGAGTTAATGTGACACCCGTCACTTAGCCAGGTCAAAATTCGTACACTCTCTAGTTAACGTTTAATTTTCCATGCATTATTCGTGTCATTTTATATGCATAAATCCCCCGAAACAGTCTAGGAATGTCCAAACGAGTATAATTTCACCCATATCAACAAATCTTGGTGACACAAATTTAAATGATTACGAGTTATTTTCCAAAATCATGTATAGATGCCCATTTATTTAATAATACAATGGGAAGCATCATGGAATTCACGTATAAAGCCTAGTATTTATTCAATTAACATACCTACACATATGTGTATATGTACACGACACACACAGACACACACACACACACACACACATATATATATATATATATGTGTACATGAATACAAGAAGCTAGTAAACACATTAATAACTAGCTCATGCATATTCTTTTTGTTCCATTGCAAGTGAACTAACTAGTTTTGATTATAAACTTAACTATATTTGGTGAAACAAGTGATCAACACCAGGATTTATAAAATCTACTAGCCAAAAATGATCACCACCACTTTGATTAATGTTTTGTTCTTACTAGACATTGGAACATCATCAATGAAGTGTCAAATCCTCTTATTCTTTCTAAGACAAAATAAATATAGATTTGGTGGCTTAACCATATATGGCAAGATTCCTTAAACATCTTAGATTTATAATGTTGGGTTTACTACATTAGTTAAGTGTCCACTCCTCTTTTCTTGTTCTTTTTTCGGGCGATTATACCCCCCCCCCCCACCATGTCCATAATAATCTTTTTTTTTTTAAACTAATTTATCACATGTTATATATAATCTATAGAACCCACAATATGTTGTCACATTAGATCAAGTCTTACCCAACAACATCATAGTATGTAGTCAACCTTAAGATATGATTAAGACCCTTGATTTGCTTGCAAGATTTGGGACAAAGTAGGATCATTAACCAAACATAGTAGGAGTCCCTAATTCACCAAGAACTAGGGAAGATCATTACCCAAAATAACTTGCAACCCCTTTCTTGTTTCCTTCACCAAGAACTAGGGAAGATCATTACCCAAAATAACTTGCAACCCCTTT
The DNA here is from genome assembly GCA_030844895.1 of Ambrosia x helenae. Taxonomy (NCBI): domain Eukaryota; kingdom Viridiplantae; phylum Streptophyta; class Magnoliopsida; order Asterales; family Asteraceae; genus Ambrosia; species Ambrosia x helenae. Next base: position 26,498,481 of record CM061228.1, on the reverse strand, counting down.
CTTTAATCCAAGTCAAACTCTATTTTGGCATGTGTTGATTTTCTTCCATAGTTGACTTCATGTAATGTCACATATGCTTAGCATCTAACCAACATAATCATGAGATTAGTGGCCTTCTAAGGTGTGATTTGGACCTTGGATATGCTAGTAAGATATGAGACATAAGAGTTTGTTAGCTAAACATGAAAGGATTCTATGTAACACAAGGTTTGAGGATAGTTGACTTACCCAACATAGCAAGCCTCAACCTCTCTTTCCTCTCCCCTTAGTCTCTCTCTCGGCCACTCTCTATCCCTCTCACATCTCTCGCTCTCTCTCACGGTCTCTCTCTCTCTCCCTCTATAAATAGGACCCTAAGGCTTCACTAATCACTTGCACCTTCAACACAACACTACTCTCAATACACACTCACATAACACTCTCTCAAGTTCCCAAGCCATCCTCTAAGTTCAAGACTCACTAGAGGTATGAACTACTAACTATATTGTTCTTACATTTATCTTGCAACTTGAAACATACTAGTGTTCACCCAACGTGATTAACCTCACTAAAACATGAACCCAATATAGAAACAAGTGTGTTATCCCTAAGATATATCTATGCATGTATATGTGACATGAATGTAGTGGCATTTCTTTCAAGTATGTATGTATGCATTGGTATATATACATAGATGCCTAGTAGTTTTGAGCTAAGATAATATTATGTTTTCACAATATGTGTAGGGTATGTAAATGTATGTACAAGGCAGGATCTATGAGTGTGTGCCCTACCATGTATATGCATATGTATATATAGTATGTATGTAAGTGTATAGCAAACTCATGGACATAGATATTGATGTGTATGAATGTGCTCAAGTACATACATATATGGGTATGTGTGTATAAGTGTACACCTCATAGACATGGACATCTATGGTCATGTATTGAAATACTTGTACATAGATGCATATATATGCGTGCATATACATACACGAGTACACACATAAGTATGGCTTTGTGTATACATGACAGGGATCAAGTGTAATTGAACATAATGTAACTTGCTTTCAAAGAAAGAACATATGTTTTATATTGGAAAACATGTGTTAGAAACTAGAATCTATTTTCATACAAAGACTACTATATTCAAACAACTAAGACGTCGCCAAAAAAGTCTAAACCAACTCTATCGATAGAGATTGGGTGAACCACGAGTACCATGGATTATTTTTACTTGAATCTAAGGTACCATGTATGGATATAGGACGTATATGTCGAGATACCTAGTTTCGGACATACAATCTTGCTAGACTACACGCGGACTTGAGGTGAGTTCTCACGTCCCCTTTTTATTGTTTTCTATTTTGGGGAAAAGCATGCATTGTTTACTAGTTTTAGAATGAATTCCTAGTCGGCCGGTGTACATGAGACGATATGTTTAGAGTACTCATCAAAGCCCTCGTTCATTAGTTTATCATAACCATTAGCTATGGATATAGCCTAGAAACGCTTGAATAGATCTATTGGGTTGACACCCCCACTCTTGGTTAGTCGCTCTAACCGGATTCATACGATATGAGAGTGCTTGCATTTATTTAATGATGATTCATTGACTTTGTTGTGCAATGTGCGAGGCACCACTCGTCAAGGTTTGGTTATGGACACATGGTGGTTTATCATCATTGTTCTTGGCTAGACAATTATGGGTCATTCAAGGATTTCATTAAAATTTACATTTGGTTTACAATAACCCGTGAACTCACCAACATTTTGTTGACAAAGTTTTTATGCATGTAACTAAATCATGGATGGAACTTGGGTTACGATTGGGAAATCATTCACGACCACCACGTATCGTGTCATCGAAACTTTTGACCCCGCTAAGGATTTTAAAATGTATCTTGTGAAATTGGTTATTATCGAACACGTTTGGTACTTTTATAAATAAATAAATATGAATGTTTGCTCATATCTTGTGCTTGAAAACCTTTCGTGGTTACATCCTGTGTTTCTGCCTAGGCGGGGTGTGAGGGATTGGTATCAGAGCTTAAGGTTATAGCGAACTAGTTTTCTCTAAAAACTAAATTATAATACAACGATTTTCAAACGGAAAGTTTTCCCTGCATGAAAAATGTTTTCATCACGATGCACTGCCCAAGTTCCATGCCCTTTTTCTACATTGCATTCACGCGATAATAGCACATGAGTTCGTAACACTTATCGATGTGTATATGTGTACTTTGGATTTTGACAGGATCATGGCTACCCCTACTTATGTGATTGTTATTTCGGATTCAGAGGATGATTCCTTCGCTGTCCCCGAGACGTCTAGTGACGATGATGTCGATGGTCACTTTGCCGATTCAGAGCCCGGGGAGGATGAATATGTAGACATTATAGGAGATAGCATGCAGCTAGATCCTGTCATGTTAGATGATGAGCCTGGCGTTCCTGTCGATGAGGCTCAGGGCGATGCTGCGGATGCCGTTGTCTCAGCCCCTGTGGCTGCGGAGCCACCAGCTGAGGTCCCACCTGTAGTGGAGCCACCAACCGATGTGCCGGAGTCTTCCCACTCTAGTCGTCTGATTCTTGGTCGTATGCACACTGTATGCACCACCAGGAAACGTGTGCGAAGGCCCCAGACTGTGGAGCCTGTTGCACCAGCCCAGCCTAGCCATGCTGCTGAGTCTTCCGAGCCTCCTCGGAAGAAGTTGCTTAGGAGGTCCCAGGCCCGCAAGGGGACCTTCCTACCTACTGTAGCAGGCTACTTGGCCCATAGCGACGAGGATTTCGACGACGACATCTTTATCTCTGCTCATGGTGTGGAGTCCTCCCAGCTCCCTGCTGACCCTCTTGATTCCGGTCCTCTTGGTACCTTACCTATGCGCCGCACCCTCCACTCGGTGCGTGGCATGATAGGTACTCATGATGATCTGATCTACGATCTCTGTGATCGTACAGATGAGTTGGAGGCCGATGCGTAGGCTGAGGGTTTTACAAGTGCGGACGTATGGAGGCTGAGCATGGGCGTGCCGATGCGTGGAGACGTTTGGACATCCTCGACCAGAAGATGGGCGAGCTGGATCATGGGATGCGAGACGCTATTGCTGCCCTAGTTGCTACCTTTCCTCCACCCCCTCTGTAGTTAGGTTGTAGTTGTGGTAGTTGTAGCTTATGTTACCTAACCTAACGGATGGTAGTATCTTTTGGGTCATTTCATTGTATGGTTTGGGTTTTAGTATTCTACATATTTTGTATCATTATCACAAACCGATGTACTAAAAATGAAATGACGATGTTATGATTTATTTATGTCTCTCTATTATTATCTGTTTATGCCATGGTTTACTTAATTATTCTTGTTATATGTTTATATTTGTATGCCTTGTTGCTATTATATTCATTGGTTGTGTGAAAACGCTTGTCACGGGTATTGTGAAGTTCATGGTTGTTTATTCGAGTGCACATGATTGACAATAATTTCGATAAATATGTGTCTCGTTCTTTTTGTTTCTGATGCAATATAAAGAAGTCATGCTGCCCTGAAAGAACACCCGCAATACTGAGGACAGCACATTCCCAACTACGTCCGAAGTGCTAGCCTGCGTGATTGCGCAAGCCATTGTGCAGCACGACGCTAACCGCACACACTCCAGTGGTGGATTTGGCAGAAATGGCAGGCGAAGGACAAATGACAACGACACTGGTAAAATATCGATTCGCTATGCTCCATATGGCCTTGTAATCACTACTGTTATTGATGATGTTTCATTATCTATGACACAGATGGTGAGAACATGGTTCATGGTAGTTCCTACAAGACTTTCATGGCTTGTAAACCATGAAGTTTCCGTAGGTCGGAAGGAGCGATCAGTATTTGTCGTTGGATCGAGAAAATGGAATCAGTTTTGTATATCAGTGGTTGTGCTGAGGACCCGAAAGTCAAGTACTCTACCTGCACCTTCCAGGATGAGGCGTTGACTTGGTGGAATCTGCAAGTTCAACTCTGGGTAGAGATGCTGCGTATGGTCGCTCGTGGAGCGATTTGAAGTCTATGCTGATGGAGGAGTATTGCCCCCGTAGTGAGTTGCAGAAGCTTGAGTCAGAGTTCTGGAATCTGACTATGACTGGAGTAGAGGTCGCCGCCTACACTACTCGTTTTCATGAGCTGTCTCATCTGTTACCCCACATGGTTACCCCGGAATACAAACGGGTTGAAAGGTACATATGGGGACTCACCCCTAAGATTCGTAGTATGGTAACTGCTGCTGAACCCACCACCATTCAAGGAGCCGTCACCCTCACTCATAGACTTATGGATGACGCAGTGTGTATGGGCGCATTGCTTAAGAAGGAGGTTGAGAAAGGAGGAACCGTGGGTGACAAAAGAAAGTGGTCGGATACCAAGAAGGGTAAAAATGGTGGAAATCGGTCTGGTAAGAAACAAGAGACTGCCCAGGCATTTGTTGCAACTACTACTCCTACGGCTGAGCCGCGCAAGAAATATAATGGACCGCACCCTCTTTACAACAAGTGTAACTATCACCATGTCGGGTCATGTGACAGCATTCGTTGTGACTACTACAAGAAGATCAGGCATCAGACATCCCGCTGCCGTGCTAACGCTGTTGGTAACCCTACCGGGAAACCAGGATTCTTTGAATGTGGTGCTGCGGATCACTTCAAGAAGGATTGCCCGAAGTTGAGGAACAAAGCTTGCGGTAGAGCTTTTGTGATTGGAGCTGGTGAAGCTCGTGAGGATCTCAACGTTTTTACCAGTACGTTCCTCGTTAACAACGCTTATGCTTCCGTACTTTTTGATACTGGTGTCGATTTAAGTTTTGTGTCGACAAACTTTAGAAAGACCGTTGGGGTAGACTCTAGTAAGTTGGACACACGTTACTCTATAGAATTGGCCAACGGTAAGGTTATTGAGTCGGAAGAAGCCGTTGAAGAATGTAGCCTAAACTTGGGAGATCATGAGTTTCGTATCGACTTACTACCAATCGAGTTGGGTAGTTTCAATGTGGTAGTTGGCATGGATTGGTTGTCGAAGAACCATGCGGAAATTGTGTGACGAGGAAAGATTGTCCGTATTCCCCTTCCAAGTGGCGAAGTTCTTTCGGTCAAAGGAGAGAACAAAAGACTGTTTTTCCCTCAAAGGCAATAGTCTTATAACCAAAATTGTTTTTATCAAAAGAGGGAAAGCCACCCAATTGTCTATGATAACAGAAACCGAATTGCCATGGAGAAGAAGCTGAAGAAACCTATGGTGAATTCGGCTAATGACGAACAAAAGGTTTATCCAAAACCTGCTGTGAAGTCATCGGTTGGACCTGTATCTGTTAAATCAGATAAGGTAGCCAAGAAAGTTTCTTTTTCGAATGATACAAAGAAACCAATTGAGGTTAAACAACCTCAAATAAGGATTCTTAAACATTCTGAACAGACTTAGACACCAAAGGGTTCTCCAAGTGCTTCTACATCCTCTGCTAAAGTTGAGATTAAAAGTGAGAAAGTTTTGAATGACTAGAAAAAGCTTGATTCAAAACTGAAAGTTTGTGAGAAGGATTCTTTGAAAGCTAACATTCAAAGACCTAAGACAAAACAGGCTTGGGTCCCTATTAAAGACTAATCTTGTTTTTGATTTGTGCAGGGAGCTCCAGCTGGCCCTGTTAGCAGCCTCTGGATTGTCGACAGTGGAGCTTCTGGGCACATGACCGGTGATTTGACGCTACTCTTTGATATCATGAATATTAACGGAGGTTATGTAGCATTTTCTGGAACAAAGGAGGGTATATAACAATGGAAGGAAGTGTAAGTAATGGAATCGTGAGTTTTGAACGGATATCATATGTGAAGCAGATTGATTATAATTTGCTGAGTGTGAGTCAGATATGTGACAAGAAGTTTTCTGTACATTTTTATGACAAAATCTTGCTACATCTTGAAACCTGGTTTCGTTATTCCAAACGAGTGGATCATGCTAAAAGCTCCAAAAGTGAACAATCTGTACATTCTTGACATGATCAAGGCAACCACAACTCAGGGCCAAGTCACATGCTTTCTGTCCAAAGCTACCGAAAAAGAATCTATCATGTGGCACAGAAGGATGGGACATATTCACCTAAGGAAAATGAATAATTTGGTGAAAAATGGGCTTGTTGAAGGCGTAAATGTGAAGCATTTTAATTTGAACGAAAAATGTGGTTACTGATGAATTTTCAAGATTTTCGTGGGTGATGTGCATGCAACACAAGAGCGAAACATTTAATAATCTAAAAGTTCTGTTTACCCGGTTGGAGAATATAAATGGTTTAAAGATCAAAAGAATTAGAAGCGATAACGGGACGAAGTTCAAGAATTCTCAAATGGATGCATTATATGAAACAAAGGGTATTAATCATGAGTACAGTGCACCATATACTCCACAACAGAGCGGTGTTGCAGAAAGAAAGGACCAGACTCTAATTGAAGCGGCACGAACTATGCTAATCTTCCGGTTATGTTCTCAAATGAAGCCATTCATGCAACATGTTACACTTTGAATCGTGTGTTGACGGTGAAGAAGTTTGGCAAAACTTCTTATGAATTGCTTAACAGACGAAAGCCGAACTTAGAGTTTCTAGAACCTTTCGGGGCGCCATGCACGATGCTGAATCCTAATGAAAAGTTTGGACCAAAAGCTGAAGAAGGTTATTTTGTTGGATATGCGATACCACTAAAACACGTATTTAACAAAAGAACTAAACAGGTTGAAGAGTGGGCGAATGTTGACGTTCAGCGCTATACTCAGAATGTTCAAGGAAGTGGGCCCGCTTGGATGTTAGACTAAAAGGAATTATTCGAGTCATTCAATCTAGAAAGCATGCTAAGCTGTCTTACGATTATATTACGAGTGTGAGAATGCAGTAACTTCACCATTAGTGCGTCCGATCACCGTAACTCTTCCAGCAGCAGCTTCTAATGATACCAATTCTCCTGTCAATAAAGAAGAAATTTTCCAAGAAGCTTCAACAACTCTGGATTCTTCTGAATCGAAAGATGAGGAAGAAATTACTTGTGAAGCGGTCGTGGATAATGCTACAGTATCATCAACAATAAACCCTGTTCTAGATATTCCATCTTCTTCGAATACGGGTAATGATCTAGAGACGGCAGAAAATCTAAATGTTCAAGGAGTGATTCTAGTTCCTGATCATCTGGAATCTCAGATTCATCAGATTCATCAGATTCATCCGCTTGCACAGGTTATAGGTTATCCTGATAGCAGTGTAATGACTAGAGGTCAACTCAGGCGTGCAACTTCACATGATAACATTGGAGCCCTTGCCCTGTATGCTAAGATACAGAAATCGGGTTGTCAAAATGATTGGTCTTTTGCTTGTTATGTTTCGCAGGTGGAGCCGCGGACGTACAAGGATGCTTTACAAGACGAATCATGGGTAGATATGATGCAGCAAGAACTTCAACAGTTTCAGAAACTCAGAGTCTGGACACTGACAGATTTACCACCAGACAGGAAGAAAATTGGCACTAAATGGGTTTTCAAGTGCAAGAAAGATGATCGAGGCGTAATTGTCAGAAACAAAGCTCGATTGATCGTTCAAGGATTTCGTCAAATAGAAGGGATTGATTTCAATGAAGTCTATGCACTAGTTGCGCGCATTGAAGCGATCTGAATTTTTCTTGTGTATGCATCTTACAAAAAAATTAAGGTGTATCGGATGGATGTAAAGAGTGCTTTTCTGTACGGTGTGGTCAAGGAAGAAGTATATGTTGGGAAACCACCAGGTTTTGAGGATCCTATCCATCGGGATAAGGTCTACAAGCTGAACAAAGCTTTATATGGTTTGCATCAAGATCCAAGACAATCGTATGAGGAGCTTAGCATGTATCTTCTTTCCAAGGGATTCAAACGTGGATTGGTAGACTGTACCCTGTTCACAAAACGAACAAAGGGTGACTTGCTTCTTGTGCATATATATGTTGATGACATTATATTTGGTTCTACTAATGAACTTTTATGCAGGGAATTTGAACGATTTATGCAGAAAAAGTTTGAGATGAACGCTATGGGAGAAATGCAATTCTTTTTAGGCTTGCAGGTGGATCAATTGCCAACAGGCATTTTTATTCACCAAACAAAATCTGTTTCTGAAGTCTTGAGCCGATTCCAGATGGATGATTCAAAGCCTATGGATACTCCCATACAAACCAATCACGGAATTGGAGTTGATGCTAAGGGGGAGCTCACAGATCCCTTTACATATAGAACCATCGTCGGATCTTTGATGTATTTGACTACATCTTGGCCGGATATAGTGTTTGCAACATGTCTTTGTGCTAGATTTCAATCGAAGCCGAAACAGAGTCACCATACAGCTGTCAAGAGAATCCTAAGATATCTGAAGGGTTGTCCCTCGCGTGGACTATGGTACCTGTTGGATCAGTATGCTCTTTTACAGTTTACTTGCTTGTGAACACCTATGTGTTTTAGCAAGTTTAATCAAATTTGCACAGCGGAATAAGTATGTAAAGTTACACTATCAACAGGAGTTATTACTCCCCCTGGATGTTTGCATACTAAAGACAAGTTAATGAGAATCTAAGTATTGAATGTGAATGACAATAAATACTCAGATAGATTCTCAGTTAATGAAATGGAAATAACAATAATAAGCTTTGAAGGATTTCAGTTTTCAATTAAAATCGATGTATAAAACAGAGGGATGAACCCATCTATTTATAGACTTACAAATGCATGAACCTTGATCAAAAGCAAGTCTGCAACAAGTTGCAACAAGTTGCAGTCTTGGAACTTGTACAAAAAGATAAAGTAATAATAAACAATTAAACTACTGAAACATAAGGGCGGTGGAAAGATTCTAATACAAGTGATGATGAATGACAAACTATTGATGTGTAGTTTGTCTTCAGTAGTTCTTCAGTGGACTTGTCTAGTTTGACTTCAGAACTTCTGATCTATCTTCTTCAGTACTTATTGAATCCTTCTTCAGTACTTTTGTCTTCTTTCTTCAGTAGTTCTATACTTAGAATAATTTGCAGAAGCATGAATTAGACTAAGGTTTGCAAAAGTGGTTTCCTCAATCCTTTCTGTCCTTACAATCTCCCCCTGGATTGATGAAGCCAAAGCCTTATCTAATTCCTTATTGTTGTTTTCTTTTGTCATTGACTATCTTCCGTATTTCTTTGAACATGGAATTCTTCAATTGATTCAGCTGTTCATCAGTGAGAGATCCTTGTTGAGGTTATAGATGTTGAATTGTTAGCAAGTCTTGTGTTGATAGATTTTTCAGTTCATTCATGGATTTGAAGGCCTTGCTTGTAAGATCTCTTCTTGTCACCAATACTGAGTTGGAATCAGTAAAGGACCATCTATTGATTAGTACTTTAGATTTGTCAAAATATGAAGTATAAGGGACAATGCTGGATCCCTGGGATGCTCCTGAGTGTTGGATGTTCTCTATTATTGTGACTCTCAAGGGATTCACTTCTGTCTTCTGTTTGCACCACATCAAGTAATTTAAAAGTAGGTAAGTGATGTTCAGTAACTACCTTTGTGTGCAGTTTGTCAGTTATAGTCTTCTGGATTTGGTAAGCAAATGTTGAAGGATCCATGAACTGTGTTATCAGAAGCTTTTCTTCAATATCAAAGTCTCCTTGTACCACTGTGTTGCCTTCTAGCAACACCATCTTGAAATCAGTCTTTGTATTGTCCTCTGGCTTTCTTTTGGTAGCAGGTCTTTGTTTAACACCAGAAGTTCTAACTACTGAAGTTTTGTACTTCTCTGGATTTGCAGCCTTGTATCTTTTGTATGTGTCCAGTAGTTTGTCTTCTCTCCATTTTGACACTGAGGCTTTTGAACCATAGTCGTTGGCTACCAGTTCTTCAATTATCTCTGCTCTCTTAGCTTTTCTATCCTTCTCTGTTGCAGTCTTGTCAGCAACAAGTTGAGCTCTTCTTGTTAGCTCATCCATTGAGAGCCCTTTGAGTGAATAGGCTTTTGTCTTGCTGTTATTTGTAATAAAAGACACCAGTTGTTGTCTTTTGTCTTCTTCAGCAATTCTTTCTGTTTCAGCTTGTCTATTCAACTCTGCTTCATAAGCTTGAAGCTTTTCATTTAAGCTCAAGTCTTCCCTTGCTTCCAGGTTGTTCCAGATCTCATCTTCCTTAGCCTTTCTTTGGGCTGCAAGTAAGCTCTTCTCTAGTAATTCTTTGGACATTGAAATTAGAGAAGGGCTTAGTACAGTCATTTGAGTTGTTGTAGGCCTTGGAATAGGAGTTGGTTATTATTCAGTTGGTTTGGAAGGCTCTTCAGATGTTTGTAAGATGGAAGTGTTAACTGTTGAAGTGTTGATAGAAGTATCAACTACTGAAGAATTGTCTTCAGTACTTTCAGAGTCTTCAGTAGTTTCTTCATTATGGCCTTGGGAAGTTTTAGCTTCAACTTCAGTTCTAGAAACATGCCTTTGTTGATCTTCTTTTTGTTTCTTGGATTTTTCTAGAAGTTGTTGTTGTTGTAGAGCCACTCTTGCCTTTATCCTGGCTTCCAGTGACTCCTTTGGTTCCTTAATCTTCTCCCACTTTTTGGCTTCATCCACTTCTGGAAGCCTGCCAGGTTGAGAAGTTCTACCAGAGAGTTCAGCTAGCTGTCTTGAGTTGTTGTCAATTTTGTTGGATAGCTCACCAAGTATTTTGTTTATCACCTTTTATTGAGTTGTGGTTTTCAACTCCCAAGCAATTGTGAAAGATTTGAGGTGATTGGCTATTAGGGTGTTCATCATCTGGTATAGGGAACCATCTGTGCTGCATAGGAGGTTCAGATCTATGCTTGATGACCCAGGGAATTGGGTAGGCATTTTTAGTGAGGGGTGTGTTTTTGGGTGATCTTCAGGATGTACTGAAGATGCCACTCTAGGGGAATCAGGGATCAAGTGGACTTTAACCTGATCTGGTGTGACCAGCTCTTTGAGCTTAGAGACACCAGGTGCAGGACCTTCACTAGCAGCCGTCAATTCATGTTTAGTGGAGTGTGAATCATCATCCAAGTTAATGGAATCATCTGAATCCCTGATGATATCCTCAATGAGGACAGTATCAGTTATATCATGAGCTGGGCCCAACCCAGTTGTCTCATGTACCTCTTGTTCTTGGTTCAGAGGATTTCCTACCTCAGGCAAAAAGCCTTCATCAGTAGTTGCCACAAGTGAGGTCTTGGCTATGTTACTTCTGTCCTTAGGTCCACCACTGTAGGGCTGGCAAATCGTGTCCCTAACAGGTTAACAGGTCTCTGACGCGCGCGAACAAATCAAGTTCTAAACATGAACACGACTCGTTTAACTCATTTATATCTCATGTTTATAACACAGTTTTATGTTTTATGTACCAAAAAAGGGAAATGAAAGACTTTCGCCTCTTAATTCTAAGTATTAAAAAAAGTCAAAAAATCAAATAGTGTACTTTTCAGTCAAACAGGTCTTATCGTGTTTTAACAGGTTACCCATTGCCAGCCCTACACCACTGGGTGGTAAATGAGTAGTAGCAGCCTCAAATGTACCTAAGGTCTCTAAGTTTGGGCTTAGAAACCCTGTTTTATCCACATCTCTTGGGTTAGGGCTATGGACATCCACATTCATGTCAAAGTCTGAAGGTATGTCCCCTGTTTGATGTGGTTGTTGGGGACTGACATGTTCTAATGGGATAGTCTCTTTTAGCCTAGAGAGAAGTTTGGCTATTTCAATGATTTATGGTTCAGGTTCAGTAGTTTAGGGTAGTGTTTCAGCAGTTTCAAAAGAAGGGTGAGTAGTTATGGTTTTCTTGAATTTCTTTCTTTTGAAAAGAATGGTAATTGGGGCTCTTGTGGGGGTTTGAGATGTATGAGACTGAGAGGATGTTTCAGTCACATCTTTGTCAAGTGCAGATTGCACATTGGCAGGTTCAGGCATCTCAACTTCCTGAACTGCCTTTCTTTTAAGGCTCGTGGGTTTTAGTTTTTGTTGTTTTGTTTTCCTGGCATTTTTTTGGGTAAGGGTTTTGAAGATGAGGATTCCAGGGGGACTGTTTCTTGTTCCCCTTGGTCATCTTCTGGCCAGGCAGCCGGTTTATTATGCCTAGAGTATGCTTGTGAGGTTAATGGGTTTAAAATAGTTGTTTTACCCACAAGCACCTCTTCTCCAAGTTCTTTAATTATGCATTGCATAATGAACCTTGGATACAACAAAAACTTTTTTTAGAATTTTGGTGATGCAACACCAACTCATTAAAGAAAAGTGTTGATGCCCTGAATTTTGTTTCATTCACAATGGAATGAAAAAATAGGTTGAAAAGTAGAGGGCATCTTATCATAAGATCTAGTTTTTGGACTCAAACACATGATGATATAATGAAACAAAAGTTTATACTTTGGTTCAAAAAACTTCTTAAAAATAGTAGCATGTGAGAGAGTACCTTGGTAACCATACTCTATCATGGTCAAATGAATTTCAGAGTTTGGAAATTGATCTGGGGCATCCACATCATCTAGACCTAGTCTAATCCCCAAAGTTGCTGGTGTGATTGCCATTGTTCTCCCTTGGATGGTTGATTTGAGGGAGATCACTTGATCATTCACTGTCACCGTCTCCGCATTCGCCCAGAACTCATTTAGAGTTTCAGTATGGATTGGAGGATCAATGTTGAGGGCAGTGAAGTATTGGGATTTGATGACTAAATCAATGATTTCGTCGTATTGGGACCAGTCTTCATGTTTCTCAAAGTAGCCTCTTTGATTGTGTCCCTGTTTCAGTGTAAGAGCCATGTGGTTTGTGTGTGTGTGGATCGAATAGTGTTTTTGTTTGCAGGTTAAGGGTTTGAGAGTGTTTTTGAGAGAGAAAAAGGGAATTTTGCTTTTCGAAAGGATAAGTGTTAAAAAGGTGTTTATCAGAAGTTTAAAACCGCCTTAGGTCAAACTTCTGAAGTGGGAAATGTCTGATTTACCCTTAATGACAAAACTGCTGATGAAGAACAACTATCATCAGTAGTTCCCATTTTCTCTTCCGTAGTTTGTTAACAACTAATGAGAATGTTTATAAACACTTTATTCATAACTTCTGAAGTTTATTTTATCAGAAGTTAATCATTTTTCAGAAAATATTCCCATACTGATGTTTTGTACATCAGTAGTTTCTCTCTTTTTGTTTTACAGAAGTTTTAGAACAAAACATATGTAAGTGAAAAATAAAATATGCGCAGAAAAGTAAAGGAAACACTTAAAAATTTAGCATCCGAAGCATGGATACTAACTTCTGATTAGCTATTGTCACATGCTTCACTTCAATGCTTCACTTCAATCTTGCCTTTTTCATAGCAATCCCTTATGAAATGATACTTGATTTCAATATGTTTAGTTTTTTAGAAGTGAACAGGATTTTGAATGATGCTAATGACAGATTTACTGTCTACAAGCAATGGTGTCTTGGTCTCTTTGATTCCATAATCAAGAAGTTGATATTGGAGCCATTGTATCTGTGATGTACAACTTGCAGCTGCAATGTATTCAGCTTCAACAATTGAAGTTGCAACAGATGTTTGCTTCTTTGATTGCCAAGACACTAGATAGTTTCCCAAGAATTGACAACCACCACATGTTGATTTTCTTGACATTTTGCACCCTGCATAGTCACTATCTGAAAAAGCTGATAACTTGGTATTGCTAGAAGCAGGATACCAAATTCCAAGTGTAGGAGTTCCTTTTAGATATCTGAATATTCTTTTGATTGCAATTAGGTGTGATTCCTTAGGAGCTGATTGATATCTAGCACAGACACATGTTGAAAACATAATATCTGGTCTAGAAGCAGTTAGATATAAAAGGGAACCTATCATACATCTATACATGGTTTGATCAACCTGTTTTCCTTGATCATCTGGTTCAACTTGTGTGGTAGGTGTCATGGGAGTGGAACATGATTTACAGTCTTGTAAAGAAAATTTATTCAATAATTCTTTAATATATTTAGATTGATGTATAAAAGTTCCATTTGTTTGTTGTTTAATCTACAGTCCTAAAAAGTACTTTAGTTCTCCCATTGTACTCATCTCAAATTTTTATTGCATGAGTTTCTTAAATTCATCAAACAGTTTTGTGTTTGTTGAACCAAATATGATATCATCAACATAAATATGAACAAGTAAGACATGATATCCAACATGTTTTATGAAAAGAGTTTTATCAATGGAGCCTCTTGTAAAGTTATTTTTGAGCAAAAAGTTGGAAAGTGTTTCGTACCAGGCTCTTGGAGCCTGCTTTAGCCTATAAAGAGCTTTGTCAAGCTTGTACACCCACTCAGGATGAGAAGGATCCTCAAATGAGAATTCGTTTTAGGATCGTAATCACGAACTGTGATCTCACGAATACCAACCGTAGGGTGCGGAATCCCCTCCGAACGTGCAAAATGATTCAGAAATAAACGTAATCGATCGTGATGAAAACAGATAACAAATCACCGAGCAATTTCCATAAGTTTACTCATGTATTAGATCAAAATATCAACAATTACAATTCAAACTTAGACCTAATACAGAGAATATCACACACACACAAACTAGGGAAAAGCTCAAAATGATAACTCTCTTTCAAAATAACAAACTTTTCCCTTTATATAGCCTCCCACTTTCGCCCCTTTTAAGAGGTCGAAGGTGTTCATTCGACCCCTCGTGGGTTCGAATGAAGCCTTCTTCTTCAATCAATCTACATTCGACCCAGACAAACTACATTCGACCGCTCGACTGGTCGAATGTATATTTAAGCTAATATCTTGAACGTTTTCTGATTATCTGAACCTTCGACATTCAGTACTGGATCACTAGCTGGGGACATACATGAATAATGCACTTACAATCTCCCCCTTGGACCTGGCTAGTGATGTACCAAATCAGAAAATTGTCAATTCTTCAAGTCTTGCAATCATCATCTTGAACGAATTGAAAACTTTCCATCTTCATGCACGTCTGTGTCGAGGTTCTTGTCTATCTTTGCAGTAAGCTTCGAAATCTCAGATAGACTCAAGAAATCTTGGCTTTGTCATTTGTTGATTCAGAGATGAAGACAGACAGCAAATTTGAATTCTTCGATCTTCAATCATTTCTTTTATCACTTCATTTTGACGATAGTTGTTCTGGTGATCATGATGTTCAGGTATGGGTCTTGTTCAGTTACACACTTTGTTGATGAGTCTTGAATAGCGCACCTGTTGTGTTTGATTCTGCAGAAAAAATTACTAAAAACTGCACAAACTACAACCATTGTTAGACACAACAAAAATCTCGGAAGTACTCTTCACATTCCTTTTGACCCTCAATAGTTCTCCCCCCTGAACTATTAAACATTTTTAATATGCACCAGAAACTTGAAAATTTGTAGTCTTTTTCAACTTTTAAGTATTTGAGTATTCACATTAAATATCCCATCATCGGTTATCAAAAATAAAATTAAAAAAAAAACATTTTGATTTTTCAAAGTTTATGCTAAAACACACCAAAAATCTTTTTGAATTTTCAAATAGATTTCATAAAAGTACACTAAACATATTTTTGCAAATTTTCCGGTAAGAGGATCATATCAGTATTGGAACAGTCAGTCAAAACTTTATTTGATCAATTTTCTATTTTTGACATTGAGCATCCTATAACCATTATCAGTATGTTTGTCCACTTAAACTCAAAATCATTATTCATTGTTCAGCATTTCAGATACATTATGGTAATATTAGATACTGAACAATCTATGGTCCCCGCACACGCGACATATTCCCGTATCAAGAATTGCGCAAAGCTTCATCATAACACGTGATTATATTGTAGTTATCCGTTAGTTACAAGGTATGAGGCACAGCGGTGACAGGTCAGCAAATTAATGATTCAAAGCGACTTATGCACTCAAACAGGGAGAGGACTAATATCATACATGATTTTCATCATAGTACTGATACGATGCATTAGATAATCTTTGATCATCATCACACATGTTAAGTTCCTCATTTGGTAACTTCAGGTTTTGTCATTAAAGATCTTTTAATAAGATACCCTGACTGATCTAGGTCCGTAAATTAATACGACAAAATATCAGTTAGGCTATCCCTAGATAACTTTCAATATAACGACCCGAAACCTCCAATTTTGGCAATCTATCAAACGAAATTTCGGTACTAAGACCATATGTTAACGAGACGTTGATCCACATGATTATCAGTTAATGTTTTTTAGGTTTATATCACCATGCTGCACTTTAACCTTTTATTTCAAGCCTACCAATATATAATTGTAGTGGCTACTCAATGTTTGTTCATACATTTTGTTTTCAGAGTAATATGACAGTCCACTAATGTACTATCATCTCCTCTTTTTCACCAGGAAAACTCATTTTGGATTTTCTAAGTTTTTATTTATATTTTTCTGAAAATTTCTCCCCCTAAAAATCTAAAAATAAGCATATTTTTGGATTTTTCAACTTTGTCTATTCTCCTTTTGAAATCCAAGGTCATCAATCCTCGGAACATCAATCTATTCTCCTTTTGAAAAATCAATTGGTTTTTCAATGGATTGATTTGAAGTAGAAATTGCTATTAATTTAGAAAGTGATTTGGGTTTCCAAACACGTTCAGAGTTTATTTTAGACTTTGTTAAAATCGTTTTGATTGTTGACTTTTCAGATTTCTTGTTTGAAACCTGCTTCTGAACGTTGTTTAGAATCTTCTCACACTTAACTGATGAAGACCCAGGTTTAGAATTGTTCTTAGGCTTAGCCTTAGAACTCCCCCTTACCTTAGCAACCTTATCATAATCTCCAGTTTTATTCAAGGCAATTTTGTTACGATTGTCATACACAACCTGTTTCCCCTTTTGTTTCTTGATTGGTTTTGGGGATACGGGCTTTTTGACATTGCCTGAAATTTTAGCAAATTTCACTTCGGTCTTTTTCTGTTTAACATACGGACAGGCAGCAACTAAATGCCCACACTCTCCGCAGTTATAACTGTGACACCCCGCATTTTCATGTTAACTCTTTTACTGAAATCTAGTTAATTTCCATAATCATACGTGGTTAAACACTTAGCTAGGGTTAGTTAAACAGGTCCTTCAGGATGTTATGTAACAATAACATATGTTAGGTGACATTAACGTACGTTATAGTTAGGAAAACCCTTGTCTTGACACACACGCGAGTCCTGTATCCCGAACGTTGGTGATTTGTTAGGCATGCATGATTATATGAATGATTGGGTATTGATGAATGTGGAATAACACGTGTATGTGAATTGCATGCTTATGTGAAGTACTGCGTGTTAGTTAACTTTTACGTAAACGTTATGAGATATGTGCACTTAGGGTAAACATAATATGAATTGATAAAATAGTAGTTTTATATGAGTTGGTATGACTATTATTATCGGGATTAATCTCGAGAGTTAGATAGGGCTATTGGGCTCGCTTATCAGATAAAAATCACTAGAGCCCGATACCTTAGCCCATGATCCAAACATTAGCGTATTGTTTATAAAAAAAAAAACCCTATACACACTCTTTGCGCCGTGGACTAGGAACACCCCCACAATCACGTTTCAATCTCAATCTTCATCAATTTTGCACTAGTTCAAGCAATTTCGGGTGCTATCTTGTGATTCTAGGGACTCTAGCAATGCAAGGTATGTGTTTTACATGTTGTATGATGTGATTTTAGGATGGAAAAATTGTAAAAACTTTGGGAAATATGCATGCTAGAATTGCAAATCAATGTATGTTGAATGTTTATGATGTTTGTTGAAATTGTTGATGAATATTGTTGATAGAAATCATATCTAGAGTATATGGTACGTAAAAACCTGAGATTAAACGAGATAATATGAATGTTATTGTGTTAATATGAGATTATTGCATGATTATAGGGTGTTGAGAATGATTAGGGTTTATAATAGCCATGTTGATAAAATTCTGATTTTCTGACAGATTCATTGTGACGAATTGTAGGGCTGTTATAGGGTGATTAACATTTGTAATCTGATTGTTTTCTGATGCTAAGACATAACTTATGATGTTAGCTTTTCAAAAAGTCCAAAATCATGCGTTTTGGACTTGTTTTGATATGTATTCATGATTTTATAAGTTTAAAGGTCATATCAGATTTTCGGAATTATAAATTGGGTCAACTTTAAACGGTCATAACTCGAGATTTACAAAGGGTTAAGTTATGAAATTTGGACAGTAGGTCAACATTGGAAAAACTTGGCTTTTCCAATTGGATTCACCACGTTTTGGTGAATACACAATTTTTGGGAATTTTTCTACTAAACTGACCTGCTGTGGAAATTTTCTGGACATAGCAGTGTTGTACGAATTTTAATAATTTTTGTGTTTGGTTGTGAGACAACACAAAAATATGGGTTATCAAATGAATCCCAATGAATATTCAGTAAAAATTTGGGAGTTTAATTCGTTCGTTAAGTATTTTAAATAATTCGTTTTTCACAGCGTACAATCTGCTCTGAAAACGCAGATTGTGTAAGGGATGTTTACGTGACTATTTGGAGTCTTATATGGTATGTATTTGACATGAACTTGCATGAATACTTATATGAGATGTGTACGAGGTATTAAACAGATAATAATCAATATGATCACCAACAGGATACGTAGGACTTACTTGTGCATGTAGAGTCATTAGGTGTCACTACACGGTTTGAACTTTAAAAGTCTTGGACAAACGAGTTGTATGGTGTGTTGATTATGCACATATACTCACTTAGTGACATTTGTAATAGGGAGTTGGTAGCTCATTTCTGTTTGAGGAATTTGGATTATCAAGGTGAGTTTCACTACTCTTTTCTCAAAAGCATGCGTCTCGGGTTGAGACAAAGTACTTAACTTTTTCTAGTCCGGGTTGGGACTACTATTTTCTAGTCCGATTTGGGACTACTTACACATCCTGGGTTGGGATGCTATGGATCCTTGTATGGGTCGGTTTTTGACTCCTTGTGTGAGTCGGGTTTTTGCTAGTTCGCAAACTGTGTCCTTGATGAACTAAACCAACTCTATCATCTGTAAGTCCTTCACATACCGAATGAGTTGCCGGGTTATGGCAAGCGGGTTATTAGTTGATAGCGCTATTACGTCTGACAAACCTCACACCGGCTCGGGGAGTGCGGGAGTGAACTATAACTTAACAGATTTTATCATTGTTGATAGGCAATGATGTAAGGCATGCGGCTCACATTTGTGGCTACACGTACATCAGCAGTTCGGTATATCGGTGTTAGTTATCATGAATGGGTTAGCTTCCCTTGACATGCGATGAACTAGTGTTTACACGGTTCTTGGAACCAACTCAATTACTTGTTTACGTGGTTTTGGAAACCAGCGCATTTACATACTCATTTACTTTACTTAGTGAACTCACCAACATTGTTTGTTGACCCACGATATACATGCTTTTGCAGGTAGTTAGCTTCCGGTGCCAGGATTAGAAAGCACTGCACACTTCACTGCATTTGGGGTCTTGGGCATACACCTAAATTACATATTATGCTTTTATGTTTTCTTTCATATGGTTTTAATTTGGGCGCGTTGTTTTGCGCATGGATTTTAAAGGTTTAAATTTGGTTTATGCTTCCGCAACTTAACTAAACTTGGTTTTTGAAAACGAACTAAATGGTTTGGGCATTTAGAGTTCGTTCATATGACTTATGGCTATGGGATCCTGGTATGTCATGCGTCTCGCGGTATAAACACTGCAGTGGAAATTTGAGGGTGTGACAGATTGGTATCAGAGCCAGGTTATAGTGAACTAGGACTGCATGTTGAGTCTAGTCTATAATCATCATAGCATAAGTACACTCACCATTTAAGTGCACAAATAGCTTTTAGCTACATATATCTACAACATACGATTTCGGGAGATATGTTATCTTCCAGTTCTAGACCTAATTCTGAACACGTCAATGGTGGGAACCCAGGGTTACACCAGGTGGCGCATTACTGGGAGTAGTATCCTAACAAACCTCATGGATGAGGAAACAACAATTGTACAGGGGAGAAAGCCCTTGCGAGCGTTGTGGCGCACGTACACAGGAAAGTTGCACGATGCGCATGACGTGATAGCATCAAACCGAATCAACTGTGAAGAAATTCAAATACTGAGACTTATCCTTTTTCACTGAGCAAGGAGACAATTAGTTTCTGTTCCTTGTTACTTGACCTTTCTTACTTCCATTTGAAATTCAGACGGGACTGGGTTATCGACAAAAATACATTTAAGTAAAGATTGTTCGATATTATCAATTGGAAAATCTTTGTTGAAAATTAATTTGTCCTGTCCTACCAACATATAGGATCCTTCAACTCCTTCAGGAAACTTGAATATGAGTTTCTCTTCAGATTCAGGTTCTGAAGTTGTTACCTCATTTTCAGTTTTCTCTTCAAACACAGATTTCACCTTAGATTCAGAATCAACAACACAAGGTGTTGTGATTTCCAACTCTGATGTGGAATTATTCTTTGAAATAGTGTTATGAAGTTCTGAAATCTCTTTCTTAAAAGATCCAATTTGATTCATAAAATGTCTTTCATTATTTTCCAAGATTTTGTTTTCAATTTGAAATCTTTCAAGTTTATGTGTTAAGTTCTATTTGTCCTCAAGAAGTTTTAGTGTTTCATTTTTCAATTTGACACAATCAGAACAATTAGCATATTCAGCATTAGATTTTACCTCAACATCTGAATTATTACCATTTTCAAATCCATTCTCAGAATTTACATCAACATTTGAGGTATCACTTTCTCTTGATTCACTCTGTTCTGAACTCGTATCAGAACTGAAATCACTCTTTGACAATTCACTTAAATCAGCATTCCCCATTTGTTTGACAAGACACACAACATTACTTTTAACACTTTCTCGGTTAACAAACTCATTCACATAAACCATTTTATCAGTTGGTTGCATAGCTGGTCGTGTAACATATTGTTGAATCTTAGATGCAACAACTTGTTCCCATGTTAGCTTTTGTTGCATTGCAGCTTTTATCTAATCATCAGTTCTTGATACAACCAAGTAATTTATCATTTTTCAACAAAAATTATTTCAAAAATTTTCTAAAATCAGGCTTAACCAAATCAAAATTTTTTACACCTTAAAATTTGAAAAATATTATCCTAAAATGCGTAGGTTCGAATGTGGAAATAACCAGTCTTATTCGACCTTTTACAAGGGTCAAATGTGTCCCAGTCTAACTTCGACCTTAAGAAACGTAATTGAGGGTTCGAATGTGAAAAATTTCCAGGTTCGACCCTTTTCACTGACTCGAATGTGAAACTTGAAACATCAAACTCACGTTCGACCACTTAAATCCCACGTTCGACCTCCCGTAAGGTCGAATGTAAATCACTTCGTCGAATGTACAAATTCAACTCACACAGCTTCTAGTTTCGACCTAAAAATACCATTTTCGACCTAAAAATCTCAGGTTCGACCTAAAATACTCTAGGTTCGACCCTAAAACTTCACATTCGACCTTTTCAGGTCTGTTCATCATCTTCAACATCAAGAACACGAATCTGATTGGTTTTTGACAAAATTTTCACCAAATGTAATTAAATTTGATAGGTTTTGTGCGGATTTGAATTTAGACAAACATTTGTGAAAGGATTTTTGAAAACAACATCAAATTCAACTCCAATTTAATCAAAAACCATGTTTTTATAAAAAGCTTCAAAATTTCTTGGGTTTTGATCTTTAAACCAGAATTCTAATCTGTTTTGCTTTCGTCAAGAAGTAAATGCACAAAGACTCATTGTAACGCGTGATTATGCTTTCGTCATCTGTAATTTTACAATGTATGAGGCACAGAGGTATACAGGTTAGCAAATCAATGCTACAAAGTAACTTGTGCACTCTACCAGGTTGAGGGCTGATATCACTCATGATTTGCATCAATGATTGGATACGATGCATTAGATTATCTTTGATTATCATCATACATTGAAAGTTCCTCAATTCGGTAACTTTAGGATTTGGCTTTACAACTCTTTTATAAAGACACCCTATCTGATCTAGGTCCATAATGACTTACAGCAGAAGATCAGAGAGGCTATCCCTAGATAACTAATAACATAACGACCCGAAACCTCCGAATTTCGTACAAATATCCTATCAAACGAAATTACGGTACCAAGACCATATGCCCATGAGGAGTTCAGCCACACATCAATTCATTTGATATGTATGTATCAGGCACGCAATAATAGGTCTACGAAGCCTATCAACACATCACACAGACTCAAACACACGCCTTATATTGCATTACACTTCTTTAGGATGTGTCAGATCCCCACAGATGTACTATCATTTCCCCTTTTTCTCCTGGAAATCATTTTGGATTTTTCTCATTTTTATGGGTTTTTGGATTTTTCAATGTTTTTGATTTTTCTGAAAATAAATTCCCCCTAAAATGTAAAACATATTTTTGGGTTTTTGTATTTATCTGAAAAACAATAAAAACTAAACCTAAAAAGCGATAAACCGAGGTGGTGATCAGTCTTATTTTTCTTTTATTCCGTTAGCTTTTAAAAGATATTCAAATCGTGATTTATCAAAAGCTTTGGTAAAAAGATCTGCACGTTGATAGTCAGTGTGGATTTTGACCAAGTCGATCAACTCTTTTGAGTAACAATCACGGATAAAATGGTATTTGATCCGGATATGTTTAGCTTTCGAGTGATTGACTAAATCTTTTGTTAATGCAATTGCGGCCTCATTATCACAGTATATAGGTGTTTTAAGAAATTGCAAACCGTAGTCTGCCATCTGTTGTTGTATCCAGAGAACTTGTGAGGAGCAGCTTGATGCTGAGACATATTTTGCTTCACATGTGGAAAAGGCGACTGCAGTTTGTTTCTTCCATTGCCAGGTCACGAGCCTGCTCCCCATAAACTGGCATCCAGCCGTTGTGGATTTGTTGTCTTTGTCACAACCTCCCCAATCTGCATCACTAAAAGCAATTAGGTCAAAATTATCATCATTAGGGTACCATAGTCCTCTCAACGGATAACCCTTCAGATATCTAAGGATACGTTTGACAGCTGCAAGATGAATCCGTTTCGGCTTCGATTGATAACGTGCACAAAGACATGTGGCAAACATTATGTCTGGTCTGGAAGCGGTGAGATACATCAGAGATCCGACGATTACTTGTATGTAAAAGGATCAGTTAGCTCCCCCTTAGCGTCAACACCAATCCCGTGATTAGGTTGTATCGGGGTATCCATCGGCTTTGAATCATCCATCTGGAATCGGCTCAAGACTTCAGAAACGTATTTAGTCTGGTGAATAAAGATCCCCGTTGGTCTTTGATCCACCTGCAAGCCTAGGAAAAACTGCATCTCTCCCATCGCACTCATTTCAAACTTTTCCTGCATAACACGTTCAAATTCTCTGCACAAAAGTTCATTAGTAGACCTAAAAATAATGTCATTAACATAAATTTGCACTAGAAGCAAGTCATCCCCTGTTCGTTTTGTGAACAGTGTGCAATCTACCAAACCTCGTTTAAATCCTTTGGATAGAAGATACGTGCTCAGCTCCTCATACCATTGTTTTGGAGCCTGGTGCAACCCATAGAGAGCTTTATTCAGAACGTAGACCTTATCCCGGTGAATAGGATCTTCAAAGCCTGGTGGTTGACCTACGTAATCTTCCTCCTTGACCACACCATAAAGAAACGCGCTTAACGTCCATTTGATACACCTTGAATTTCTTGTAAGATGCAAACGCCAGAAACATGCGATTAGCTTCTAAACATGCAACCGGTGCATAAATCACGTTATAATCGATTCCTTCAACTTAATGAAAGCCTTGTACGACCAATCGAGCTTTGTTCCTAACAATCACTCCTCTGTCATCCTTCTTACATTTAAACACCCATTTAGTTCCTATCTTTTTCCGTCCTGGAGGTAAATCTGTCAGTGTCCAAACTCCAAGTTTCTGGAACTGTAATAACTCCTCTTACATAGCCTCTACACAAGCATCATCCAAAAGAGCATCCTTGTATGTCCGCGGCTCAACCTACGAAACATAACAAGCAAAAGACCAGTCATTTTGAAAACCTGATTTTTGAGTTTTAGCATATAAAGCAAGAGCGCCAAGGTTTTCTGGTGAGTTTGCATTCCTCAGTTGACCTCTCGTCATCACACTGCTACCAGGATCACCAATAACCTGCTCGAGCGGGTGAATCCGATGTATCCGAGATTCCGGATAATCAGGTACTTGCACTCCCGTCTGAGTAGTCAAATTCTCTGTCGAATCCAGATCATTACCAAAGTTTGATGATGAAGCACCATTTGGATTTAGGTTCACTAGAGGTGTCTCTGTAGCAATATCTGGAACAGCTTCACTTGTAACATCATCGTCTTCTTCAGATTCCAATGAATTGAAAGTTGTGGAAGCTTCTTGAAATACCTCTTCTTCAGCTGTAGGAGCGTTGGTATCATTAGAAGTTGTTTGGGGGTTTACGGTGATCGGACGCACCAATGGTGATGTCACTGCGTTTTCACACTCATAGTATAATCGTAATACAGCCTCTTCAACCAAGCTATCTAGATTGAATGATTCAAAGAAATCCTTGTAATCAAATATCCAGTCTGGGCCGCTACCCTGTTCATTCTGAGTATACCGCTGAACTTCAACGTTAGCCCACTCCTCTACCTGACGAGTTCGTTTGTTGAATACCTGTTTGAGCGGGGTTGCATATCCAACAAAGAATCCTTCTTCAGCATTTGGTGCGAACTTCTCAGATGGATTAAGCATTGTACACGGAGCTCCAAACGGTTCTAGATACTCTAAGTTCGGCTTTCGTCGATTCAACAGCTCATAAGAAGTTTTACCAAACTTCTTCACTATTAGAACACGATTGAGAGTATAACAAGCTGCGTAAATTGCTTCATTCCAGAACATTACTGGAAAATTGGAATCTGCAAGCATTGTCCTAGCCGCTTTAATAAGAGTCATGTTTTTGCGTTCTGCGATACTGTTCTGTTGAGGGGTATACGGAGCACTGTACTTGTAACACCCCAACCGATGGTGGAAAAATCGAGGTGTCACGTAAGAATGTGTATTCAGTAGCACATGGTATTCAAGTTTTAATTGAAATTTATTTAAAGGAAAATATCCAAAATTTGAAAATACATAACAAGTCTTGAAATTCTAATACATCAAATAGCCAAACAAAACATAAACTTCAAATTGTCTCTTCCTGCTAGCTCTAGACTTCAAGCATCATTATTTCCTGTTGAATTGGTAAAAATGGGGGGGGGTCAACTAGAAGTTGGTGAGAATACATAAGCCATGTTAAGCAATTAAGTTTAAGAATAATAAAAATTTAGCAATTCATATGTCTATCGTAAGTTTAAGTCTACATGAATAAACAGGAAGTATAGTATGCACATAATCAAACCTCCGACAAGTTTAGGTCCGTCCCGTCATCCACGGTTCACCTTAATATCACGTTGGAACGATAACAATCACCCGCGCTCCCCATAAAAGATGGTCAACGAATCTAGGTGGGATTGTCAATCCAATAGATCTATTATTGAGTATCGCCGGCTTGGCCATAGCTAATGATTATGTAAGTTTAAGTTTAAGTCTAATAGTATTTGTCTAAGTCATGAGGCATTAAAGTTTACAACTAGACATGTATGTAGAATTGCTTAAGTATAAAGTTTTAAGTATAAAGAATTGCATAAACGAGGTTATGTAAACTCACCTTAGCAAAGTGTCAAGTCTCGAGAAATAGAATATGTGTAGCCCAAAGTTGCCAAGTCTTACCCTATGTATAAGGTAATAAATAAGTCTAAGTCTTTCTAGTCTACAAGTATTTTCTAGGGTTTCGAATTTGGGGATAAGTATTCGTTTGATTAATAATTAAATTGTTTATTAAATAAGAGAAATTCGATAAATAAATAAACAAAAGTCTTTTTGTAGGTTTTAGATTAAAGATGGTCACATTATAAGGTTTTAACTATGAAAATAATTTTTATAAAATTATTTTCTTAAAAATAGAATATTTAGCCTATTTATTTCTATTTGTCAAAATATAACTTTAATATCTAAAAATATTAAAATAAAAGAATTTTTAAATTATAATTTCTATTTCTGTTCTAAATGGACAGAAATAATTTATATAAAATTTTGGTGCAAAAATATAGAAAAATGAATTTATTATGATTTATTTATGATTAAAATAACCAAAAATCGATTTAAAATATTAAATAAATGATTTTTTGAAAATAAAAATTTTTCAGAAATGTTTAATGTTTTATAAACTCAGAATAATTTTTATGGAAATTTATATAATCGTTTTGATATTTTTATAGAATTTTATAATTATAATAGAATAAACTTGTAATATTTATTATATATAATAAATAAATAATTTTTGGAAAACTAAAAATTGTATAATAAACTTTACTATTAAAACATCATAACATAATTTTTTGTAGAATTTATAAAGCAATTTTAGTATTTTAAAACCATTTTTAAAAATATTGGTGAATATATATATATAAGTCTAAAGGTTAAAAAAAAAAGTTTTGCTCATGCTAGGAATCGAGCCAGGGTCTGGTGACCGGTTCGTGTTTTATATCACAAGTCCAGACCATCTGGTCTGGACCCTGAGAACGATTAACCATGGTTTAAAATTAAATATATAGTTATACTTGAAACAATTTATAATCTTTATAAAAGAAAGGAAAAAGTGTGGGTGAGACGGGACTCGAACCCGCGTACCCTCGTATACAAACAGACGGCACAACCACTTGATCTAGATCAGTAGTTGTGTTTGTTTTGTTTCTGTTTTAATTAAATAACAAGGTCTGCAGTGTTGATTATCCCCAAATCGTGGTCATCGAACCCTAGATTCTTAATAATCAAAATTGATAACCAATAGCCCCTTATATGATGGGGTTATTGTTCGTAGGGTGCCGAAGATTAAAACCCAACAACAAATAGAAAACTTACAAAGAGAAATCGTGATAGAGGCTCGGTCAACCGTAAAGTCAACTGTGCGAGCAATTGGAGCTTGAAAGGTGTTTTGTAGCAGAAATTGAAGGTGGAGAAAGAGAGATCGGTGAGTTTAGCTTGCAATGAGGGGCTCAATTTATAGTGGAAGGCTCGAGTGATGCGAATTGGTTAGTTGACCCGATTAAATGCCATGACGTGTAATTGGTTGGATTAAGGCAAGTATTGAAGATGATTCAGCGTGTATAACACGCGTTTTAGTCAAACATTTACATAGTTTACCATATTAGGATTTAAAAATGCGGTATTGGTTTGAATTTTGAAGGGTGTTCGTCGCAGTTGACTTCTCATAAGTCAACTGCACCTCCAAACTTGTTATATATATAATTACATCAGAGTTAAATACCAAGACCTGTGGTAGACCAGCTGGTTTAATGTTGTATGTGTATGGTTGAACCGGCCATTGGCTCGGGTTCGAATCCCGGCCCATGCCATAATTTTTTGGCAATTATATCAATAATATAATGATATTATATGTTTATAGTATGGTACTAGGGGTCCAAATGCGTCACGATATGTTTTTAAAGGAACGATAAATGATAAAATTCGACATTTTATTAATAATCATCGTAACGTACAAAGAATTCAATGCGAAATGTTACAGTCTCCCCTAGTTTTAGGAACTTCATCCCGAAGTTGGAGTTGGAGAGTCTGGTGGGAAAAGGTGTGGGTACTTAGACCTCATCTGGTCCTTGCGTTCCCAAGTGAACTCTGGACCTCGTTTAGATTCCCAACGAACCTTAACGATCGGAATGTGACAGCGCTTGAGTTTCTTGACTCCAGTATCCACGATCTCGACAGGTTTCTCGATAATGTGCATAGTTTCATCGATCTGCACATCTTCAAGAGGGACATGGAGGTTCTCATCTGCTAAGCATTTCTTGAGATTCGAAACGTGAAAGGTTGGGTGAACATTGCTTAACTCAGGTTGTAGATCAAGTTTATAAGCCACTTTTCCAATCCTGTCAAGCACTTTGAATGGGCCTACATATCGAGGAGCTAGTTTTCCCTTTCTACCGAAGCGAATCACTCCCTTCCAAGGGGATACCTTAAGAAGTACAAGGTCCCCGACTTGAAATTCCAAGGGCTTTCGACGTTTATCAGCATAGCTCTTCTGACGACTTCTAGCCTTGAGAAGATTATCCTGGATGAGTTGGATTTTGTCTGTGGTTTCCTGGATCAGTTCAGGTCCAGTGATCTGGGCTTCACCAACCTCAGTCCAACAGACAGGTGAACGACACTTATGACCATAGAGTGCCTCGAAAGGAGCCATGTTAATGCTGGCATGATAACTGTTGTTGTATGAAAACTCGACCAAGGGAAGATGAGAATCCCACGCGCCACCAAAATCGATGACACATGCCCTGAGCATATCCTCAAGTGTCTGGATGGTCCATTCAGTATGACCATCTGTTTGAGGGTGATAAGCTGTACTCAGGTTTAACTTGGTACCCAAAGCGTCTTGTAAAGAATCCCAAAAGTGAGAGGTGAAACGACCATCACGATCAGAGATAATGTCCAAAGGTATACCATGGCGACATATGATTTCACTCACGTACATCTTCGCTAACCTTTCCGCAGAATATTTCTCACGAATAGGTAAGAAATGGGCTGACTTGGTCAAACGGTAAACGATTACCCAAATGCTGTCAAAACCTTTGGGTGTACGAGGGAGTTTAGTGATGAAGTCCATTGCTATGCTCTCCCATTTCCATACAGGAATTTCTGGTTGTTCAAGCATACCAGATGGTCGTTGATGTTCAGCCTTGACCTTTGAACAAGTAAGGCATTTTGCAACGAAAAGAGCGATATCTTTCTTCATACCAGGCCACCAATACGAATAACGAAGATCTTGGTACATCTTGTCAGCTCCAGGATGAATAGAATAACGAGAGTTATGAGCCTCATTCATAAGAAAGGTACGAAGATCATCACGGTCAGGAATCCAAAGTCGATTGAGAAAATAAAGTAGGCCATCAGGTTTGGTTTCAAGTTGAGTCTCAGCACCACAAGACATTTCCTCGTACATGTTACCTTGGGTGACTGAAGTATGTTGAGCCTGGAGGATACGATCCTGAAGATCAGTACGAACTCTTGCACAATGAAGTTTGATGCGCTCTTTACGACTAAGTGCGTCAGCCACAACATTCGCTTTGCCAGGATGATAGCGAATCTCGCAATCGTAGTCGTTAAGTAACTCAACCCAACGTCGTTGCCTCATGTTAAGATTTTTCTGGTCGAAGACATGTTGGAGACTTTTGTGGTCCGTGAAAACCACACATTTGGTTCCATAAAGATAGTGTCTCCAAATCTTTAGAGCAAAGACGACAACGCCCAATTCAAGATCATGGGTGGTATAATTCTTTTCGTGGGTCTTGAGCTGTCTAGACGCATAAGCAATAACCTTGCCTCGTTGCATGAGAACACAACCAAGACCTTGGTTTGATGCATCACAATAGACCACAAAATCATCATTACCATCAGGTAGAGACATGATAGGAGCTTCACAGAGTTTCAGCTTAAGAGTTTCAAATGTTTTCTCTTGTTTTGGTCCCCACTCATAAGGTTTACCCTTGTGAGTTAAGGCAGTGAGAGGAACAACGATCTTGGAGAAGTTGGCAATGAATCGATGATAATAACCAGCCAAACCAAGGAAAGAACGGACTTCTGTTGGAGTTTTAGGAACACTCCACTCTTTGACAGCTTCGATCTTAGCAGGATCAACATGAATTCCGTTCTCATCAATGACGTGTCCCAAAAATTGAACTTCCTTAAGCCAAAATTCACAGTTGTTCTTTCTTTAGGAGACCCAAAATTGAGTGAAGATGCTGTTCGTGATCGGATTTTAATTTTGAGTAAATTAAAATGTCGTCGATGAAGACGATCACGAATTTGTCAAGGTAGGGTCTACAAACCCGATTCATTAGATCCATAAACACTGCGGGAGCGTTGGTCAATCCAAACGGCATGACCATGAATTCGTAATGACCATAACGTGTACGAAAGGCTGTCTTGGGAATATCTTCATCGTGGACTCTAAGCTGATGATAACCAGAATGAAGATCAATCTTCGAGAAGTGGGTCGCTCCTTGTAGTTGATCGAAAAGATCGTCAATCCTAGGCAAGGGATAACGATTCTTGATGGTGAGTTTGTTGAGTTCACGATAGTCGATACACATCCTGAGAGATCCATCATTCTTCTTAACGAACAAAACAGGGGCTCCCCATGGAGAAGAACTGGGGCGGATGAAACCTTTATCAGAAAGTTCCGGTAGTTGACTTGCAAGTTCTTGCATCTCAGAGGGTGCAAGACGATAAGGAGCTTTGGCGACAGGATTTGCACCAGGAACAAGATCGATCCTAAATTCCACTTGTCGAGCAGGAGGCAGACCAGGTAAATCCTCTGGAAAGTCTTCAGGATAGTCCCGAATTATTGGAATGTCTTGGATACTTTTGCCCTTGTCTTTTTTTTTCTATCACGTTATCCAAGAAAGCCATATACCCCTTTCGTAAGTATTTTTGAGCAGTAGTACACGACATGAGTTTAAGCTCACCACAAGGCTTCTCACCATAGATCTTCAAAATATCACCAGATTCGAGAGGAATGCGAATAACTTTCTCAAAGCATAGGATTTCAGCACGATGGGTTGACAGCCAATCCATGCCTACTATGACATCAAAGCTTCCAAGATGCATAGGAATGAGATCGATAGAGAAAGTATGTTCATCAAGGTTCAACACACAGTTACGAATAATAGAATCAATCGAGATAGACTTCCCATTAGCTACCTCTACCACTAAAGGTTCCTCTAGGTTAGTTTGGGGTAAGTTAAGTAAGGGTTCAAACTTTAGTGATACAAATGACTTATCAGCACCCGAATCAAATAATATGGAAGCATAGTGGTTATTAACGAGAAACGTACCATTAACCACCTCGTTGTTGTCGCGGGCCTGATTAGCATTGAGGTTGTATGCGCGACCTCGAGCACCTTGGTTCTGGTTGCGGTTCTGGTTTTGGTTTTGGTTCTGGTTTCCAAGTCTAGGGTAAGCATCCCTATAATGTTCCGTACTACCACATTCAAAGCACTGGCCACGAACAGGACTACCATTTTGAGCATTAGGAGCTGGATTATTTCTGGCAGGGTTGTTTTGAGAGGCAGGGGCTTGGCAAGTATTAGCAAAGTGTCCATACCGCTTACAGTTATTACATTGGCGGCATGGTCTCTTAGCAGCATGGTAATACTGGCAAATGTTACAAAGAGGGTGGTTCCCGACATACGGTTTCTTGGCTGGGGTTTGCACTATAGGTGGGATGGTAGCAACCATGTAGTTCCTAGCCTTGCGCTTCCTGTTGGTTGAGGTCTCAGGCTTAACCTCAATAGCGGGCTGAGGAGTGTCTTTTGCAGCAGTCTTATTGGTGTTCTTGCGAAAAAGAGTACCGTTCTTCACATGATTATCGGTGACAGTAGCCGCCAGGCGTATGGCTTCCTCCAAGGTGGCAGGATTCCTTCCCCATACCGTGTCCTGGATTTGCATAGGTAGGCCACTGATATACTTCTCGATGGCTACAGGTAGGGGAGTAACTTTATGGGGCAACAACAAACTGACCTCGTGAAAGCGGGTATTATAAGCAAGGTTTTCCCCACTATCCTGAGCAAGGGTGTGGAACTCGTCTTCCAGTTTCTTAACCTCGTTACGGGGACAAAACTCATCTTTCATAATCTCCTTGACTTGATCCCAGGTCATAGCAAGTGCAACTTCAGCTCCGCGGGTGCGCTTTTCCTCATTCCACCAAGTGAGTGCTCGTTTGTGAAGAACACTCATGGCATAACGGACCTTAAAGTTATCGGGGCACTCACTGTTAATGAAGGTATTCTCAATACCCTCGAACCATTGTAGAAGACCCGTAGCTCCTTCATCTCCACTGAACTTAGGGGGATTACAGGTATTAAAGTGTTTGAGAGTGCAAGCTGGGAGACCATTCCCGTTTCCATTCCCATTTCCATTGTGGTTTCCATTTCCATTGCCGTTTCCGTTCATCTGGATGACTTGAGCCAGTAAGTTAGGAACCATAGTTGCGATCTGTTGTGCCATTTGTTGGGAAATGATCGCAGCCAGTTGAGCATCAACGCCACTGTTGTTGTTGTTATTGTTGTTGTTGAGGTTGGTGTCGTGGTTATGGTTGTGGTTGTCGCCACCTTCCTCATGGTTCCCACCATTTTTATTGCGAGTGCTGCGACGTGGAGGCATGATCTGTAAGAGACACAATGAAATGAATGAGGTAATATAAGGAATGTAATCATTTATCCATTAATTAAAACGAATAAACGAAAACGTTGACTTATCAAAGATTCTAGATTCTAATAACATAATGAAGACATGCTTTAGCCTATAAGTGAACACTCATCTCGAGAATTCCCAGGTAGGCATCCGGGTCCCTCGTCTGATTGGGATATATGTGCAATGCCAGCCTAGACAGAAGACTCAGAATACAGGCGTTCACCCTTCCAGATTGCACGTGTTCGTTATTAAAATCTAGAACTTCGACGAGATCTCAAGGTGGTTCAGGCTAAACCTGAGGATTTTGTCCTATTAATCTAATGGTGGATCAGGATTGCAACAGACGAATAAGAGCAGTCAACTTGTAAAGGCTTAGGGTTGTATAAGGTGTAGGATAGGGATAGGATTAAGGAAGCAATTAGGGTTACAAGTAAGAGAAGCAAGTACTGTTTTAAATCCTTAAGGTTATAGTCTAGATTATTTTTCTAATAACCTAATTCCCTATAACCAAGGCTCTGATACCAATCTGTAACACCCCAACCGATGGCGGAAACATCGAGGTGTCACGTAAGAATGTGTATTCAGTAGCACATGGTATTCAAGTTTTAATTGAAATTTATTTAAAGGAAAATATCCAAAATTAGAAAATACATAACAAGTCTTGAAATTCTAATACATCAAATAGCCAAACAAAACATAAACTTCAAATTGTCTCTTCCTGCTAGCTCTAAACTTCAAGCATCATTATTTCCTGTTGAGTTTGTAAAAATGGGGGGGGGGTCAACTAGAAGTTGGTGAGAATACATAAGCCATGTTAAGCAATTAAGTTTAAGAATAATAAAAGTTTAGCAATTCATATGTCTATCGTAAGTTTAAGTCTACATGAATAAACATGAAGTATAGTATGCACATAATCGAACCTCCGACAAGTTTAGGTCCGTCCCGTCATCCACGGTTCACCTTAATATCACGTTGGAACGATAACAATCACCCGCGCTCCCCATAAAAGATGGTCAACGAATCTAGGTGGGATTGTCAATCCAATAGATCTATTATTGAGTATCGCCGGCTTGGCCATAGCTAATGATTATGTAAGTTTAAGTTTAAGTCTAATAGTATTTGTCTAAGTCATGAGGCATTAAAGTTTATAACTAGACATGTATGTAGAATTGCTTAAGTATAAAGTTTCAAGTATAAAGAATTGCATAAACGAGGTTATGTAAACTCACCTTAGCAAAGTGTTAAGTCTCGAGAAATAGAATATGTGTAGCCCAAAGTTGCCAAGTATTACCCTATGTATAAGGTAATAAATAAGTCTAAGTCTTTCTAGTCTACAAGTATTTTCTAGGGTTTCGAATTTGGGGATAAGTATTCGTTTGATTAATAATTAAATTGTTTATTAAATAAGAGAAATTCGATAAATAAATAAACAAAAGTCTTTTTGTAGGTTTTAGATTAAAGATGGTCACATTATAAGGTTTTAAGTATGAAAATAATTTTTATAAAATTATTTTCTTAAAAATAGAATATTTAGCCTATTTATTTCTATTTGTCAAAATATAACTTTAATATCTAAAAATATTAAAATTAAAGAATTTTTAAATTAAAATTGGTATTTCTGTTCTAAATGGACAGAAATAATTTATATAGAATTTTGGTGCAAAAATATAGAAAAATGAATTTATTATGATTTATTTATGATTAAAATAACCAAAAAATCGATTTAAAATATTAAATAAATGATTTTTCGAAAATAAAAATTATTTCAGAAATGTTTAATGTTTTATAAACTCAGAATAATTTTTGTGGAAATTTATATAATCGTTTTGATATTTTTATAGAATTTTATAATTATAATAGAATAAACTTGTAATATTTATTATATATAATAAATAAATAATTTTTGGAAAACTAAAAATTGTATTATAAACTTTTCTATTAAAACATCATAACATAATTTTTGTAGAATTTATAAAGCAATTTTAGTATTTTAAAACCATTTTTAAAATATTGGTGAATATATATATAAGTCTAAAGGTTAAAAAAAAATGTTTTGCTCATGCTAGGAATCGAACCCGGGTCTGGTGACCGGTTCGTGTTTTATATCACAAGTCCAGACCATCTGGTCTGGACCCTGAGAACGATTAACCTTGGTTTAAAATTAAATATATAGTTATACTTGAAACAATTTATATTCTTTATAAAAGAAAGAGAAAAGTGTGGTGAGACGGGACTCGAACCCGCGTACCCTCATATACAAACAGACGGCACAACCACTTGATCTAGATCAGTGGTTGTGTTTGTTTTGTTTCTGTTTTAATTAAATAACAAGGTCTGTAGTGTTGATTATCCCCAAATCGTGGTCATCGAACCCTAGATTCTTAATAATCAAAATTGATAACCAATAGCCCCTGATATGATGGGGCTATTGTTCGTAGGGTGCTGAAGATTAAAACCCAACAAAAAATTGAAAACTTACAAAGAGAAATCGTGATAGAGGCTCGGTCAACCGTAAAGTCAACTGTGCGAGCAATTGGAGCTTGAAAGGTGTTTTGTAGCAGAAATTGAAGGTGGAGAAAGAGAGATCGGCGAGTTTAGCTTGCAATGAGGGGCTCAATTTATAATGGAAGGCTCGAGTGATGCGAATTGGTAAGTTGACCCGATTAAATGCCATGACTCGTAAATGGTTGGATTAAGGCAAGTATTGAAGATGATTCAGCGTGTATAACACGCGTTTTAGTCAAACATTTATGTAGTTTACCATATTAGGATTTAAAAACGCGGTATTGGTTTGAATTTTGAAGGGTGTTCGTCGCAGTTGACTTCTCATAAGTCAACTGCACCTCCAAACATGTTATATATATAAATACATCAGAGTTAAATACCAAGACATGTGGTAGACCAGCTGGTTTAATGTTGTGTGTGTATGGTTGAACCGACCATGGGCTCGGGTTCGAATCCCGGCCCATGCCATAATTTTTTGACAGTTATATCAATAATATAATGATATTATATGTTTATAGTATGGTACTAGGGGTCCAAATGCGTCACGATATATTTTTAAAGGAACGATAAATGATAAAATTCGACGTTTTATTAATAATCATCGTAACGTACAAAGAATTCAATGCGAAATGTTACAGTATTCATGATGAATTCCTTTGTCTTCACAAAGAGCATCCATCTGTGCGTTCTTGAACTCCCTCCCATTATCACTCCTAATTCTCTTGATCTTCAGACCATAGATATTTTCCAATCGAGTGAACAGAACCTTCAGATTATTAAACGTGTCGCTCTTATGATGCAAGCACATAACCCATGAAAATCTGGAATCGTCCTCTGTAACCACAAGACAGTACAATTCACCAGCATGACTTTTACGCTTGACAGGTCCAAACATGTCCATGTGCAAACGCTCAAGTGGTAATTCAACTGAATTGACTTTCTTTGGTTTATGGGATTGTTTGTGCTGCTTTCCTTTCTTGCAACTCACACACTTGTCATTCAAATGAAAATGTTTAACATTCACACCTTCGACAAGTTCATTCTTCACCAAATGATTCATCTTTCTAAGGTGAATGTGTCCCATGCTCCTATGCCACATAATTAATTCTTTTTCAGTAGCCGTGGAGAGGAAACACGTGACTTGGCCTTGTGTAGTCATAGCTTTTGACATGGCGAGAATGTACAGATTGTTCACTGTCGGTGCTTTTAGCATAACCCACTCTTTTGGTAGAACGATTCCTGGCTTGAGTATATAGGAAGATTTGTCATCAAAGAATACCGAAAACTGTTTATCACAGATCTGACTGACACTTAGCAGATTATAATCAATTTGCTTCACGTACGAAATCTTCTCAAAGCTCATGATCCCATTACTTACACTACCCTCCATAGTAATGTATCCTCCTTCATTCCCTGCAAACGCTACGTATCCTCCATTGAGATTTCTGATGTCAAATAGTAGCGATAAATCCCATGTCATGTGACCAGAAGCTCCACTGTCAACAATCCAAAGACTGCTCACAGGGCCAGTTGAAGCTCCCTGCACATATCAAGTAAAAAGATTAGATTTTTTGGGGGACCCAAGCCTGCTTGGTCTTGGGTCTTTGAACATTGAGTTTCAAAGATTCTTTCTCACAAACAGATTGATTTGAATTGATCTTTTTCTAATCAATTAAATCTTTTTCAGTTTCAGCTTTCTCATTCACTTGTGAAGATGAAGCACCTTGAGAACCCTTTGGTGACCAATACTGTTCCGAACGTTTCAAGATCCGGATCTGATATTTTGGGGTCTCAACCGTTTTCTTTACTTCGTCTTTAAAGGAAACTTTCTTGGTTACCTTCTCTGATTTAACAGAGATAGGTCCAACTGTTGGTTTGACTGCAGGTTTTACAGGTACCTTTTTGCTTGTCAACAGTTGTGTTCACCACAGGTTTCTTAAGCGGTTTTTCAATGGCCATCCAGTTACGACGGTCATATGTTATCTGACAATTTTCCCTCTTTTGAAAATATCTGCTTTGGTTATAAAACGGTGCAGGTTGAGGAGCAAATCGTCTTTGTGGATAACAATGATTATCGACTGGACTCTGGTATTTTTGCTTCACTTCAACCTCGTGCCTTTTGTGCCTAACATACGGGCAGTGAGCAAGTAAATGCCCTCTCTCCCCGCATTTATAACACGCACGGTATTCCTCAAAGTTGTTCTTGGCGTTCGACTTAGCATATGTAGTGATAGGATATTGATCATCCACACACCTTCTTCTAAGACTCTCAGAAGCTGGGTCCTTGGAGTAAGTCGGCTCAAGAAAACTGCTAGCCTTCTCCTTTGGCTTGATAAACTCTGTGACATAAACCTTTAGTTCTTTTGGAATATCCAAATAAATTTTCTTTAAAACCTCTGGAGGTACCTCATTTGTTCGCTCATGTTTTGGAAACCAAATGGTACTCTCCTGCCAAATTTTCTCAATCTTGGAATAGTTGGCAAATTTGATTAGATATTCCTCGTCAGAAATTGTCTTATCGGATCCTTCCATCCGATAGAAAACTTTGACGGGTTTGTCACATTGTTCATTTTCTCAACTAGCTTAACTGATTGATTTGCTCGATGAGCGTTAGCCATGGGATGCATAATCTAAGATGGTGACACTGGTTCATTTTTAATAATGTGATTTTCAGCAGGAATATCACACACCTTCTCAGATTTGTCATCCTCAGAGTCGGAATCATCAGTTACAGCAATCACACCTTCATCATTTAGTCCCAAAATAGGTCTAACATCAGAATTTGGGTCTCCCACACTAGAGGTGTTAGACTCATCATCCGATGTCGAGTCAGACTTAACATAGCTCTCTGGTGATATTGAATGCAAAGTATGGTTTTCAAATAACACAGGAGATGGGACTGCCATGTAGTTTGCACTACTTGACTGTGAAGGCTCCTCAATGATATGATCAACAACCTATGCAATATGTTTATAGCTTTCAAGCTTCTTGTTGACCTTTTCTGCAAAGCACTTGATGGTAGCCATTTCAAGTTTTGTATTTTCCAATTCATTGATATAGTTGTTAATGGCTAATTGTTTTAAAGATAATGTCTTTTTAAGATCAGAAATGTCTTTCTTGTAACCATCAAGCACTTTATTGAATTCTCGTGCTTCTTTTTGATACGATTAACAGTTGATCTTAGCACTCTCAAGCTTAATCTTGAGTTGCTTATTATCCTCTGTCAATCTATCGCATGCACCACAATACCTCTCACTATTCATATCTAAATTAGATTCAGAACTTACCTGCTTTGGAGGCTCAGTCATCTCCATCAATGCAAAGTGTGCTTCCTTTCCAGCAAAGAATTTAGAATAATCGATTCTCGTAAAAGCATCATCCACTATGCACGATTTGCGTGTCATCAGAAAATCAGCTTCGCAAGAAGTTGATCGATATCTTCATCTAGTGAGTTTACACTAGCTTTAGAATCGTTCTCCGTATCATAATAAGCTGTATCACACTGTTCAGGAACATCACTAACATAGTCAAGGATCAATCCCGACTTCTTCTCAACACAAACATCACTTTCTTCACTCAACTCTTCAATCTTTACTTCAGACATCTTCGCATTCATCAAATCTTCTTCAACAGACACCGGCTCATCCAAATCCATCTTCTGTGCAACACACGCCACATTACCAGTAGTAATCTCCTCAACACCGAGTTGCATACCAGTCCAGTCAAATCCCTCATCTTTCTGAATCACCAAGGCCTGGTTCTGGTTATATGATTGGGTTTGGGTATTTGGTGTAGAAATAGGAATGATAGTTCTGGTTGGGTTGTGTGGTGTTTGATTTTGGTTCTGGTTTTGTGTAGTGGTTTGTCTAACAGTATTGTTTGGTGAGGTGTTTTGGCGTTTTTGATAATTGTTTTGTTGTTGAAAATTTGAGTTGTTTTGACTTTGGTATGATACCTGATTTTGACGGTTCTGATAGTTGGTGTTGAAAGGATTCATGTTCCCCTGCTGTGCTGGCTGTGTGCATTCTCTCTTGAAGTGACCTTTCCCACCACAGTTAAAACATGTCACTTTGGCTTTGTTGAAGCCATATGTGGTGTTTGGAGAAGTAGAAAGATCAGTTCTGCCCGTCTTCTCAATGAACTCAGTCGCTCTTCTCATAACACTAGCAAACGCCCACTGTATGTCAATGAGCTCCATCTCTTCTTTGTCTATTTGCGCATAGTCCTCACTAGTTAGATTGTTGTTACCAATTTTACTAGCGACTAAACCGTTATAAGAAGCGACCATAGCAAAAACCAATGCTACATGTTGCTGTGCAACTTCAACAGTAACATTGTTCAAGTTCAAAGTCTCCAACACAATTGGACTCTGATTAGATTGACTTGGGTTCATTTGGGTTTGATTCATTTGAGGAATATAGGATTGTTGTTAGGTTGGTTTAAACTTGTAGAATAACAAGCAGCTTGTTGCAATGGTGAAAATGGTGGAATGTAGGTAGTAGTAGGGTATGATGGTGGGATATAAGATGAAGTTTGAGCAAGGTAGTTTATGGGAGCTTTGGGTGGTTCAACAATACTTGATACACAAGCAATGCGTGGAGCAACAGTAGAACTAGAACTAGAACTTGAACTAGCTAGAGATGAAGATGTACCGCCATGGTATAACTCTGGATTTTGAAGAACTTGTGCTCTTTTCGCCTTCCTCTTTTCTTCCATCTCTTTGTTTTCAGCTTCTGGATAAACTCATTGATGGTCCAATATTGGTACGCATCCTTCTCCTTGAGTACCTCGATGTGTTGATTCCAGTATGGTGGCAATGCATCAGCGAACTTGTCCACCAGCTCAGACATCGGTATATTGATCTCATAACTTGAAAGTTCGGTCAATAAGTGACAGTACCTCAGAATCAACTCCTTCAGCGTCTCATTTCCCATATAGCTGAAGTTCTCAAACTCTTTTCTTAACTCCTCCATTCTTAGCTTTCTCGTCTTTTCATTCCGATCGTGAGGATTCCTTAACATATCCCACAATT
This sequence comes from Ambrosia x helenae, assembly GCA_030844895.1. NCBI lineage: Eukaryota > Viridiplantae > Streptophyta > Magnoliopsida > Asterales > Asteraceae > Ambrosia > Ambrosia x helenae. Next base: position 26,458,555 of record CM061228.1, on the reverse strand, counting down.
GTTTAGAAGTGGTGCACGACCCAAACTGATGTAAGAGATCAGTGTTAATGGCCTGGGACAGTTGGGAAAACGCCTTCTTTTCTACTGCAAACTTATTTTTCTCGTCCTCAGCAAGACTCTCTAACGGAATTGGCTCACTGATGTGTGTAAATGTATATATAAAAATAACACAAGTTTTAATTAAAACGACTCACCTAAAAACTACACACGCACGGCAAGTGTACCGGTCGCAAAGCAGTAAACAGATAAGACCGAGTATCGAACCCAAAGACGTGAATGCAACTCTAGATCACAACCTATACCGAATACTAGCCTAAATAAATATATACTTAAATGGGGGGTTAAACTAATAATTATAAACTTAAAAGAAACTAAATATAAATAAAGTAACCTCAGCTGCTTTTGGGAACTAGGAACTTGGAGAAATCGGATAGGAAGAAGGCTGGTTACTTAGGTAAAATCCCTAGACACTAGCAATAAATCCTGAATCTGGTAATTAACTTGAGACCCTATTCTTACCTAATAAACCTCCTGTCAAGGATAGCTCACTAGACTTAAGGCGGGACAAGTGTAGAAATGCTAAGATGGATCTGGATCGCCCTAGCGTACCAAAATCCCACAGAAATCAGATTAAAACCTCTCCTGGATTAAAACCCTCAAACTATGAAGCAGACTTAAACTCTACTGAAGAAAACCTAGGAAAACTCTAAACACGGACAAGTAGCGACTCCCGCCCTAGCGCTTGCCAACTACCGAACAATGCCTAGTTAGTCACCTAGCAATCTCGAGTTAGATTTCTCACCCTCAAGAATGGACTGCACGTCTTAGTTAAATTTATTATATTAGTTTGTTATACTTGTGTCGTACTCCAACTCCAAATACTAGCACGCTAACCTAAGTTGACGAACTAGATTGATTTCAAGACCTAGGGGGTATCTCTACATGCCTAGCTCCACAAAACCAATAAACAAACTTCAAATAAAAATAACACCAACACACATATATCAAATCCAACAATAAAATTAAAATCATGTAATCCTACACATCAAAATTAAAAACCAAGAATCATTAAAAACTGCAAATTACGTGTCTAGTTCATAAACCTAAGCAACCATAAAAGTTTTAGTTCATAATCTTTATAAACATCACAAAATAAATAAAATACTTTTAACCATGTCTATAAAAATAATAAACGAAAACTAAACCTAACCCACGGCTCGTTGGCTCTTGATCTTTAACGTGCCCGTGGCCTTTTCTCCTTCCGGACCCTTTCGCTCGTCACCGTTCTTGGCCGGTCCCTTTATCTTTTGTGCAATTGAATGAAATTGCCTCTGGCCGTGCGATTCAAAGAAAAATTTTCAAATGAATGATAATTCTTCTTTTTTTAAAACCCTCGAGGTTGCTGCCTTTTGTGAATGAAAATCTTTGTTTGGGCCTTTGGGCCGTTCCAATGTGACAACCAATGTCACCAAAATTTTATTATTATTATTATTATTTTATTATTATTATTATTATTATTATTATTATTATTATTATTATTATTATTATTATTATTATTATTATTATTACTCGGTGCTCTACACTCGGGTGTTCTTGGCTTGACCAAAGTTCATCGTTTACGCTCCAACGTTCACACGAACACCTACCAAAATATAAAATAAATAAATAAGTACTAAAAATTAATAAAAATCTATACAATGATAAAAAAATAGGCCAACAAACGAATACACGCCTAAAACTACTAAAAACTATATACAAAAGACTCAATTATGACTCAAAATACATAGGAAAATAGATGTGTTTTACGACACATCAAATATCCCCACACTTGACTCTTTTTCGTCCCTGAAAAAGAATTATGCTATGGAATCACAGTTAGGTTTACATCCGGTTTCAAAACATAGGTTACTTAATTAATAATCTACTAACGTGTTGATTGCGATTGCAGGTATATTGATCCTCTTAAACCCACACCGGTTTCCAAGCCCCTTTTTATTTATGTTAAGTTTATGTTGATTAGTCTATCTAGGGTCTCACTCGAAGGAAGCCACAGTTCCTCCTAATCCCGCCTCAAGCTTATGAAGCTAAAGGAACGACCAATTGACCATTTCCCAACCGTCTTATGTAGAAAACCAAGAGAATTTAAAATCACTTTTTTTTTTTTTTTTTGCATACTTAACTCAGAGGGTGTGACCAATCCAAGTCGCTATCCCAGTGGCCAGGCACCTTAAGCTTCAGCATTTTTTTTTTCATCTCAGCATACTTAACTCAGAGGGTGTGACCAATCCAAGTCGCTATCCCAGTGGCCAGGCACCTTAAGCTTCAGCATTTTTTGCTTTGATCTCTAAATTTTTTTTTAGTGCTTAGAAATTCTAACGGTTTTCTACTTATAACGGTGCTTCTTATACTATTTTTGGCGGTTTCGGTCACCCCGTTTCTCCTAGATGAGAACCCACAAAATAGCCTAACATAATTAATTTATTACTTTTCAAAGGAAACCTTTCTACCGGCCGAGCCTACCCACATATCCCAAATCAGACACGTTTTCAATCAATTTTAATCTCTTATTATACATACTATTTGAAAACCGGACACCTAACTTTACCTATCATTTTCCATATTTTATATAATGCAAACTTCAAAATCAGGGACTTTTTTTTTTTTTTTTTTTGACTTAAAATGACTTTATATACAGACTAAACGACAGTTTCCCATCCCCACACTTAAACTCTACATTGCCCTCAATGTAGGAATAGAGAACGACTCAAAATAATAAAAAAAAATTCCGAATACAAAAATAAAAAAAAAACGAGGGCAAATTGGAAAGGACTTAGCTGGTTAATTAATGCGTAAGCTCTAGTCCAATCCAGCTCGATCGTATAGCATTTTGGTCGCGATCGGCTCTGACACAATGGTAAACTCTCGGGTTGCTTCAATATAACGTACAAGTCCAGAATCACCCGAATGGAGATTGAGTACGGGTGGTGCAATCCAAACCTGCGCAAAACAAAAACAACAAAACCCGAGCATAATACCGAACCACACAAAAATAAAAAGACTCAAACTACTAACTTAGACTCAAAATATAACAACAAACAAGAAAACGTACCTGCGTGGCAAAATGGCGGTGAATGGTGGTAGAATCAAATGGGTAGAAAAGAAAAAAAAATCTGGTTCTCGCTCAACGTGAAGGACACTGGTGATCACAACACGCGTTGCTAGTGAAAAAAAAATATATATAACTTTCCGGGGTAATAGCTGGTCGCATGAGGCGAACAGGTCAGCCCAGACTCCTCACATTACGTGAAAAGTCTTTTTTCAGAGAAAGTTAACTAATTTTTTTTTTTTTTTTATAGAAAAATTCTCTTATTACCCAAACCACTACCAAAACTCCCAGTCATAAAATATATAGAGAGATAAATACATGGGATCCGCTCATGACGAAATTTCCTCTACCCAAGCAAACACGCAAACTTGCAAACAGACTCAAAGACGCAAAAAATTAAAAAATAAAAACCTATGAACCACTACCGATTGACAGACCACAAATAAAAAAAAATGAAAAGCTAAAAAAAAAAAAATAGGTATAAATATAAATTTACAAACTCTACAGAGCCTCCCCACACTTAAACTTAATCAGGGGGCTTCTCTTTTATCTGGACCCGATCCAACCCATTTAATTCCACCCGGTCCATATTATTTAGCAAAATTAAATTAGTGGAATTGAAAAATATTTTATCGAATTTAAATGGGTCGGGCCACCAATATTTAAATTTACCTGGACCAAACCTGATTCTTGGCATGTAATGAGGGGACTTGTTGTCTCTGCAACTCCTGACCCTCACCCTGTGTCGGTCCAGGTGCCTCTTCGCCTTCTCCCGTGGTGGTGGCCATGGTGGTGGCACTAGTAGCAGTGTAATATCCAATGCCTGCACGGGCCGGCTGTGGTGTTCTTCTTCTTCCACCACTGCTTCTTTCTCATCTTCCTTGTTTGGTGACACTTGTTCAAAATTTTTGTCCACTTCTGGGGCTGACAAATCAACCAACTCGTCACCAAACTCTGCTTCCCCATCAGCTGCTTCTTCAAGCAGGTTAGTGGTGTCTTCCTCTTCCACCACTTCTTCCTCAAACAGCCAGCCTGTGGATTCTGAAAAGTCCATATCTTCCTCAGTCTCCCCTATCTTCTCCATCATGGCTTTCCTATGCGCGTCCCAAGCTATCCTTTCTATCTCCTCATCATCACTCCAGACATCTGCCTCCCAAGGGTATACTACTGAACTAGAGATCTGGCAAGGCTGCTCATCCTGCTGAACCAAAGGTGGGACTAAGGCGTCCATTATGGTCTCTGGCTCTAACCCTGAATCCTGCAAAATATCATCCTCACAAGACAAGTGTAAAGAATCATATGGATCAGTTAAATCATGCACAGAATCAGATGAGTAAGGACAAACAGTTTCAGCAACGGGCCTAATGCAATCAGGTAATGTAAATGTTACCATCTCGTCTGGGTCATCATTTGTGAAATAAACCTGCTGAACTGGAGGTGGGACTTCAACGTCCATTATGGTCTTCAGTTCATCCACCCGAGCCTCTAGCCTTTTAAGTGCCGCATCTTGTTCCCTCAAAGAGTCGGTGCGCTTGGATAGCAAAGAATCGATATCCTCGAGCATGAGCTGTTGTTTAGCAACTAAGGCGGCAAAATCGGGTCTAGTGTGAGACGAGACATCCCGATAATCGGGATGTTGATAAAAATGTTGGCTAGGTGGATACTCTGACGAGCTCCCACCATGCCTTTCCTCATACATCATAGCTTGTAGACGATCAGGCCGACTTTTTATTCTATCTAGTGATTCAGATGTTGCAGGGTTAAACCACCGGTTAGCCTGTGGGTATAAAGGTCGGTATGGCTGATATGGCTGCGGCTGCAAATACGTGTTAGAACAATAATCCGTGGAATACCCCGATGAATATGAATGAGGGCATCTTATGGTAAAATGGGGTCCTCCGCAGATCTCGCACATGATAAAAAAAATTATATATTACGAATAAAAAAATTAATAATAAGAAGAAAAAAAAAATAAAAACAAAAATTATTCACAAAATAGTAGACTAGAAACGGATCGGATAATTCTCAAGAGTGCAAATTGCGTTCCCCGGCAACGGCGCCAAAAACTTGATGTGTGTAAATGTATATATAAAAATAACACAAGTTTTAATTAAAACGACTCACCTAAAAACTACACACGCACGGCAAGTGTACCGGTCGCAAAGCAGTAAACAGATAAGACCGAGTATCGAACCCAAAGACGCGAATGCAACTCTAGATCACAACCTATACCGAATACTAGCCTAAATAAATATATACTTAAATGGGGGGTTAAACTAATAATTATAAACTTAAAAGAAACTAAATATAAATAAAGTAACCTCAGCTGCTTTTGGGAACTAGGAACTTGGAGAAATCGGATAGGAAGAAGGCTGGTTACTTAGGTAAAATCCCTAGACATTAGCAATAAATCCTGAATCTGGTAATTAACTTGAGACCCTATTCTTACCTAATAAACCTCCTGTCAAGGATAGCTCACTAGACTTAAGGCGGGACAAGTGTAGAAATGCTAAGATGGATCTGGATCGCCCTAGCGTACCAAAATCCCACAGAAATCAGATTAAAACCTCTCCTGGATTAAAACCCTCAAACTATGAAGCAGACTTAAACTCTACTGAAGAAAACCTAGGAAAACTCTAAACACGGACAAGTAGCGACTCCCGCCCTAGCGCTTGCCAACTACCGAACAATGCCTAGTTAGTCACCTAGCAATCTCGAGTTAGATTTCTCACCCTCAAGAATGGACTGCACGTCTTAGTTAAATTTATTATATTAGTTTGTTATACTTGTGTCGTACTCCAACTCCAAATACTAGCACGCTAACCTAAGTTGACGAACTAGATTGATTTCAAGACCTAGGGGTATCTCTACATGCCTAGCTCCACAAAACCAATAAACAAACTTCAAATAAAAATAACACCAACACACATATATCAAATCCAACAAAAAATTAAAATCATGTAATCCTACACATCAAAATTAAAAACCAAGAATCATTAAAAACTGCAAATTACGTGTCTAGTTCATAAACCTAAGCAACCATAAAAGTTTTAGTTCATAATCTTTATAAACATCACAAAATAAATAAAAATACTTTTAACCATGTCTATAAAAATAATAAACGAAAACTAAACCTAACCCACGGCTCGTTGGCTCTTGATCTTTAACGTGCCCGTGGCCTTTTCTCCTTCCGGACCCTTTCGCTCGTCACCGTTCTTGGCCGGTCCCTTTATCTTTTGTGCAATTGAATGAAATTGCCTCTGGCCGTGCGATTCAAAGAAAAATTTTCAAATGAATGATAATTCTTCTTTTTTTAAAACCCTCGAGGTTGCTGCCTTTTGTGAATGAAAATCTTTGTTTGGGCCTTTGGGCCGTTCCAATGTGACAACCAATGTCACCAAAATTTTATTATTATTATTATTATTATTATTATTATTATTATTATTATTATTATTATTATTATTATTATTATTATTATTATTATTACTCGGTGCTCTACACTCGGGTGTTCTTGGCTTGACCAAAGTTCATCGTTTACGCTCCAACGTTCACACGAACACCTACCAAAATATAAAATAAATAAATAAGTACTAAAAATTAATAAAAATCTATACAATGATAAAAAAAATAGGCCAACAAACGAATACACGCCTAAAACTACTAAAAACTATATACAAAAGACTCAATTATGACTCAAAATACATAGGAAAATAGATGTGTTTTACGACACATCACTCACCCGTGTTCTCCAAAACCGGAGCAACATACCCCTTAGCAATCATTTGCCAAGATTATGTTCCTTCTAATCCCATTCCCTCTAGATGAATCTTAAACTTGGTCTTCCATTGGTTGTAGTCTACCATTTCCATCAACTTTGGTGGACGACTCCCACTACCCAAAGATAAGTCATGAATAAGTGTCGAAATCGCATTGGTAGTCTGAGAGTGTACCGCCGCTGCTGCAACTCCCCGGTAATCAGCCATAGGTTGTGGTTGTGGTTGTGCAACTTGTTGGGACATAGAACTAGTCATTGCCAAATAGTTAATCGGTTGGGATGGTTGACTAGTCGTCTGAGCAGCTACCGACCAAGGATCCATAGTTGTCTGCTGTTGTGGTGTTGTATTAGGTCGTGGTGTTGTAGGAAAGTTCCACATATCGCTCTGAAAATGATAAAACACGAAACGATTAGAAAAATTTAACAACAGTTTCTACGTTCAACCATTTTGAAGTATCGTGTGGTCGAATGTAAAATTTAATCCAGATTCGACCGTTTGACAAGGTTCGAATGTAGAAAATAAAAGACTCGTTTCACTTTCGACCAATTTAACCCACGTTCGACCACCCGATTGGTCGAATGTGCCACTTATGGTCGAATGAACAACAACACACTAAAACTTTCTAGGTTCGACCAAATAACACTCCACGTTCGACCAAAAACTCCTTGGTTCGACCTAAAAACTCCACTCTCGACCAAATCTCCCTAGGTTCGACCCTTTCATTTTGAAAAACGGTTATACTTTGAAAATCAGTTATTTTGATCCAAAATTTTCAAATGTTGATGAAATTTGATGATCTTATGCAGGTTTTGCTTCGGATTGGATTTGGAACAAGTTTAACAAAGAGAATTTTGAATTTTATCCATGAAAGCAAGTTCAAATCAATCAATTATCACCAAATTCAATTGTTCAATGATAAACAGAAAAGTTTTGATCAAAATTGGGTCCAAATCAGCTGTAATATTATCAATTTGTGGTTGTTTGATCCTTATGGCTCTGATACCAATTTGTATGCGTATAGGATCGACTAATCAACAAAGAATATGATCAAACAAGTTCAATTCAGGTGCGGAATCCCTGAATTGATCATAAAATGATAATAAAACTAGCAAAACACACAAATCATCATAAACACATTCATCTCATTCATTAACATAATCATTTACACTTGGAGAACTTGTTTATAATGATATTAATCAATTACAGAATGGACAAAAACCCTAGGGAGAGACACACTTTGAGAGGGAAATAAAAATGACCAAAAGTTAAACATTCACAAATGATCCAGCCTTATATAGACCTGCACATTTGCCCAAATAGCTTGGTCGAATGTGCAGGTTCGACCGTTCATATAGGGCGAATCTGGACATATATACATGTAAATCTTCATTCGACCTCTCAGAGTCTCCTTCGACCATCTGCTTCTACCTTCAACCAACCAAAAGCCACATTCGACCACTCGATATCAACAAAACATATTAGAATTCGCAATTTAATAGCACTAGTCGCACTTTCGTGTATCTACATTTGGTATCGGTATCGGTATTGATTTTTTGGACTTTTCGGTATCGGTATTGTCGGGATCGGTATTGGTTCGGTACGGATACCGTCCCGAGCTCATCCCTAACCACCACTACTTTTTCTCCACCGCCACCACCTGCCACCACCACCACCACCCCCCACTTGCCAGCACCACCCCCAACAGCCAACACCACCTTAGGCTTGAAGAAGCAAACAAACACACACAAACACAAAGCTTATTCTTTATCTTCAATAACCTTCTCTTGCTTATACATCAATATGGCAGGACGTGTGCTTAACACTCATAATAATAATAATAATTCCTCCTCCACTAAATTCTTGTGAAGTTACGACGACAATATCCTTCCCCGTTATCCTGACGGCAAGTTCTGTTAACACGACGGTCAAACTCGCATCCTCTACGTTGACCGCACATTTCTTTCTCTATTTAGCTATGAAGCTTCATTTAATTATTAGAAAACACAATTAATTAAAAGAATCTACAAATCGAATTAGTTTTGATTGACATAATTGTTGGTGAAGCTAGGTGACTTATGTGGAAGCTCTGCCTTTTTAAGGTGTCAATCACCAACAGAAGACGTAATTAACGATTTGCACTTGCATTGTCGGATATAAATGACTTAATGGTGTGTGTGTCACCTACTTTGATATCTACCATTGTTACCCAATTGATAGCTACGACATTGTTCTTTACCTTCTTAAGTGCATTTTCTAAATAAATATAATAATATTACCCAATTGATCCGATCTGTATTTCTTTGAGGTTGGGGTTGTGCAGATGGTGGTGGTGGTGTAAGTGGTGGTGGTGATGGTGGTGGGTGGGTGGGTTGGGGAAGAAGATGGGAGGGTATAAGAGTCATTTCACCCAAAAATTAAGGGTATAATAGTCATTTTACCAAACACTAACAGAAAACGTAACGTCCATTAGAAGGAGGGACGTAAAGTGTTAGAAAATGAAACAACAGGTACTCAGGGTGTTAAGCTTGGGCTGAACTTGTTAGTTTAGGCAAACCACAAGAACGAAAACTGCAAATTTCTCAATGAAAAATAATGTCCTAACGTGGTAGTTTTATGTTCCGGATTAGATAATAATAATGAAGGAAGCTATATCCTAACCATGGGCGTAGCATTCAAAGTTCGAGGAGGGGCGGTTGACCCATCCGATTTTTTTTAGAAGTTTTGAGTATATAGTCTTCGTATGGATTTTTTTTTGGTATATACGGTTTCGACCCCCCGTTTAAAAAAAATAGTTATATAAACCAAAATTTTAACCCCAAAACAAAGTAAATGTAAAGCTCAAATCCTAAAGTCCTAAGCCCAACAACCATATGAGCGGGATAGTAGATTCAATGAGCAAGCGATAGAGTTGTTATCTCTTATCTACTTGAGCTCGGCTTGGTAAAAAGCTTGAAACGAGCCGATTCTTATCGAGCCCGAGCTTCAGCTTAAAACAAAGCTCGTTTACTAATCGAGCCCGAGCTCAGCCTAACATGTGAAACTCGCCAGGCTCGTCAAGCCTTATCGAGCCTAATATTTAATAATATTTACCCCCTCATTTAAGCTTGGTTACTAAACGATCCCGAGCCGAACTTCATTTATCGAGCTCCGAAACTATTATTTATATTACTTTTATTTAAAATATAAACTAATAGATAGTAAACGAGTCGAGCTCGAGCTCTCATAAGTTTTTCGAGCTCGGGCTTAGCTCGGCTCGTTTGCACCCCTATCCATAATTGAATAACTCAAAAATCATAAAGGTCGATGGGCTGAACTGTAATTCTTCATCCATGTATCAACCCTTTGTCTCATTTTTAATGTTTTTGTGTCTTTGTTCAATTGTTTGTTAAACAATTCTTAGAACGTTGATATTTATTGTATTTAATGTTTGACTCGACTCAACCCGACCCGAACATATCACCCGAATCATAGCTACAGAAAAAAAAAATTGGTCCCGTCCCGTGAACCCCAACTTCCGGATCCCCAGTTCAAATTCTCAAGCTTCGCCACTGATCTAACTAATTCTTTATTTACGGTCTTTGCAATTGTTTTCCAAAAATAAGAAATGTGTAAATATAAATAGCTTCTAAAGATAGATACTGAGAGGGCATTCGATAGTCTTAATTGGGATTTTCTTGATTCGGTACTAATGCAAATGAATTTCCCTCCGTTGTAGTGAGCATGGGTTCATGATATCATGTTGCTGGCTCATGCTTTGGTACTTGTTAATCGTTTGTCTACATGGAAGTTCCAATATATTAGAGGTATGTGGCAAGGCGACTGTAAGTCCCAAAGTTCTATATCTACATACTAGTGATTGATATCATACCCTAACACCTATTGATTAGATGTTGAGAATAATAAACATACTCGAAACCAAGAAACTAGATGAAATGATAAAGCTGAAACACAGATATCCAATCTTATTTAAACATAAAAATCTCTTTGAATTACACTAAAAATCGAATGACTAACCCGTGCACAATTCTGATTGCAAGACTAAACCATGCACACCCACCAATAGAGCTGCAAACGAACTGAACTTTCAGCGAACAGTTCATGAACCGTTTGGCGGGAAGTTCGTTTGTGTTCGTTCGTTTAATAAAGAACGAACATGAACAAAAAATTCCGTTCAGTTAGTTAAACGAACGAACATGAACAGAGGTCTCGTTCGTTCGTTTGTGTTTGTGAATGTTCGGTGTGTTCGATAGTTTAATTGAGTTTTTAATTTTTATATTTTTCTATATTCTTTTATTTTTATTTCTTTTACCCAAATAAATATTTTATGTGAGGTAAATATATGGGTATATGTGAGATGAATAAACCTTGCTTTTAGTATAACCATTAAATAAATAATTAGTGTTGAGTTCAAGTTTAAATAAATAAATAATGAAGACTTCAAGTTGAAGATGCGAGCTTAGTTTATTTGAGACACTACTTTATTATATATATCAGTATTATGTTAAGTACTAAGTATATTTGTATAATTAGGTTATATTGGGTGGATCTAGTTAATTTCTTGATATTTGTGAATTTGATCTTATTCGAAAGTTAATATTTGTCTCTTTGTGTTTGTTTCCGTTCATGAACACTTGTTTGCGTTCATTAATGTCCGTTTGTATTAGTGTGCGTTCATTAACAAAATTAACAAACAAACACGAACACGAACACGAGTGTTTTCTTAATAAACGAACACAAACAAAAAATCTCGTTCGGTAAGTGTTCATGAACTGTTCGTGAACACATAATTTCCTTAACAAACGAACACGAACAAGGCCTTATTCGTGTTCGTTCGCTTCGTTTGCAGCACTATCCACCAACTATATATAGTGGACGGCCCTGTACTTAAATTAAATACGTAGCCACCGCCAAAAACTTTTGAATAATTACAATATCAGTTCCTTGACTTGTTTCTTTATTCTAAACATTCATGGTAGGTCCTTCAACTTAGTTATTTATTAACAATGGTCTCAAACTTATCCAACAATAACTCCCCTTAAATCATTGCTACGTGATGTCTTTAAACGTAACATAATCATTTAATTTTGGACAACCAATCTTGTTACACTAGCATCGGTTCCATTTGGGTGTTTTATTTTTATTTTTTTTTTTTGAACGGCCAACAAACTGACGTGCCAGCTACCCGGGCACCTAACAATCGTGAAAGCACCCATACGCTCCTAGGTGAAGACACGTCTTAGGTGCCCGCCCTAGAATGCGCCGGGTAGCTAACACACACCAAGCCACCTATTCCGGAGAAAACCCAACCCTTCACCCGCCCGAGAGCACGACAGTAAAGAGCCAGTAAAACCGGTTGGATCAGGAATCGAACTCCTGACCAAGTGGCCAGAAGTCTTCCATCATATCCCCCAACCACTAAGCTATTTTAATGTTGCAATATGACACATCAATTTTATTTAAAAGCCCTTTATTAGACATAACTATATGTTGGTTTATACTAGAATCTATTACCCAATAAAAATTAGATAAGGAAAACACCGTGGTTGAAAAACTATACACATTCACTTAAAGCATTAGTTGAGAAAAAAATCAATAGAATTATCGCCCACATTTTCATTTTGAAAATTTCCGCTAGCTTTGTCATTTAAGAGTTTTAGATGATGTTTGATCATGGGTAAGAAGAAACTAGTAGGAAACCCGCGCGATGTGGCGGGAGTGACACTTTTTATTTCGGTACTTATTTTAAATTCGTATAGTATTTGTTGTAGCATCATTACGGTGGATATACGTCATAAGCGTTACACATGTCTAGTAACTAAAAACATTTAAATTGTAAAGTACTTTTAAGAAACATTTGATAAAATAAATAAAGTAATATACGAAAGGAAAAATAAGTATTAATAAACATAAAAGTCAAGAAAAATAAAAGCTAGTGAACTACTTGAATTGTGAGATCAATTTAGTCATACACGTTCAAAGTCTGCATGATCTCATCTATATTGTCTGCCCACCATTCGTCATCAAGAACGATCACTGAAACTTTTTGTATATCTCCATGTTTGATTATTACATCTTTTGATGAGGATGAGTTTCCTCCATTTTCTCTTATCTAAAGTGTCATCAAATATGTCTTCTTTGTCATTTTTATCAAAACTATCTAGATCAATAACTTGATTCCATTTCCATTAAGAGAGTCTCTTGGATTTCTTCCTATCAATTTCATACATCTGATCCTTAAAATAAATTAAAAATATTTAATACACAAGTTAATAAAAGATGAAATACATGTTGATATTACTTATTCACTTAATTCATGTTGAAGATCAGATTTGTAAGGACTAAACATTGCACCATAGCAAATAATCTCAATACTATTTATCACCACTATCATGCAATAAAACACATACCACATAAAATAACAGCCATGTTAATATTAAAAAATTAAACATTAATAAATACAACCTTAGACGCTACTTTAGACGCTTGTATGGCTATTGGTTTGTTCATCTCCGTATGTATTTCATCTAAATGAATATGCAAAACCAAGAAGTTAACACTTAAATAATTAAGATATGTATAAAAAGGTATAATTAGTAAAATGGGACGATGAAAACCATAAACTAACAAATAACCAACATTAGAAGCTTCAACTTTTGAATTCAGTATCCATGACTACGTATTTTAGAAAGTGAAATAGATGTGCATTAGTATGTATTTATAGAATAAACTTTAGTAGGTTAGCAAATGGTTTAATTTTCAAATTCATGATTTTCCCACCCTTTTAAATTATGAAATTTTGTTAAACTTTAGTAGGTTAGCACATAGTTTAAATTTTGAAATTGATGATTTTCCCATCCGTTTAAATTAGGAAATTTTGTTTATCTTTTATTAAAGGACTAATGGAAATAAATAATCCCAACTATTGACTATTGGCCAATAACAGTCCCAACTACAAAAATTACTAATAGTGGTCCTAACTTTCGACATATTGAAATATAATGGACCCAAACTAATGGAGGTCTAACTCCGTTAGTGTGATGCTGATGTGACATCCTAGGTAGCAAAATGATCCTACGTGGCATCCGACGTCAGCACCACACAAACGGAGTTAGACCTTCGTTAGTTTGGGTCCATTATATTACAATATGTCGAAAGTTGGGACCACTATTGGTAATTTTCGTAGTTGGAACTGTTATTGGCCAATAGTCAATAGTTAGGATTATTTATTTCCATTTTTCCTTTATTAAAATGTAAAAAATTATTATGTTTTCTGTGAATACCGAATTTAGTGCATTTATCTTTTTTTTTAAAAAACTTTCTTAAAAGGAACCCCTTCAAATTATGGAGTTTTGTTGTTATTAACATATATGTTCATATCACATGGATATATAATATGCATCATGTGTTTTATACCAAATTGATGCAGCTGAGGTTTTTAAAAAAATTCACCTACAATTAAGATCTACAATGCATTTTTATATTTTTTCTAAACTTAATTATTTTAAAGTTTTATATATTTAGCTAATTATATATGTTTAAAAGTGTAATGAGATTTCTTTTAGTTAATTATATTTATGTGTATACCTATTAATATATGCATGCATACCCATATACATATGCACATATTGCTAATGTTGATTATTTAAATAGGTTACTACATTTGAAGCTATCAGTAACAAATTTGATAAAGCATTCTTAGAGCCCAGTCTAATGTTGCAGTTTTGTTACCGTGTGACAAATTATTTGTTTGTCAAAGCAAGGATGAACCATAATGTTTAACAACATTATTATATTTTAAGAATCACCAAAGCTAATATGTAGATTTCGAGTGCCCTGTTTGGTTTTTTAAATCGTTGCATTTGATTTATGTGAATTTTTCATTATTGGGCGGAACAGTATTTAATACCAAATTCAATTTTAAAATATTGAGGTTTACTTGATCATGAAATGGTGTTATGATTCCACATTCATATTAACAATAAATCCATATTATATTTCATCTAGTTAGTATTTAAAACATAAAATGCAATAATCACTTGTACATAAGGCGTTCTTTCTTGTACATTTCAATCCACACATCGGTATTGACTACGACAAACACCGACACGTCGACAAAAATGAGCCGGTCGTCATTGTATATTCGAATGTTTTTAAAATATAATAGTTTTAAAGTTATGATAGAATTAAATAAAAGAAATTATAATTTTGTAGGGGGAAGAGGAAAATGTAATTACTAATTAAAAATTATGGAATTAAAGTGTAAATAAGATAGGGTATTAAAGTGTAAATAATGTATGAATAACTATTTTACCCTCATTTTAGGGTTGTTAATGAAAAATTAGTTCTTAACTTTTGGGTATCTTAAAATACCCATCTCTCATACATTATAATATAGTATAGATAGAAGCAAAGGTATTTGCATATAGAAGAAATAGGGTTATTCTTAACTCCATAATTAATTGAAATACCAGTTTAGCAGGATAGGCTTTCTGATTTAAAAAGGGATAGTGGTGGAGCTTGTTGCCCGCTTACCCACCATCTAAATGTAGTTTGTTTTTCCTTGTTAAAAAAAAAATTGAAGACTGCCAAACCTTTTGTCTAAACCAAAATAATTATATTGAGTACCCTTAAAATTAGTGTTAGGGCCTCAATTACATTTTTTTTAATTTCAAAAAAAAAATGATTAATATATTTAAACATTGTATCTATATTAATTCATTAACACTTCTACAGTAACATTTATTGTTTTACTTTTTTTTTTTTTTGAACAGCAAAAAAAAATATGAAAATTTACTTATTTGATTATTTTATTAGTATATATAATTATTTTATTGTTAAATCATATATTGAAAATTGTGTGTCAGGTGAATAATTAATGGGCTGCCATTTTTAGAATACTTTGAGCTCCATATCAAGTTAACAATGGGCAACCCAACTGTTGTAATGTTAAGGCTGGCCAGTAAGATAATGGCCGGCGAGTTATTTTTACGCCCACGTGAGAATAACAGTCACTTAATGTTATCTTTAATTTCCACCAAACCCTCAACGCAACAGTAGCTGCCGTAGTGAAGCGTGATCTTTACCGTGTACCAAACCCTCAACGTAACAGGAGCTCCCGCAGCGAAGCGCGGGTAACTAAAACACTAGTTATGATTAAAAGAAAGAAATTATTGGTGGACTAAACGAGTCAAGCAGTATGTAAAAACTAAAAACCAACTCATGCTGATGTATGTCTTTTTTTTAAAACAATAAACATATATAAATCTTGGAACCAACAAAATAACAAACAACCAAACCCTTGACAACAAATTAAACAGAATGAACAATAAGAATCCAACAGGTAGGATTAGGTTGGACTCAATAGCTCCAACCACTGGTTATATAATTGAAGTCAGAAACCCCACCACAAAGAGAAACACATTCGGCATACACAAATCAAACATCAACCAGTTTTATTTATTTTTATTTTTTTCAGAAAGGGATTTCCCTCCCCCGAAATGATCAGTTAGCAAAAAACAAATTGACAGAAAAGAAAAAGAATTTCTAAACTAATACAAGATTTAATATGTAAAAAAACCTTAATCGTTTCTTTTAAACAAAGTTTTCACGAACATGGATTAAACACTAAACCTTAGTCGTTTAGTTTTGTGTGTTGTGACCTTCAAAGTGCAGCGGAAAAAGAAAAAAAAAGTGTCTAAATGTTTGTTCCAATAGGATAGGTTTTGCTATTCAGAAAGGGATTACGACGCAAATTGTTGCCGTCTTCCTGACATTCTGCTATAAATTTGTCTTTCTATTATGGAATAAAGTTTTCTTATTAAAAAAAAAATTAGGCGAAATGGATTTAAATACTCTCAACGTTCACCTATTGTCGGATAATACTCTTTTTTTTAACGGCAAATTTCTTCTCCTTGTGGGACTTGAACCCATGATCTCCCCTTAAGGTGTTCCTAGAAGCTTTGCTTCTACCATTGGGCCACCAACCCCAATGGCAGGCGGATAATACTCTTAACTTTCACTTTGACCATTAGCATTCCCAACTTGCAACTTATTTTGTTCCATCACCTCCAAACTAACGGAGGTCTAACCTGGTTAGTCTTCGTGGCAAAAATGTAAAAACCTAAACATAAGGGACAGTCTACGTGGCAAAAATGTAAAAACCTATATTTAAGGGACCTTTTGGAACTTATTATTGTTATTATTATTATTATTATTATTATTATTATTATTATTATTATTATTATTATTATTATTATAAATCCCAAACAACCCCCCCCCCCTCTTCTTCTTCTTGTGACAGACTACCCCATCATCCCCCAACAACCATCGCCTCCACTGTCATCCCCTACAACCACTGTCTCCCCCGGTCACCCCCAACAACCACCATTTCCTTCCTCACCCCCAACAACCATCATTTCCCCCATCACCGCTACAACCACCATCTCCACCCGTCACCCCAACACAACAGATCTAAAACAACACCCGTCACCCCCAATAAACATTAGTTTAAAATCCGGAGGTTTGAATTTGGGGGTTTATTTTGAAAGAATCAACAAATTTGTAATCAGAGGTTTGTAACCGGAGGTGTCGAAAGAATCAACATATTTGTAATCGGAGGTTTAAATTTGGGGGTATATTTCGAATTTAGGATCTTGTTGGTGTAGGAGATGAACTTGTGTGGAGGTAGAAGAAGAAAGAAGGGGGGTTGTGGGTGTGTGGGTGTGTGTGAGATGAGAGACATGGTAAGTGTGGTTATGTGGGTGCAGGGAAAAAAGGGGATGTGTTGTGGGTGGTTGTTGTGGATGGCGGTTTCGGACTGGTGGCAGGTGGTGGAGTTGTTGTCAGAAGAAGGGTGGGTGGTGGTGGGATGGCCGGTGGTGAAAGAGGGTTGTTAATAATAATAATAATAATAATAATAATAATAATAATAAAAATAAAAATAATAATAATAATAATAATAATAATAATAATAATAATAAGTAGTAGTAGTTTCAAAAATGTCCCTTAAGTTTAGGTTTTTATATTTTTGTCACGAAGACTAACCAGGTTAGATTTCCGTTAGTTTGGGGGTGATGGAACAAAATAAGTTGCCAGTTGGGAGTGCTAATGGCCAAAGTGAAAGTTGGGAGTATTATCCGCCAATAGGTGAAAGTTGGGATTATTTAAATCCATTTCCCCAAAAATATTAACAACACAAAAAACACAACAGATATGAGTAAAGAATAGTGAACAAATAAAACCAACGCGATGTTGCAGTCACGAATAAGCACGTGAACGAACGGAACGAACACGAACAATTAATCAAACACATATTTTTGTTCATGATTGTTTATTAAGAAAATGGGCATGTCGTATTCATTTATGTTCGTTCATTTTAACCTAAATGAATATTTCACGAATATAAACAAACAAACTTAAACAAACATAAAACAACACAAATAAACATAAGTGAACAAACATTAACGCACACAAATGAACATAATTGACCAAACATAAATGAACATATACGGACATGTATTAGTTTTTTCGTATAAATTAACTATGTATTATTGGAAACGGAAGGTGAATAGCGATTTGGTGGTGAATAGTGAATCTGCAGTAATAACATATATACCTATTGTTTCCATGTTTATTCACGAATTTGGCTGGTGTTGCAGTGGTTTGATGTGTGCTTTGTTACCCATGCCACCCGGGTTCGAGTTTGTTTGGGTTGGTTTTTTTTTCTTTTTTGTTCATGGCACTGTCGTAATTTATCAGGTTTTGTAGGGGTATATGTGTCATTTTCGCCCATATGTATACATAACATACATGAATTGGGGGTGTTTGACACTTAGCAGTGTACGTGTCGTCTTCTCGGTTCTTCTTCTCTGTTCTTTCGCCTGGTGCGTTTTGCATTCCAGTATTAAGTAATTGTCTCCGATTTAAACGGTATCCATTCTTTTTAGATTTGGTGGTGAATAGTGAATCTACAATAATAACATATATACCTATTGTTTCCATGTTTATTCACGAATTTGCCTGGTGTTGCATTGGTTTGATGTGTACTTTGTTACCCATGCCACCCGGGTTCGAGTCTGTTTGGGTTGGTTTTTTTTTTTCTTTTTTGTTCATGGCACTGTCGTAATTTATCAGGTTTTGTAGGCGTATATGTGTCATTTTCGCCCATATGTATACATAACATACATGAATTGGGGGTGTTTGACACTTAGCAGTGTACGTGTCGTCTTCTCGGTTCTTTTTCTCTGTTCTTTCGCCTGGTGCGTTTTGCATTCCAGTATTAAGTAATTGTCTTTGATTGAAACGATATCCATTCTTTCAAGATTTGGTGGTGAATAGTAAATCTACAGTAATAACATATATACCTATTGTTTCCATGTTTATTCACGAATTTGGCTGGTGTTGTAGTGGTTTGATGTGTGCTTTGTTACCCGTGCCACCCAGGTTCGAGTCTGTTTGGGTTGGGTTTTTTTTTTCTTTTTTGTTCATGACACTGTCGTAATTCATCAGCTTTTGTAGGGGTATATGTGTCATTTTCGCCCATATGTATACATAACATACATGAATTGGGGGTGTTTGACACTTAGCAGTGTACGTCTCGTCTTCTCGGTTCTTCTTCTCAGTTCATTCGCCTGGTGAGTTTTGCATTCCAGTATTAAGTAACCGTCTCCGATCGAAACGGTATCCATTCTTTCTACTTGGATGCTGGTGGTTGAGGTGGTTATGGCGCCGTCCAGTGGTGTTTAGATCTGTGATTTAGTTGTCGGTTGCCACAATCCATCATCGTCCATCTCCATTTAGCAGCATGCATGGGTAACATCTATTACTCATTGTTTCTACTTTGATGGTTGTGTATGGTGGTGGTGATGGTGGTGGTGTTGTCTGGTTAATGCCGGTTGTGGTTAGATATGTGGTTTTGGACAACAGTTGTCGATCGGATTACCAGCGCCGGCGTTGCCCGCCATTATTACTACTCACCGTCTTTGTTCACCGACGGAGTAAATCGGTAATCCGCCACCGTCTTTGGACTGCTGTTTTGTGGTAACCGGTAACCCTTAACTGTTCATCTTCTATTTTTAATAATACATAGTTAATGATTTAATTATCACTAGTGTATAGTATTATCATATACAAAAGGAAGTTATCTTTTAGACTCAGATTAGTTGTTGCCTATGGCTTATACGTGGGACATTAAACTGTGCATGTAAAGTGTTTGATGAAACGCTTTCAGTGGCTAAATCCGAAGTTGGTTGTTGCTTTAAGAATCCTCCTGAGGTTGTGATAAATATGTGTTGCCTCTAAAACTTTGTAGGTCTCTGCCAGTGATGATGAGTTTGCACTAATCTGAGCTTCATCTAATGATCGTTTGATTGTTAACATGATATCATGCTAAGATGAGTGTATGGATTTGGTTTAAAAATCAGGTCATGATATCATCTTGGCGAGGAAAATTGAAAGATTGGCAGCTGTTCGGCAGCAACATCTTTTGCAGCCATGTTGGTTTGATCCTTTTATAGCTTCTAAGCCTCATGAAGCTGAATTTTTACATTATACTATGTATCATTCAAAACCAGAGGTCTGTGGCAGTGATGATGAGTTTGCACTCATCTGAGCTTCATCTAATGAGCATTTGATTGTTAACATGATGTCAAAAAGTGAAACTGGTTCTATAAGATGAGGCTATGATGAGTGTATGGATTTGGTTTAAAAATCGGGTCATGATATCATCTTGGCGAGGCAAATTGAAAGGTTGGTAGTTGTTCAGCAGCAACATCTTTTGCAGCCAAGTTGGTCTGATCCTTTTATAGCCTCTAAGCCTCATGAAGTTGGATTTTTACATTATACTATGTATCATTCAACACCAAAAATGAACACTTTCAAGGCAATGTGGTTTGAGGTTTGTTTTAATAAGTTTAGGAGTTTTGATATCATGTATTTTTTACATAGTATTAGAGCTTTAGGATTACAATTGAGTCCTGATACTGATTGATTGTAGGTTTTCTTCGATGATATGGGTATTGTCTTCACCTCATACTCTTGATTCAAGAAAACTATGGTTGAGTCTGGCTTGGTGGACTCCAGGTGTTACTCATGCATGCTGCCCTATGGACTTTTATAATCTGAATTATAAAAGCCTATTGTTGTCTTCTATTGCATGCATTTATCATCTTTTCATCTTGGTTGCGATCGCATCATATTTTGAACCGGTTTGCAGCTTTTCTCGATCATCTTCTCAGTTGTTTTGAATCTGTTGTTGTTGCTGACAGATGGATTTGAGGTTTTTCTTTAGCTTTAATTGCCTCACAGTCTGTGTAACCATAAATGAAGGTTATATGATTGTGAGTTTGGAGAACCCTAACTTGGGCAACCCTCTCGGTGAGATCATTCTAACTCTATTCTTGATTTTTATTAAAGTCTATTGAGTTTGGAAGTCTTAGTACCGGGTTAGAAGGACCGGTAATTGATCGAATTTTGTAGTGTATTGGGTTGTTGTGTCTAGGTCTAGGGGCTCCCAAGTTAAGGCCTGCAGTGGCACCCTTGAGTGACGAACCACTAATCTGGTCCCTGGCTTGGCTTCTCCAGCGTATTTTACTTTCGCTGTAATTGGTGTTTTTAGTTTAGTAGTTACTGTTTTCCCTGCTCTAGATTTCTTGGAAATTTGATTGTGTGGATTATCTGTTGATTGACTTTTGTTGTGTGTTGGGTTGTTGTGTCTAGGTCTAAGGTCTCCCAAGTTAAGGCCTGCGGTGGCATCCTTGAGTGATGAACCATTAATCTGGTCCCTGACTTGGCTTCGCCAGTGTGTTTTACTTTCGCTGTAATTGGTGTTTTTAGTTTGGAAGTTATTGTTTTGCCTGTTCTTGATTTCTTGAAAATTGGATTGTGTGGATTATCTGTGATTGCACAGTTATGGTGTTGCCAAACTTTGGTTTCATTATTCTTGAAAGTGGCATGCCATGGACAGTGGCTGGTAATTATTTCAACAACTTTGAGCCTAAACTTTCGCTTTTTAATTTCATTTTAACCAAAACTGGTAATTAGGTTGGTTTCAACTTAGTTATTCTGTAGTTTCCAGCTGTGGCGGACTGATGTTATATTATGTTATGTTATATTATACTTATATTTATTAGCCTACTTTGACCAAAATTTAATAAAGGGGCATCCAAGGTCTGCATCGTATCTTGGCAAGGCAACATCCGGGTGGCATTGTAACGTGAAGGTCTTTTACAATGCAACTGTCTGTGTGTTTGCAGCCATGGCGTTACCTGGTCTTCTATGTCCCCTGAACTGGTTAAATATATTGGTTTGGGTACAACTTTTTGTTGTGTCGGCTGTTTTGCATTTGTTTGGCGTCTATGACTTTGGCTATGATGAGTGGATGTATGTACTTGACTATTCATGAAAGTGGCGCCGCATGGATGGTGGATGGTGGATGGTAGGTTATGAGCCTGCAACCCCCGTGCAGCCAACTATTTCAACAGCTCTGAGCCTAAATTTTCGCTTTTTTATTTCGTTTTAAAAAAAAACCGGTAATTAATTGGTCGCTAATGCAAATTCGTTTATGCTGATGCTAGCCTGCTAAAATGAATGTTTCTTTCAACATTCCTATAATGTTTTCCCATATGTTATATACTTTTATTTCAAGTCTTTGGTCGTCTCCTTTAATGTGGCTGATGGTCGTGGCGCTTATCGCCTTTGTATTGCTTGGTTATAATGTTGTAGGTGAATCTATCACGTCTTTGACGTCTGATGCAAAACATAAACAATGTGTGTCCGATTCTTTATTTTCCTAGATATTAATGAAGTGCATTTTACTATTTATCTTACTCTATTTCCTTTATTTTACTGTTTAGTATCTCAATGCAGACATTTAATGTGTCACAAAAGGTGTACACCACCAGGTTTTGTTAAAGGAAGGATTTCAACCATAAATCAAAAGGCAAATTATCTGAAATCACTGATGTTAGTGATGATGATCAAGAGCGAACATATTACAGATGTTCATGGTCTAGCGTCCACCTCCTCAGCTGAAAGCAGTCTGGCTCCGAAGATGGTCCTTTACTGATGACAACTCAGTATTGGTGACAAGAAGAGATCTTACAAGCAAGGCTTACAAGTCCATGAATGAACTGAAGAATCTATCAACTCAGGACTTGCTTACAATTCAACATTTGGAACCTCAAAAGGGATCTCTCACTGATGAACAGTTGAATCAACTGAAGAATTCCATGTTCAAGGAAATATGGAAGAATGTGAATGACAGAAGAAAACAACAATAAGGAATTAGAAAAGGTTTTGGCTTCATCAATCCAGGGGGAGATTGTTAGGAAAAAAAGGATTGAGGAAACCACTTTTGTAAACCTTAGTCTAATTCATACTTCTGCAAATATTCTAAGTATAGAACTACTAAAGAAAGAAGACTAAAGTACTGAAGAAGGATTCAACAAGTACTGAAGAAGAAAGATCAGAAGTTCTGAAGTCTAACGAGACAAGTTAACTAAAGAACTACTGAAGACAAACTACTCATCAGTAGTTTGTCATTCATCAACACTTGTACCAGAATCATTCCACCGCCTTATGTTTCAGTAGTTTATTTGTTACTATTACTTTATCTTTTTGTGCAAGTTCCATGAATGCAACTTGTTACAGACTTGCTTTTTGGCAAGGTTCATGTATTTGTAAGTCTATAAATAGATGGGTTCATCCCTCTGTTTTAGACATTGATTTTAATTGAAACTGCAATCCTTCAAATCTTATTATTGTTATCTCCATTTCATTTACTGAGAATCTGTTTGAGTATTTATTGTCATTCAAATTCAATACTTAGATTCTCATTAAACTTGTCTTTAGTTTTCAAACATCCAGGGGGTGTAATAACTCCTTTTGATAGTGTAACTTTACTTACTTATTCCGCTGTGCAAATCTGATTGAACTTGCTAAACACATAAGTGTTCACTAGCAAGCAAACATCAAGAGCATTACTGATTGCTCTTAGACTAGATATTATGTTTTCAATATGTGTCTGTGCTAGATATCAATCAGCTCCTAGGGAATCACACCTAATTGCAGTCAAAAGAATCTTCAGATATCTGAAAGGAACTCTACACTTGGAATTTGGTATCCTGCTTCTAGCAATACCAAGTTATCAGCCTTTTCAGATAGTGACTATGCATGGTGCAAAATGTCAAGAAAATCAACATCTAGTGGTTGTCAATTCTTGGGAAACTGTCTAGTGTCCTGGCAATCAAAGAAGCAAACATCTGTTGCAACTTCAACTGCTGAAGCTGAATACATTGCAGCTGCAAGTTGTACATCACAGATACAATGGCTCCAATATCAACTTCTTGATTATGGAATCAAAGAAACCAAGACACCATTGCTTGTAGACAGCAAATCTGCCATTAGCATCATTCAAAATCCTGTTCAGTTCTCAAAGACTAAACATATTGAAATCAGGTATCATTTCATAAGGGATTGCTATGAAAAAGACAAGATAGAAGTGAAGCATGTGACAACAGCTAATCAAATAGCTGACATATTCACTAAACCCTTTGACACATCAACATTTCAGAAGTTAGCATCCATGCTTGGGATGCTAAATTTGTAAGTGTTTCTTTTACTTTTCTGCACATATTTTATTTTTCACTTACATCTGTTTTTAGTCCAAAACTTCTGAAAAACAAAAAGAGAGAAACTACTGATGAACAAATCATCAGTATGGGAATATTTTCTGAAAAATGATTAACTTTTGATAAAATAATCTTCAGAAGTTATGAATAAAGTGTTTATAAACATTCTCATCAGTTGTTAACAAACTACTGAAGAGAAAATGGGAACTACTGATGAAAGTTGTTCTTCATCAGCAGTTTTGTCATTAAGGGCAAATCAGACATTTCCCACTTCAGAAGTTTGACCTAGGGCGGTTACAAACTTCTGATAAACACCTTTTCCAACACTTATCCTTTCAAAAAGCAAAATTCCCTCCTTCTCTCTCAAAAAGCACTCTCAAACCCTTAACCTGCAAAAATACTGTTCGATCCACACACACACAAACCACATGGCTCTAACACTAAAACATGGACACAATCAAATAGGCTACTTTGAGAAACATGAAGCCTGGTCCCAATACGACGAAATCATTGATTTAGTTGTTAAATCCTAATACTTCACTGCCCTCACCATTGATCCTCCAATCCACATTGAAACTCTAAATGAGTTCTAGGCGAACGCGAAGACGGTGACAGTGAATGATCAAGTGATCTCCCTCAATTAAACCATCCAAGGGAGAACAATGGCAATCACACCAGCAACTTTGGGGATTAGACTGGGTCTAGATGATGTGGGTGCCCCAGATCAATTTCCAAACTCTGAAATTCATCTAACCATGATAGAGTGTGGTTACCAAGGTACTCTCTCACATGCTACTATTTTTAAGAAATATTTTGAACCTAAGTACAAACTTTTGTTTCATTACATAATAATGTTTTTGAGTCCAAAAACTGGATCTTATGATCAGATGCCCTCTACTTTTCAACCCATTTTTCATTTCATTGTGAATGAAACAAAATTCAGGGCATCAGCACTTTTCTTTAATGAGTTGGTGTTACATCACCTCAATTCTAAAAAGAAGTTTTTGTTGTATCCAAGGTTCATTATGCAATGCATAATAAAAGAACTTGGAGAAGATGTGCTTGTGGGTAAAACAACTGTTTTAAACCCATTAACCTCACAAGTATACTCTAGGCACAATAAACCGGCTACCTGGCCAGAATATGACCAAGGGGAACATACAACAGTCCCCATGGAACCCTCATCTTCCAAACCCTCACCCAAAAAGGCCAAGAAACAAAAACAACAAAAACAAAAACCCACCAGCCTTAAAAGAAAGGCAGTTCAGGAGGTTGAGATGCATGAACTTGCCAATGTGCAATCTGCACTTGATAAAGATGTGACTGAAACATCCTCTCAGTCTCATCCATATCAAACCCCCACTAGAGCACCAATCACAATTCTATTCAAAAGAAAGAAATTTAAGAAAACAATCCCAATTGACTCTTCTTTTGAAACTGCTGAACCAGTACCACAAACTTCTGAACCTGAAACAATAGAAATTGCCAAACTTCTCTCTGGGCTAAAAGAGACCATCCCATCAGAACATGTCAGTCCCCAACAACCACATCAAACAGGGGACATACCTTCAGACTTTGGCATGGATGTGGATGTCCATAGCCCTAACCCAAGAGATGAGGATGAACCAGGGTTTCTAAGCCCAAACTTAGAGACTTTAGGTACATTTGAGGCTGCTACTACTCATATACCACCCAGTGGTGGATCTGAGGACAGAAGTAACATTGCTAAGACCTCATTTGTGGCAACTACTGATGAAGGCTTAGTGCCTGAGGTAGGAAATCCTCTGAACCAAGAACAAGAGGTACATGAGACAACTGGGTTGGGCACAGCTCATGATATAACTGATACTGTCCTAATTGAGGAAGTAAGCTGGGATTCAGATGATTACATTGATTTGGATGATGATTCAAACTCCACCAAACTTGAATTGACTGCTGCTAGTGAAGGTCCTGCACCTGGTGTCTCTAAGCTCAAAGAGCTGGTCACACCAGATCAGGTTAAAGTCCACTTGATCCCTGATTCCCCTATAGTGGCATCTTCTGTACAACATGAAGATCACCCAAAAACACACCCCTCACTAAAAATGCCTACCCAATTTTCTGGGTCATCAAGCATAGACATGAACCAACTATGCAGCCCAGATGGTCCCGTATACCAGTTAATGAACACCCTCATTGCCAATCACCTCAAATCTTTCACAACTGCTTTGGAGTTGTCAACCAAAACTCAATTTGAGGTAATCAACAAGAAACTTGGTGAGCTGTCCAACAAGATTGAAAACTACTCAAGACAGCTTGCTGAACTCACTGGTAGAACTTCTCAACCTGGCAGGCTTCCAGAAGTGGATGAAACCAAAAAGGGGGAGAAGATTAAGGACCCTAAGGAGTCACTAGAAGCCAGGATAAAGGCAAGAGTGGCTCTACAACAACAATTGCTAGAAAAAGCCCAAAAACAAAAAGAAGAAGATCAACAAAAGCTTATTTCTGGAACTGAAGTTGAAGCTGAAACTTCCTAAGGCCATAATGAAGAAACTGCTGAAGACTCTGAAAATACTGAAGATAATCCTTCAGTAGTTGACACTTCTGTCAACACTTCAGCAGTTAACACTTCCAACATACAAACAGCTGAAGAGCCTTCCAAACCAACTAAACAACAACAACCAACTCCTATTCCAAGGCCTACAACAACAACAACAACAATGACTGTGCTGAACCCTTCTCCAATTTCAATGTCCAAAGAACTACTAGAGAAGAGTTTAATTGCAGCCCATAGAAAGGCTAAGGAAGAAGAGATCTGGAACAACTTGGAAGCAAGGGAAGACTTAAGCTTAAATGAAAAGCTTCAAGCTTATTAAGCAGAGTTGAACAGGCAAGCTGAAACAGAGAGAGTTGCTGAGGAAGACAAAAGACAACAATTGATGTCTTTTATAACAAAGAACAGCAAAACAAAAGCATACTCACTCAAAGGGCTCTCAATGGATGAGCTAACAAGAAGAGCTCAACTTGTTGCTGACAAAACTGCAACAGAGAAAGATAGAAAAGCCAAGAGAGCTGAGATCATTGAAGAACTGGTAGCTAATGACTATGGTTCAAAAGCCTTAGTGTCAAAGTGAAAAGAAGACAAACT
The DNA here is from genome assembly GCA_030844895.1 of Ambrosia x helenae. Lineage (NCBI taxonomy): Eukaryota > Viridiplantae > Streptophyta > Magnoliopsida > Asterales > Asteraceae > Ambrosia > Ambrosia x helenae. The sequence goes on along the minus strand of CM061228.1, from coordinate 26,430,919 downwards.
ACTGGACACATACAAGAAAATACAAGGCTGCCAAGGCTGCAAATCCAGATGTTGGATCAGTATTCCTCTTTTATATGAACTTGCTAGTGAACACTTAGGTGTCTAGCAAGTTCTTGATCAGTGATAGCACAGCGGAATGTTATGAGTTTAAAGCTACACTTATCAACATGAGAAGTAACTCCCCCTGGATTGAAAAACTAATAAATGATAAGTATTTATTGAGAATCTAAGTATTGAATGAGAATGAAACACTTAGGCAGATTCTCAATAAATATGAAATAGAAATAACAATAATATGTGTTGAAGGATTTCTGTATTAAAATCAATGTCTAAAACAGAGGGATGAACCCTTCTATTTATAGACTTTACAAATACATGAACCTTGCCAAAAAGCAAGTTCAGAAACAAGTTGCAACAAGTTGCAACATTGGAACTTGTACATAAAGCAAAAGTAATACTAAAGTAATAAACTACTGATGCAAAAAGGCGGTGGAAAAGATCTTCACATTAGTGCTGATGAATGACAAACTACTGATGAGTAGTTTGTCTTCAGCAGTTCTTCAGTAGAAGTGTCTGGTTTGAACTTCAGAACTTCTGATGACTTTTCTTCTTCAGCACTTCTGGAATCTCTTCTTCAGCAGTTTGATCTTCCTTCTTCAGCAGTTCTATACTTAGAATATTTTGACAGAAGTGAATTAGACTAAGGTTTGCAAAAGTGGTTTAACCAATCCTTTTTGTCCTAACAATCTCCCCCTGGATTGATGAAGCCAAAACCTTACTAATTCTTTATTGTTCTCTTTTGTCCTTCACAATTTTCCATATTCCTTTGAACATGGAATTCTTCAGCTGGTTCAGCTGTTCATCAGTGAGAGACCCTTTCTGTGGTTCTAGATGTTGGATTGTAAGCAGGTCTTTGGTTGATAGCTTCTTCAGATCATTCATCGACCTATAGGCTCTGCTTGTCTAATCTCTTCTTGTCACAAGTACTGAGTTGTTATCAGTAAAGGACCATCTGATGATTGGTACCTTAGACTTGTCAAAGTCTAAAGTGTAGGGAACCATGGTGGTACCCTGGGTTTCTCCTGAGTGTTGGATGTTTTCAACATCAGTGACTCTCAGGTGGGATTCACTTCCTTGTTCTTGTTGCATCACATTAGGTATCTGAAATGTTGGCAAATGATGTTCAGTTACTACCTTAGTGTGCAGTTTGTCTTTGATGGTCTTATGGATTTGATAGGCAAAGGTGGAAGGATCCCTGAATTGTGTGATCAGAGGTTTTTCTTCTATGTCAAAGTCAGAATGAACTACTGTACTACCTTCTAGTAGTACCATTCTGAAATCAGTCTTCACATTTTCCTCTGATTTCTTCTTCTGAGTAGCTGGTCTTCTTTGAACACCAGAAGTTCTAACTACTGAAGTTGATACTTCAGCAGTTTGAAACTTCTCTGGATTTGCAGCCCTTGCAGCCTTATATTTTCTATAAGTGTCCACTAATCTTTCTTCTTTCCATTTGGACACAGAGGCTTTTGAACCATAACCATTAGCTACTAACTCTTCTATCATCTGAGCTCTCTTGGCTTTTGTATCTTTACTTGTTGCAAGTTTGTCTGCAATAAGTTGAGCTCTTCTTGTTAGCTCTTCCATGGAGAGTCTCTTTAATGTGTGGGCTTTGATTTTGCTGTTCTTTGTAATGTAAGACATCAGTTGATGTCTTTTATCTTCCTCAGCAATCTTGTCTAGGCTAGCCTGCCTTTGGAGTTCAGCTTCATAAGCCTGTAGCTTTTCATCCAGGCTTAGATCCAAGTCATCCCTTTCTTCCAGAGTTTTCCAAATCTGATCTTCTCTGGCCTTCTTTTGGGCTGCCACTAAACTCTTCTCAAGTAGTTCTGCTGATTGAGAGATTGGAGAAGGGTTTAGTACAGTCATAGTTGTAATAGGCCTAGGAGGAACAGGAGTTGGTTGAATAGGAGCAGTTGATCTGGAAGGCTCTTGTTCAGCAGTTTTAGTTTTGGAAGTGTTAACCTCTGATGGGTTGACAACAACTGAAGGATTGTCTTCAGTACTTTCTGATTCTTCATTAGAAGTTTGTCCATCAGAGGTTTCTTCATTGTGCCCTTGGGATTCATCAGTCTTTTCAGCATCTTCTACTTCTTGAATAGAGACACCAAATTGTTGGGCCAGTTTTTCTTTTCTGGCTTGATCTTTTTGATCTCTTGCTAGGATAGCCACTCTTGCCTTTCTCCTGGCTTCAAGTGTATCCATAGGTTCCTTAATTTTCTCCCCCTTTTTGGCTTGATCAGTTCTTGAAGTTGAAGCTTGGGAGAACTGACCTGTAATATTAGCAATCTGTTTGCTGTTGTAGTCAATCTTGTTGGACAGATCATTCATCTTTGTCTGTATCACTCCAAATTGGTTCTTAATGGACAGCTCCAAGTTAGCTGTGTATGTTTGGAAGTGATTCTTGATGAGAGTATTCATCATGTGGTATAAGGGAACATCTGGGCTGCATAGCTGGTTCATGTCTATGCTTGTTTGCCCAGGGAATTGGGTAGGCATTTATAGTGAGGGGTGTGTTTTTGGTTGATCTTCTTGTTGTACAGAAGATGCCACTCTAGGGGAATCAGGGATTGAGTGGGCTTTAACCTGAGCTGGTGTGACTAGCTTCTTGAGCTTAGATACACCAGGTGCAGGACCTTCACTTGTAGCCGTCAATTCAGTAGTTTGGTGTTTTGAAATATCATCCAAGTCAATGGAATCATCTGAATCCCTGATTACATCCTCAATGAGGACTGTATCAGTTACATCATGAGCTGAGCCCAACTCAGTTGTCTCATGTACCTCTTTTTCTTGGTTCAGAGGATTTCCTACCTCAGGCATTAAGCCTTCATCAGTAGTTGCCACAGTTGAGGTCTTAGCTATGCTACTTCTATCCTCAGGTCCACCACTGGGTGGTAAATGAGTAGTAGCAGCCTCAAAAGTACCAAAAGTTTCTAAGTTTGGGCTTAGAGACCCTGGTTCATCCTCATCTCTTTGGTTAGGGCTTCGAGTGTCCACATCCATGTCAAATTCTGAGGTTATGTCTCCTGTATGATGTGGTTGTTGGGGACTAACATGTGTGGATGGGACTTTCTCTTTTAGCCCAGAGAGAAGTTTGGCTATTTCAATATCTGGTTTAGAAAGTTGGGGTGCTGGTTCAGTAGTTTGGGCAGTGGGTTCAGCAGTTTCAAAAGAAGCATCAATAGGAACAGTTTTCTTAAGTCTTTTTTCTTTTGAAAAGGATTGTGGTTGGTGCTCTTGGTGGGGTTTGAGATGGATGAGACTGAGAGGATGTTTCAGTCACATCTTTAAGAAGTGCAGATTGCACAATAGTTTGTTCAGGCATCTCAACCTCCTGAACAGCTTTTCTTTTAGGTTTGGTGGGTTTTTGTTTTTGTACCTTGGGTTTCTTGGCCTTTGGGGGTGTAGGTTTGGAAGATGAGGGTTCCATGGGGACTGGTTCTGGTTCCCCTTGGTCATCTTCTGGCCAGGCAGCCTGTTTGTTGTGCCTTGAGTATGCTTGTGAGGTTAAGGGTTTTAAAATTTCAGTTTTACCCACTAGCACCTCATCACCTAGTTCTTTTATTATGCATTGCATAATGAACCTTGGATATAACAAAAACTTTTTCTTAGTGTTATTTTGATGTAACACCAACTCATTAAAGAAAAGTTTTGATGCCCTGAAATTTGTTTCATTCACAATAGAATGAAAAATTGGTTGAAAGGTTAAGGGCATCTGGTCATAAGACCCTGTTTTAGGACTCAAACACATAATTATATAATGAAACAAAAGTTTGTATTTTGGTTCAAAATACTTTTTAAAGATGGTAGCTTGTGAGAGAGTACCTTGATAACCACACTCAGTCATGGTTAGGTGGATTGCAGAGTTGTCAAACTTTTCAGGGGCATTTACATCATTCAACCCCAGTCTGTCTGCAAGTATGGCCGGTGTGATGGCCATTTGTCTCCCTTTAATTTTTGAGTTGAGAGAGATAACTTCATCATCCACCATCACTGTCTCAGCGTTAGCCCAGAACTCATTGAGAGTTTCAGGATGTATTGGTGGGTCTATTGTGAGAGCGGTGAAATATTGGGATTTGACGACGAGATCAATGATCTCATCGTATTGGGACCAGCCTTCTTGTTTTTCTAAGTAGGCTCTGAGATTGTGTCCCTGTTTAAGAACTAAAGCCATGTGGTTTGTGTGTGTTTTGAATCGAACAGTGTTTTTGCAGGTTCAGGGTTTGAGAGGTTTCTTGAGAGAGAAGGAGGGAATTTTTGTTTTGAATGGATTAGTGTTGAAAAAAGATATTTATCAGAAGTTTTTAACCGCTTGGAACTTCTTTATCAGAAGTTTTAAACTGCCTAGGTTAAAAACCTCTTTATTAGAAGTTTTAAACCGCCTAGGTCAAACTTCTGATGTGGGAAAAGTCTGATTTGCCCTTTTTGACTAAACTGCTGATGAAGAATTATATTCATCAGTAGTTCCCACTTTCTCTTCAGTAGTTTTGAACAGCTGATGAGAAATACTTTATAAATACTTTATTCATAACTTCTGAAGGTTGTTTTATCATAAGTTAATCACTTTTCAGAAAATATCCCCATACTGATGTTTTGTTCATCAGTAGTTTCTCTCAGTTTGTTTTTCAGAAGTTTTTCAATTTTTGAAAACAGATTTAAGTGAAAAATAAATATTTGTGCAGAAAAGTAAAGAGAAACACTTACAAATTTAGCATCCCTAGCATGGATACTAACTTCTGAAATGTTGATGTTTCAAGGGGTTTAGTGAATATGGCAGCTATTTGATTAGCTGTTGCTACATGTTTCACTTCAATCTTGCCTTTTTCATAGCAATCTTTTATGAAATGATACCTGATTTCAATGTGTTTAGTCTTTGAAAACTGAACAGGATTTTGAATGATACTAATGGCAGATTTGCTGTCTACAAGCAATGGTGTCTTGGTCTCTTTGATTCCATAATCAAGAAGTTGATATTGGAGCCATTGTATCTGTGATGTACAACTTGCAGCTGCAATGTATTCAGCTTCAGCAGTTGAAGTTGCAACAGATGTTTGTTTCTTTGATTGCCAGGACACTAGACAGTTTCCCAAGAATTGACAACCACCAGATGTTGATTTTCTTGACATCTTACACCGTGCATAGTCACTATCTGAAAAAGCTGATAACTTGGTATTGCTTGAAGCAGGATACCAAATTCCAAGTGTTGGAGTTCCTTTCAGATATCTGAAGATTCTTTTGACTGCAATAAGGTGTGATTCCCTAGGAGCTGATTGATATCTAGTACAGACACATGTTGAAAACATAATATCTGGTCTAGAAGCAGTTAGATATAAAAGGGAACCTATCATACATCTATACATGGTTTGATCAACCTGTTTTCCTTGATCACCTGGTTCAACTTGTGTGGTTGGTGTCATGGGAGTGGAACATGATTTACAGTCTTGTAAAGAAAATTTGTTTAATAATTCTTTAACATATTTTGATTGATGTATAAAAGTTCCATTTGATTGTTGTTTAATCTGCAGTCCCAGAAAGTACTGCAGTTCTCCCATTGTACTCATCTCAAATTTTGATTGCATGAGTTTCTTAAATTCATCACACAATTTTGTGTTTGTTAAACCAAAAATGATATCATCAACATATATTTGAACAAATAAGACATGATTTCCAACATGTTTTATGAAAAGAGTTTTATCAATGGCACCTCTTGTGAAGTTATTTTTGAGTAAAAAGGTTGAAAGTGTGTCATACCAGGCTCTTGGAGCCTGTTTGAGCCCATAAAGAGCTTTGTCTAGTTTGTACACCCACTCAGGATGAGAAGGATCCTCAAACCCAAGTGGCAGACAAACATACACTTCCTCTTTTATCTTTCCATACAAAAATGCACTCTTGACATCCATTTGATAAACTTTTATTTTGTTGGAAATGGCATAGGCCAGAAATAACCTGATGGGTTCAAGCCTTGCAACTGGAGCAAAGGTTTCATCATAGTCAATTCCTTCTTCTTGAGAGTAACCTTGTACTACCAGTCTTGCCTTGTTCTTTATTATAATACCAGCTTCATCTTGTTTGTTCCTGAAAACCCATCTTGTGCCAATTGGTTGCTTGTTTGGTGGTAAGGGACAGATTTCCCAAACCTGTTGCTTGTTGAATTGAAGCAATTCATCTTGCATTGCCTGCACCCAATTGTTGTCTTTGAGGGCTTCCTGGTATTTCTTTGGTTCCAACTGTGAAATAAATGCTGAGAATAGACAAAAGTTGGAAAGCTGGTTTCTTGTAAGAACACCTGATGCAATATCACCCATGATTTGATCAAGTGGATGGTCTTTGTGTTCGATCAGTTGTTGTAAACCACTGACAGGTGTTGGTGGCTCATGTTCTTCAAACAAACTACTGAGGTCTATTATATCTGGTTCAGCAGTTTCAGTGTCTTCAGTAGTTGCAGGTGCTGAAGCAGATGTTTGAGTTTGTCCTTCAGTATTTGTTGAATCAGAAGTTTGTGAAACTTCTGATGGTTTTGAAGTTGACTTAATGACTGTTTAAGGAGTCCATGGTGCTGGATCCTCATCATCAAACCTTTGATCACCATAATAAGTAGGTTTAGATGAAGTGACAGTCTTTTCAGGTCCAAATGGAAGCTTTCAAGGTCAAAAAGTTCAGCAGGATGTGCTGGAATGAGAGTGTGTTTTGACTCATTGAACTTGACATTCAGTGTTTCTTCTACTATCCTGGTTCTTGAGTTAAAAACCTTGTAGGCTTTTCTAGTTGAAGAATAACCAAGAAAGTAACCTGAATCAACTTTGGCAGCAAACTTTGAAATAGATTCCTTAATGTTCAAGATGAAGCATTGACACCCAAAAGCCCTGAAAAAGGAGATAAGGGGCTTCATGCCATGAAGAACTTCATAGGCAGTCTTTGAATGTCTCTTGACAATAAGAACTCTATTTTGAACATAACATGATGTGTTAACTGCTTCTGCCCAAAAGTATAATGGTAGGCTAGAATCAGCTAACATTGTTCTTGCTCCTTCTATTAAAGTTCTGTTCTTCCTTTCAACCACACCATTTTGTTCAGGAGTTCTGGGAACACTGAATTTTCTAATAATCCCTTTAGATAAACAGAATTCATCCAGAGTTTTGTTCCTGAACTCTGTCCCATTATCACTTCTAATGGTTTTGACAGGTAGAGAGTATTGCTTCTCTACTTGTAGAATGAAGAACTTGATGATTTCAGCAGCCTCATCCTTGGAAAATAAGAAGAATACCCATGTAAATCTTGAGTAGTCATCAATGATGACCAAGCAGTACTTCTTTTTACCAAGGCTCATGATTTTTACAGGCCCAAATAAGTCCATATGGAGTAGTTGAAGACATGCAGTTGTTTTTTATTCTTCAATAGACTTATAGGAGGACTTATGCTGTTTTCCCTTTAAACAGGATACACAGTGTTCTTCACACTGGTATACTTTTAAGGGTAGACCTCTGACCAAGCCCATTTTTGTGACTTTATTTATGGTTTTAAAGTTCACATGGCCAAGTCTCCTGTGCCAGAGATCAGTTTCTGAAGTTGATGCCCTTGAGAAGAAACAGGCAGTGTTGTTCAGTACTTTGTCTTTTTCAATGTCCACTGCATAGACATTGCCACATCTTTTGGCTATTAACAAAGTGTGATCTTCAATGATCTTCTCTATCAACTTCTGGCCTTCTGGTGATATGATCTTGCATGCTGTCTTTGTGAAAAAGGAAGAATATCCTTTATCACACATTTGTGACACACTTAGCAAGTTGTACTCAAGGTTTTCAACCAGATTGACCTTGTCAAACTGTATTTTGCCAGAGGAGACATTGCCATGTCCTAGCACATATCCCTTAGCATTGTTCCCAAAGGATACAGATCCATCTCTTTGACTGATAAAATTGTTTATCAGGTATGTGCATCCTGTCATGTGCATTGAGCCTCCACTGTCTACATACCAAATGCTATTTAAGCCTCTGGAAACTCTCTGCACAAGATAGCAAATTAGTTAGATTTAGGAACCCAAGCCAGTTTGGCTTTGGGTTTGCTCTTGAGAACATTTACAGTTTGTTCTTGACCAAGTTGAGAAATCCATGTCTTTTTGGCAATGGATTTTTCATTAAGAACAATGGTGGTATCCTTTTGAGGACCACCATCAACTTTGGTCATCAGTAGTTGTACCAAGTTCATAAGATCTTTAATCTCAGCAGTTTGTGAAACTGCTGATGATTCAGGTCTAACTACTGAAAGGGAATTTTGAGAAAAAGAACTTTGTTGAGATTTTGTCTTTTTCTGAGAAGAGGTGTTTATTGGTTGTTGTTTCTTGGGAGAAAAAGTTTTTACATAATCATTTTTTATTTGTTTTCCCACAACCAGTTGTTGATTTTTCTTGTTGAACTGAATACCTTTTCTATATCTGCAAAATTCTGTTTTGTGGTTGAACAGACCACAAATTTCACATTCTTTTGTCTTTTCTTTCAAAGACAAGTTTCTGACTGTTTTGATTGGTTTTAGGTCATCAGTAGTTTTCAGGTTCTCAACTCCTGATGTAGTTGAAACTACTGATGGCTTAAAGTCAGATTTAATCAGTACTTCTGAAGAACTTTCTTTGTGTGTTTTTAAAAAGTTCTCATGGAAAGATGTGCATTCTTCCTCTTCAGAAGTTTCACCTGAAACAATTTTTCTCCCATCTTCAGTAGTTTTGGGGGAAAAATCTGTTGGTGTTTCAGTGTGATTGTACCCTATGCCAAACTTAACATTTGAAGCACTTTGTTTGTTTAGCAATAATTGGTACCCCTTACAAGATTCCACCCATTTTTCACATGTGACCTTGGTGTCAGCAAGCTCTTGTCTGACATTTCCTAGGTCATTTATCATGATTTTAATTTGTGCTGGGTTTCAATAGTAGTGTTAGTTAATTTAGAAACTTCTTTTGTTTTTGCAGAAAGTTTTCTTTCTAAATCACATTTCATCTGAGTGAATTTTCTCTCAGAGTCATTTGCTTTTCCTTGTAAGTGCACATTTGTCTCTCTTATGAGAGCAAAAGTTTCTTTGCATGAATTTGAACACACTTTTGTCAAAGATTCTTTTGATACCTGTGACAAGGCAGATTTTGAGGTGCATCCCTCAAATGCCATTAAGGCAAAGTTCTTTCTGCCATTGTCAGGCTCTCCCCAGTTGATGTCAAACATTTTGTTGTCTGCATCAGGATTGCACTCTGTGGTGTCAAAAGGAAGACTGCTCCAGTCAACATACCCTGAAGTAAATAAACTTTGTTGAGAGGGTTGTTGAGGCTGTGGAGGTTGTTGAGCAGCTGGAAAGGGAGGGATTGATTGTTGGCTCTGCATCTGTTGAGCAGGCATCTGTACATATTGTACTTGTGGCACATATTGGTGTTGTGGAGCTTGTGCCTATACAAAATGTGCACTCCCTTGTGTTCCATTATTCCTGTTATAATTGGGGTTAAAATTGTTTCCAGACTGAGATTGGTTAAAGCCAGAGCTTCTACACACTCTAGCAAAGTGTCCCAACTTTTGACACTTGTGACATCTAAGTTTAGATTTGTCAAAACCAATTTTTGTTGAACTGTTAAGTCCTGGAAACTTCCTTCCTGACCTTTTGTAAAAATTATTTGTTTTTAAACTTAACATGGCCAGTTGGTGCAAAATATCCATTTCTTCTAGGTCATCACTGCTGAAATTATTTAAATCATCCATGATAAAACACATGTTATCAGCAGTTTGACCAAAATCATTATTGTCATAACCTGGGAATGATCTTTCAGATGAGATCCCAGCAGTTATGTCAATATGGTCAAAAGATCCAAAACTATTTGAACAAGTTGGTGAGTCTTGTCCCAATAGTGCTGTACTACCTGGTAGATAGTCATCAGCAGTTTTGCCAGAACTTTGTAACTTTTTCTTTTGATCAATTTCTCTCTCAAAAGTAAGTAATCTCCCATGAAGTTTTGTAAGAGTGAGGGATCTAAAGTCTGATGAAGATCTTAAGACTATAGAGTATGTTTCCCATTTTTCAGGTAAAGACCTTAAAAATCTATGAAGCATAGATACAGTTGTGTAGGTCTGACCATTTAGTTTTAGCTCAGATATTAATGAGGAAAATCTTTCAAATTGTTGTGTTAAAGTTTCCCCATTAATGTGAGCAAAAGTTTCATATTGTTGAGCCAAGATTTCTCTGGTGTTGGCAATCACCTCTTCAGTTCCTCCAAACTGTTCTTTTAGGCAGTCCCAAAGCTCTTTGGCACTATCACAATGTAATAGGCCAGAGTAGATTTCATTTGGGAGTGCCATTGCCAACATAGAGAAAGCTTTTGCATCAAGCTCAAGTTTTAGGAAATCATCATCAGTATAGTTTTTTGGGTCTTTTGGAATCTCTTCATTAGTTTCAAGATTTATATTTACTGGTTTATGAGGACAATATATCACAGATTTCCAGCAACCTGTGTTGGTCAGTGATAAGGTATGTGCCATTCTCTTTTGCCAGATGTTATATTCATTTCTTACTAGCATAGCAGGTTTAGTGGCAGAACCAGTATTATGAGGATCCATTTTAAAGAGTATTGAATTGTCAAATATCTCTTAAAGTGATGGATGTTGATAAAAGTGAGCTAATAATCCTTTATTGAATATCAATAAGAGCATGTGTCTGATTCTCAATGTGTTAGATTGATATGTGATCAGATAAACCAGTGCTCTGATACCAATTGTTGGATCAGTATTGCTCTTTTATATGAACTTGCTAGTGAACACTTAGGTGTCTAGCAAGTTCTTGATCAGTGATAGCACGGCGGAATGTTATGAGTTTAAAGCTACACTTATCAACAGGAGTAGTAACTCCCCTGGATTGAAAAACTAATAAATGATAAGTATTTATTGAGAATCTAAGTATTGAATGAGAATGAAACACTTAGGCAGATTCTTAATAAATATGAAATGGAAATAACAATAATATGTGTTGAAGGATTTCTGTATTAAAATCAATGTCTAAAACAGAGGGATGAACCCTTCTATTTATAGACTTTACAAATACATGAACCTTGCCAAAAAGCAAGTTCAGAAACAAGTTGCAACAAGTTGCAGCATTGGAACTTGTACATAAAGCAAAAGTAATACTAAAGTAATAAACTACTGATGCAAAAAGGCGGTGGAAAAGATCTTCACATAAGTGCTGATGAATGACAAACTACTGATGAGTAGTTTGTCTTCAGCAGTTCTTCAGTAGAAGTGTCTGGTTTGAACTTCATAACTTCTGATGACTTTTCTTCTTCAGCACTTCTGGAATCTCTTCTTCAGCAGTTTGATCTTCCTTCTTCAGTAGTTATATACTTAGAATATTTTGACAGAAGTGAATTAGACTAAGGTTTGCAAAAGTGGTTTCACCAATCCTTTTTGTCCTAACACCAGAGAAGTTCAAAACTTATGAAGTATCAACTTCAGTAGTTAGAACTTCTGGTGTCAAACAAAGACCTGCTACCAAGAGAAAGCCAGAGGACAATACAAAGACTAATTTCAAGATGGTGTTGCTAGAAGGCAACACAGTTGTGCAAGGAGACTTTGATATTGAAGAAAAACCTTCGATAACTCAATTTAGGGATCCTTCAACATTTGCTTACCAAATTCAGAAGACTGTCACTGACAGACTACACACAAAGGTAGTTACTAAACATCATTTACCTACTTTCAAATTACCTGATGTGGTGCAAAAAGAAGACAGAAGTGAAGCCCACTTGAGAGTCACAGAAATAGAAAACATTCAACACTCAGGAACATCCCAGGGATCTAGCATGGTTCCCTATACTTCAGATTTTGACAAATCTAAAGTGTTGATCATCAGATGGTCCTTTACTGATGACAACTCAGTATTGGTGACAAGAAGAGATCTTACAAGCAAGGCCTACAAGTCCATGAATGAACTGAAGAATCTATCAACTCAGGACTTTCTTACAATTCAACTTTTGGAACCTCAAAAGAGATCTCTCACTGATGAACAGCTGAATCAACTGAAGAATTCCATGTTCAAGGAAATATGGAAGATTGTGAATGACAGAAGAAAACAACAATAAGGAATTAGAAAAGGTTTTGGCTTCATCAATCCAGGGGGAGATTGTTAGGACAAAAAGGATTGAGGAAACCACTTTTGCAAACCTTAGTCTAATTCATACTTCTGCAAATATTCTAGGTAAAGAACTACTGAAGAAAGAAGACTAAAGTACTGAAGAAGAAAGATCAGAAGTTTTGAAGTCTAACCAGACAAGTTCACTAAAGAACTACTGAAGACAAACTACTCATCAGTAGTTTGTCATTCATCAGCACTTGTACCAGAATCATTCCACCACCTTATGTTTCAGTAGTTTATTTGTTTAGTATTACTTTATCTTTTTGTGCAAGTTCCAAGAATGCAACTTGTTACAGACTTGCTTTTTGGCAAGGTTCATGTATTTGTAAGTCTATAAATAGATGGGTTCATCCCTCTGTTTTAGACATTGATTTTAATTGAAACTGAAATCCTTCAAAGCTTATTACTGTTATCTCCATTTCATTTACTGAGAATCTGTTTGAGTATTTATTGTCATTCACATTCAATACTTAGATTCTCATTAAACTTGTCTTTAGTTTTCAAACATCCAGGGGGAGTAATAACTCCTATTGATAGTGTAACTTTACTTACTTATTCCGCTCTGCAAATCTGATTGAACTTGCTAAACACATAAATGTTCACTAGCAAGCAAAACATCAAGAGCATTACTGATCCAACAAGTCTGGCTCCAAAGAGGAGTCCTCCTTGTTTCAGCTGAAGCGCTGAACTCCAGACCATCAACATCAGTAATAAATTCTCTCATGAGCATTATCATCAACATCAATGATTTCAGGTAATTTGGCTTCTGATTTATGATTTAACTCCTTCTTTTCATTAGAACCTGGTGGTTTACTATTTACTGTCTCGATGTAGACATTTAAAGTATCACCAAAAGGTGTACACCGCCAGGTTTTGCTGCAAGGAAGGATTTCAACCATAAATCAGAAGGCAAATTACCTGAAATCACTGATGTTGGTCATGTTGATCAAGAGCAAACATATTAAAGATGTTGATGGTCTAGCGCCCACCTCCTCAGTTGAAAGCAGTCTGGCTCCAAAGAGGAGTCCGCCTTCTTTCAGCGGAAGCGCTGAACTCTAGACCACCACATCAGTGATACATTCTCTCATGATCATCGTGACCAGCATCAATGATTTCAGGTAATTTGCCTTCTGATTTATGCTTGAACTCCTTCTTTTCAGTAAAACCTGGTGGTGTACATCTTTCTGTGACACATGAAACACGTGTTGCATTCATCCATCGTGTCAGCTCGAGGTTAGTCTACTGCATATTCACCAAAATTGGCACCTGGTTTATGGCGTACTAACGTTAGCTTATCAATTTCTTCTTCAACCAGCTCTATAGGCATAGGGCGTCTTTGGTTCCAGCTCGCCTTTTGCATGGGGCCCTCGCTCATCTTATAAATACACTTCATCAGACTCAAATTAATTAATAATTAATTATTAATTAACTTGACTTTATTGGGCTGTCTTTAAACTTTGACCTTGTCCTTGATACAAAAGTCAAGATGTAACTGAAGACGAAGAGAAAGGGGCTCAACTAATGGAAGAATGTTATAAATCAGGTGCTAATTTGGTTAAATTATTGGAGATTATGACCACATGACTAGTCAAATAGTCAAAGTGGACCTTATTATTATAGTCAAAGTCATCCTTGCATTATGTCCCTCATGACTAGCTCCTTGTCTTGTGCCCAAAGATTAGTCACTTCTCATTTTATGATTTTCCTTCATGTATTTATAGAGGAGGTTATCTCCTCATTTGAATGCACCAAAATCTTACAATAAAACAACATCTTTCATATTCTCTTTACATTTCTTGTACCAACAACCACTTTGCCATTTTGAGAGTTGGTTAGGTTAGTAGTAACCGTGCAGCCCCTCGGCTGCGAGCTCAAACGAATAAATCCAAACCAAATAGAAAATCGCTTCCGCTTGAATTTCTTTATGATATCAGAGCAGTGTTCTTGATCCTCGAACAATTTGCTCGAAAAAAAAAGTGTTTTTCTATTTTTTGAAAGTTGATGAATTAAAAAAAATAAAAAAATAAAGGAGGCAATGATGTAATGAGAATACTTAAGTAATGTGTATTTTAATCCCGCAAAGGCTGCTTAGCGCGCCACAACGCGCGCGGGGTAAAATCTAGTTATTAATTATTTAAGATAAGTCTCACTAGAAAGCTCATTTTTATTACTAGAAAGCCTAATTACCAACTAGTTATATATGTATAAGTAATAAGAAAGTCTGTTTTTTGTTTATATTTATATAAATATAATTACTTGTGTACTTATTAAAGTTTAAACGAACAGACATAAATGAATGAACATAAACGAACGTTCACGAAGATAAACGAACGAACAAAAAGTGTGTTCATGTTTGTCGTTTAATTAAATGAACATTTTTTTATTGTTTGAGTTCGTTCGTTTTATTGAATAAACGAAGATAAACGAACTTCCAGCCAAAGAAGTTTACAAACATTTAATAAACGTTCGGTTCGTTTACAGACCTAGTCATGAACAGAAAGTCACATACAGAGTGCGAGAGAATCTTAAACCCCTTAATCCCAGAGTATAAAAAATACGGGCCTAAGGCTCTGATACCATGTAAAGAATGGTATGAATTTTTTGAATAACTAGCTGATTACCCCGGGAAGATCCCGGGGTTAAAAAATTTAACATGACTTAATAAAAAAATGATAAAAGAAGAAAATTCAAGTCACGAATTGTTATCAAAACTATAACACCAATTATCTACCATCAGAACAATTGGTGAAAATATAATTTGAAATGTTTTAAACATTTATTTAAATTTAGGATTTTATTAGTCATATAAATAACAAGATGTTTAGGTGAAAATATATAATTACGAGAATAAAGTTAAATTACGTAGAAAATATAATATTTTATATTTTAGATAGAGAAATTAAAATTAAAACTTCTTAGTTTTTGTTAAGGTAAAATATGTTACAAATAATAAGTAATATGTGGATAAATTAAAAAAACAAATAATAAGTATTATGTGGATAAATAAAAATAAAAAAACGTAAGCCAAAATGGACGATTCATCACTTCATGGATCAATTGGGTTTGAAGTCATAATTTTCTTAAGGTCATAAAATGGTTAGTTAAGCATTTGTGGATCAGTCGGTCTTAACAGGTATAGAATCTAACTGGTCATTTTTTATGAATTGATGTGAGTTACATTAGAGTTAAATACAACATAGTTAAAAAAATATTGAATCAAAAAAGTCGTATTATCGTCATTTTCTAATAGTGTGATTGTTTGAACTTTAGAGTGAAAACTAATTCATTAGGTGGAAATAAATTTTGGAGGGGAAATGTTTTAGAGGGAAAGAAAGAAAATTTTAAAAAAGTGTTTGAAATTTGTAATGACATATTAATAAGTGCCATAAAAGTCTAACTAAAATTTTAATGGCACATAAAAAGAGCCATTAAAAACCTAATTTAGTGGCATAAAAGCTAAATGCCACTAAAAGTATGTGCTAAGCAAATATGCATACGCAAAGTGCCATTAAAAACTTAAATTAGTGACACAAAATCCAAATGCCATTAAAAGCATATGTCATTAAATGGCTTTTTTGTTTGTAGTGGTGTTACATTATAAAAGACAACGTGTAATGAGAATACTTAAGTAATGTGTATTTCAATCCCGCAAAGGCTGCTTAGCGCGTCGCAACGCGCACGGGGTAAAATCTAGTTAGTAATTATTTAAGATAAGTCTCACTAGAAAGCTCATTTTTATTACTAGAAAGCCTAATTACCAACTAGTTATATATGTATAAGTAATAAGAAAGGCTTTTTTTTGTTTATATTTATATAAATATAATTACTTGTGTACTTATTAAAGTTTAAACGAACAGACATAAATGAATGAACATAAACGAACGTTCACGAAGATAAACGAACGAACAAAAAGTGTGTTCATATTTGTCGTTTAATTAAATGAACAATTTTTTTATTGTTCGAGTTCGTTCGTTTTATTGAATAAACCATGATAAACGAACTTCCAGCCAAACAAGTTTACAAACATTTAATGAACGTTCGGTTCGTTTACAGACCTAGTCATGAACAGAGAGTCACATACAGAGTGCGAGAGAATCTTAAACCCCTTAATCCCATAGTATAAAAAATACGGGCCTAAGGCTCTAATACCATGTAAAGAATGGTATGAATTTATTGAATAACTAGCTGATTACCTAGGGAAGATCCCGGGGTTAAAAAATTTAACATGACTTAATAAAAAAATGATAAAAAGAAGAAAATTCAAGTCACGAATTGTCATCAAAACTATAACACCAATTATCTACAATCAGAACAAAAAATATAAACCATTTCGACTGTTACCGTATCCCCTAACCGCCTAAGATGCTACCATCTTAATTATATTGGTCCCCTAATCACTTGGAACAAAAATATTCAAAAACAGTTGTGTTTGGAACCTAACTTAAGACTATCCGTTGTCGGTCGTGAGCGTGCAGGCGCGAGCGAGCCTGGTGCTCACCTCAGCCACAACAGCCCCACGTGAACAGCCGCAGCGCGATCATAGGCGATGGTGGTCGCGTGCATTAACGGGAGAAAATGAGCTTTGGTCGCTCCTGTGCTCACCCTTAGCCACAACGGGGCAAGTGACCGGGTAAATTACGTAATGAATAATGAGTAATGACTTAATTCTAAACATATTGGATGTTTTAAGCGTTAATGGTTGCACTTAGGTTGTAGTCAAGTTCAGATTCTTTGAAGTTTTCTGGATACTTTGGATTGTGTTGCTAACTGCTTACGGATAATGACTAAAAGTTTGTTTGTATTGTAATCCCTATTTTCTTAGAAAGTTTATTTGGATTGATAGAAGTGGTAATTTAGTCTTTTGATTTTCTTGCAGCTATTACCAAATATGCAGGTGAATACGCTTAATAATTTCTCCGTTTTTTATATAGCACTATGGACTCGTTTAAAAAAATTATAAAACGCTCGTTAATTTGGTCGTTTTTTTCTCCGTTTTTATATACCACTATGGTACTCGTTGGAAAGATAATAAAACGATCGTTAATTTGGTGTAATTTTTTTCTTTAAAAAATCCTGTATATAAAACATATTAACGTTTAAAAATTATGGGAGGAAACATGAGAAAGAAAAATCTAATTTTTTTTTAATTTTTTTTCCTAAAATATCACGTAAATCTTTTATTTTGAATTCTAAGATATGTATATCTTGTATAGGGTTTTAATTAATTTTATTATTAGATTTTAATAATAAAAACAAAATAAAAAAAATTAAACACTTTCATCTTATTATACCACGTGGCATATACCATTGAATGTCACATTATCTAAGTTCAATTCTTTTATTAATAGACTAGTTTTTATCCCGGGAGCGTCCCGGGTTGAAACATCAAATATAACATAATAAAATATATTATTATTATTATTTTAAACAAATCTTTGTCATAAGTTTTCATATTCAAATATAAAAAAAAAACGAATCTCTGGGCCGGGGTATAAATCTAGTGTCATTACAAATGAATTCGGAAGTTTGTAATCGATCATTCTAAAAAGAACTAACATGAAATAAGAAAAAAAAAGTTAATTATTGAAATATCGAACGCATTAGTCTAAGGGTTATGTGATGTGTTAAAAAATTTATAGGTATATGATCGGGTATGTAGTTCTGGTATTTGGGTATGTTGTTTCGGGTAATCGGGTCGGGTATCACCTAATCCCAGACCCGACCCAAACCCACAATTTTTTTTAAACTAATCCCAAACCCGACACAATACCTATCGGGTTACAAAAAATAGTCATTTTTTTCTCCGTTTTTTATATAGCACTATGATACTTGTTGGAAAGATAATAAAACGCTCGTTAATTTGGTGTAATTTTTTTCTTTAAAAAATCTCGTATATAAATAAAATTAACGTTTAAAAGCTATGGGAGGAAACAAGAGAGAGAAAATAATAAAGATTTAATATTTAGATTTAGTAGATTAGGTATTTAATAGATTAGGTTAAAAATTATAATAGATTAGGTTAAATCATATTTATTTCTTTTTTTAATTGGTTTAGAGTTGCCACATCACATCCTATGTGGCATCTCTTAAAAGAGAGATTGCATAAGAGTGTGACATGTATGATTAATCCCTTTGCAATATGTATATGGGGTTGGGTTATTCTACAAAGGCTACAAAAATGAGAAGGGTAAGAAGCCGCTAGAAAATGACATGTGTCCAAAGGATTAACAAGTGGGAGGGATAATTTTGTCAAAAACATATGCACATGCAAGTCACATGCCATTTCCACCTTCATTTTTAAATGCCCGTAATTTTTTTATATGTCATCTGTTTTTAAAAAAAATATACCATAAAATTGAGCGTCTTTTTATCTTTAATATGAGTACCATATTGCTATACTTTTGAAAAAAAAATTCAAAACCCACTTGCGTAAGACATAATGGAATGTAAAACACAATGGAATGTAAAACACAATGAACACCAATTAAATATAAGGTATAAAACACAATCAAGATTCTAGTAAAACACAATGGACGACATACTAAAGACACAATGAATAGAAGACTAAAACACAATGAATACTTTTGAAAAATAAAAGTTGAAAACCCAGTTGCGTAAGACACAATGGATGACATACGAAAGACACAATGAACAGAAGACTAAAATACAATGAATACTTTTGAAAAAAAAAAAGGTTAAAAACCCAATTGTGTAAAACACAATGGAAGACATATAAAAGACACAATGAACAGAAGACTAAAACACAATAAATAATAGACTTAAACACAATGAACAACATAATAAAACACAATGTACACCTAAATACAAAACTCATTTGCGTAAAACACAATTAAAAGCATACTAAAAACACAATGGACAAAGTTAAATCATGTGTAGGCTAAAAAAAACATAAATAACATATCTATAAAGCACACATGCGTACTATAACACAATGAACAAGCAGAAAGACACAACGGAGAAGAAAACCCATTTAGCACGATTTTTTTTTTTCAATTTTAATGTAGCAATGTGGTACTCATATTAAAGATAAAAAAACGCTCGTTAATATGGTGAAATTTTTTTGAAAAAAAAAATCGTATGAAAAAGTTATAGACGTTTTAAAATGATGGGGGGAATTGACATGTGCATTGCATGTGGAGAGAGAAAGTCAACAAATGCGGTTTTCCTTTTATGCCCTTTCTCTAATTTATTATTTATTTTTTTCAAACAAACTAATCTCAACCCTTCAAATATATGATCAATGGATCACAATCCTTCTCACCCTTCCTAGAAAAAGTGTTTTGTGTATTTGATCCTAACCCTATGTATATATATAGATATAGATATAGATTATAGATATAGATTATAGATACCGGTGACTTAGAATCTATTACAAACAAGAGTTTATGTCTTTAATAACGAAACAAAGTAGTAGGCTGTTGGTAACAAGCCGAATATAAGACCCCCCGTAGTGGGGCGTTTTTTTGGGAAAAAAAAAATAGCGCTCCTGTACACCATTACAGGGGGGCTCCATATGCAAAATTCAGCTATGGGCTCTATATATATAGCGCCATCCCTCTTTTGCCCCTCCAATCAGATCAAGCCACATCAGCACTCTCTCTCTCTCTTTTATTATTTTATTATTTTTTTAATTAAAAAGATATAATAAAATATTAATAGGGGCTTTATAAATAAAGCCCCTACCACTACACCCATTTTTCAGTTTCTCTCTCCATGCTGACTCATCAGCCACGTGGACCAATCAGGAAGGGGGGCTTTATAAATAAAGCCCCCCACTACGCATGGTCTAACAATGTAGAAGATCAAAAACTAATACAAAGGCATAAGGCCATTTTTGCTTGTCTCAGAGGGGCTCATGCCTAGGTTTATTTGATTGTTGTACCTGTTAAAGGTTTTGGGCAACGCATGTCAGCAGTTGAATACGTAGCCATCCTTAAATATCGGCTCATGATTCCCCTTTTCCCTCCAGACGAATCATGCCCCAATTGCAAAAAAAAAAAAAAAAAAAAAAAAAAAGGTTTGTTTGGATAGATTTGGCGAGCATGCCCTCCACTGCAAGGAATTGTCGGGGTTCAAATATCATCATGACTGGGTGAGCGATGTTTTATGGGATATGCTTAGGCGTGCCGGGATTTCAGCTAAGAAAGAAGCACCTGTTAACTTTTTGACCGATCCGCGTGAGGGAAGATCTACCCAGCGTCCGACGGACGTTATTGTTTTTGGTTGACCGATCCGCGTGAGGGAAGATCTACCCTCACTGGGTGTCCCCATTGGTGGGGCTAAGAAATAGTGGCTTCATTCTGGGACGGGCGGTTTTGAGGGCGGAAGCTAGGAAGGTTTCTAAGCACGAGGCAGCGTGTTTAGAGAATCAGCACGTGTTCATTCAGTTTGCCTTCGACACATTCATATCCATGGCCCCTGAGGTGGTTCGTTTTTTGGAGCGGGGGCAGAAGGTGGTCCACAGTGACTCGCAGACCCGATGAACAAAGAGTTTGTATTTAGTAGAATAGGCTTTGCGATTAAAAAGGGATAGCGTCACAGCTTGTTGCTCGCTTACTCATTATTCAGATGTAACTTGTTTTTTTACTGTGGAATCAAAAGATAAATTTAAATAAAATTTTTTTGGTTATATCATGGGTCAATCCAAATCAACTAGGATTTGGTGTTTATAATTAATCCAGGTTTATACAATAGATGAAACCTTTACTGATCATGAGGTACATCTAATTTCCAAAAAAGTTCATCATTTTGGTTTTATGATTATAAGGTATAAAATAATAAATCATACAAAACCTATAGATGGCCAGTTCAACACTATACAGCCCATTATCATTTTGATCGCCCTCGTGACTTAGCCCAAAAGTTTTTAATTTCTCTAGCTCATGAAATAATATTTTTTTTTATTTTTTTTTATTATTATTTTATTTTTATTTTTTGCAAGATTTCAAATAACAAATAACCAATCATATTCGCCATTAAGTTCGGTCAAAATTTTTATTATACATACTCAATGATACATTCTGTATGAAGATAGTAGCTACTAATTTAAAAAGAATAAAATTAAAAAATAAATCGTGTAAAGTAAAACAAATATGTTGGGAATCAAGAATTATCTTTAAAAATAATAATAATAATAATAACAAAACAAAGGGGTGGATGGAATGATTTTAAGTGAATAAAATATATTGTGTAATGGCTGATTTCAATCCATTAACCAACCAAACACCCTATCAATCTATTATCTATTAATATATATAAAAGAATTGAACATTGCTGACGTGGCGTGCAATGGTGTCTTCAATCTCTCCATGAAACTGCCACATTAAAGCCAGGGTAGTTCCTCTATGTTACACTGGCGTCGCCAAAGGGTCATTTTCCCACTACCTCAAGAAACAAGTGGTAGTTGATACATTATTTATGTAAGCGTTCACAGATTTGTAACTGGAGCAACCAGAAAAAAGCAAGTGTCTTAAAATCGAGTCACCTTAAATGAGCATAACTTTTTATCATTCTTCAGTTACAATGCGTGTAAAATACGAATAAAAAGGGCATCATGGGCCGATTAATACAACTTAACAGGTAGTTTGCGCGACTCTTGTGCACAATTTTTGAAGAATGGAAACCATAACCAAAAACACAAACGCAAAAATAAATATGAACTCTCGTTTAAGTATTTTTAAGGGTAACTCGATTTGCCTATGTATTTATAAGTGTAACCCGACTTGGCTAACAAGAAACATAAAATAACCCTAATTCCAATAATAAGTTATGTAGGCAGTGTTGGAGATGTTGTCTTCAGCCCACCTATAGGCCCAGTCGTTTTGAAGCCCAGTATGATTAACTTGTTGAGTAAGATTAACATAAGGTTTAACCCTAATTTGTGCCTATAAGTAATCTCTTATACTTGTAATCTTTGTATCACTCAATAGTAAGAATACCCCAGTTGCCCCCGTGAACGTAGGTCCTTTTAGACCGAACCACGTAAATACTTGTGTTCGTGTGCGTGTGTGTTCTACGATCCTTACAAATGGTATCAGAGCTCAGGCTCTAGATCCGAGAGGAACACATAGCTGCAAACCCTAACCAGCCGCCACCACCTCCGTCGACCAGAACCTCCTGCCGCCTCCCACCTTTAGCCGTTCCGCCGTCCACTTCCACAACCTCCCAGCCGTGAACCATTCTCAGCAGCCAGCACCCCGTTTTCTTTTTGTCCCGCTGTCGCACCCTAGACCCAGATTAGGGTTCTTTGTCGGTCTTTAGCCATCGCAAGTTGTCTCTACTCCACCCATTTAGGGTCCTGAGCAAGGTAAGAAGAGTAGGTTAAAAGTTTTGGTTTGGTTGGTTTAAGAAAGAAAGAAGAGGGTTCTTTGTTATGGCGTGGTTGTTGATTAGAAAATTAGGTGAGTAGTAGAGAAAAATTATAGGTTCAAAAGGGAAGGTACACGACACAAAAAAAGTATAAGACCCATCTTTGTGATTTCTTTTTTTGTCTCGTGGGTTCAAGAGAGTTTTTTTAGTTGTGTTGGAAGAGAAGTAGTACTTTCCTAGATATTTTTTTTTTTTTTTTGGCTAGTTTCCTAGATATTTAGACAAGAGACAATGTCTGAAGAAGGAAAAGTCAAGGTAGAGAAATTTGATGGGAAGAATTTTGGATGGTGGAAGATGCAAATCAAGGATTTGCTTATACAGAAGGAGTTAGATGCTGCACTAGACCCTCCCCCTGCCACCATAACGAAAGAATGGACGAATCTTGACAAGAAAGCACAGTCAACGATTAGGCTTGCTCTCTCCATGAATGTAGCTTACAACATTCTGGAACAAACCACAACGCGTGGGATTATGGAAGCTTTGTCAGACATGTACGAGAAGTCGTCTCCTGCTAACAAAGTGTTTCTGATTCGGGAGTTAGTCAATATTCGTATGAAAGAGGGAAGTTCTGTTACTGAGCATATTAATTTATTTAAATCACATTTGACACGTTTGTCTTCTATGAATTTTAAGATAGATGGTGAATTGCAGGCTTGTCTATTGTTATCCTCATTACCTGACAGTTGGTCAGGCACAATCACAACAGTCACAGGGTCAGTTGAGATTCTCAGTTTTGGAAGAGTTCGTGATTTGTTA
Source organism: Ambrosia x helenae (assembly GCA_030844895.1). Classification (NCBI taxonomy): domain Eukaryota; kingdom Viridiplantae; phylum Streptophyta; class Magnoliopsida; order Asterales; family Asteraceae; genus Ambrosia; species Ambrosia x helenae. The sequence continues at coordinate 26,407,567 of CM061228.1, read as the reverse complement.
CTGAATGAGGATTCTAGATGAAGGAACAATGGAGAATCAAGCTCGTTGCTCAGTACTGAAGGAAGAGGGAGAAGTAATAACAGAGGAGGAAATAGGGGTAGATCAAAATCAAAACGCAGGAGCAAGTCAAGACCTGAAAAGCCAAGGAAAGACATACAATGTTGGAACTGTAAGGAGTTTGGGCATTTCAGAAGTCAGTGTTCTGAACCTGCGAGAGAGAAAAGGGAGGTGAATGCTACTACATCCTCAGATTCAGAGGATGCTCTTATTTGCTGTATTGAGAGTTCTGTTGAAGACTGGATTATGGATTCAGGAGCGTCTTTCCATGCTACTTTTAGCACGAAGAAGATGAAGAATCTGCGAACAGGTAACTTTGGTAAAGTTCGTTTGGCTAATAATCAGAGTCTTGACATTACAGGAATTGGAGACATAGACCTTAAAACTCTATTGGGAACCATTTGGACCTTGAAGAATGTTCGGGTCATTCCTGGTTTAAAGAGGATGCTTATATCCATCGGTCAGCTTGATGATCAGGGATATGATGTTCACTTTGGTAGTGAACAATGGAGAGTTGTTAAGGGCGGTATGCTAGTAGCTAGAGGCAAGAAGAGAGGTAGTTTGTACATGGTTGAAGCATCAGCTGATGCAGTGAACGCAGTATCGAGTGACCAGAGTCAGACAAAGTTATGGCATCAAAGACTCCGGCACATGAGTGAAAAGGGGATGAAGATGCTTGTTGCCAGGGGAAAACTTCAAGAGTTGAAGAAGGTCGAGTCAGAATTTTGTGAACCGTGCATCCTAGGCAAGAAAAAGAAGGTGACTTTTGTGAAGACTGGGAGAGCACCGGAAGCTTAAAAATTGGAGCTTATTCACTCAGATGTATACAGACCGACATCAGTAGCTTCACTTGGAGGCTCTCGCTATTTTGTGACCTTCCTAGATGATTCAACATGCAAGGTATGGGTTTACTTTCTTAAACATAAATCTGAAGTTTTCGATACTTTTAAGAAATGGAAATCTATTGTTGAACTTGAAACTGATTTGAAGGTGAAATGCTTGAAGTCGGACAACGGTGGTGAATATATCAGCAAGGAGTTTACAGATTATTGTGCTGATAGAGGGATCAAGATGATAAATACAGTTCCAGGAACTCCGTAACAGAATGGAGTTGCACAAAGGATGAACATAACATTATGTGAAAGAGCCAGGAGCATGAGATTGAATGTAGGGCACCCAAAGATGTTCTGGGCTGATGCAGTTAACACAGCAACGCATCTTATCAACCGTGGACCCTCAGTACCGTTAGGATTCAGGCTTCCTCAAGAAGAATGGAAAGGCAAAGCAGTTGAGCATGATCACCTGAGAATCTTCGGATGCAGTGCTTATGATATTAACCCTGAAGGTGACAAGTTGGATGCAAAAGCAAAGAAGTACATTTTCATTGGATATGGGGGTGATCAAATGGGCTACAGGCTTTGGGATTTTGAAAGCAGAAAGGTAGTCAGAAGCAAGCATGCTGAATTCAATGAAGAAGAATTGTACAAAGACAGAAACTTGGATAAGTCAAAGGTTCAGAAAGAAACAGTTGAGTTTAGTGTTGAGAACCAGAAGAAAGAATCTGTCACAGGGCCCGTAACAGAATCTGAAGATGACACAGAACCTGAGACTGAAGATGGTGAGAATGAAGAGTCAGTGGGAGTTTCTAACAGTGGGAGTTTAGAGTCTGAAGACGAACAGTCTCCACAGCAGCCTGACCAGTCTGATACTTTGGTCAGGAGATCCACCAGAGTTTCTAAAGCGCCAGACATGTACAGTCCCAGTCGCACCGACCCCTCAGTTAGTTATATTCTCTTGACAGAAAATGGTGAACCAGAGAGCTACTCTGAAGCAGTCAAGATGAAGGACTCGTTCCAGTGGGAGCGAGCAATGAAAGAAGAAATGAGTTCACTAGACAAGAACAAGACTTGGGTTCTTGTAAAGCTTCCGCCAGATAAGAAAGCTCTTCAGAATAAATGGGTATTCAAGGTCAAAGATGAACATGATGGTTCTAAACGGTATAAAGCCCGTTTAGTGGTCAAGGGATTTCAACAGAAGAAGGGAGTTGATTATGATGAGATCTTCTCTCCAGTGGTGAAGATGACCACCATCAGGTTAGTTCTGAGTATTGTAGCAGCAGAGAATTTGCATCTAGAGCAACTAGATGTAAAAATAGCATTTCTACGTGGTGACCTTGATGAAGATATTTACATGGCACAACCTGAGGGATTCCAGGTTATTGGAAAAGAAAATTGGGTGTGCAAGTTGAAAAAGAGTTTATATGGTCTGAAACAAGCGCCAAGACAGTGGTACTTGAAGTTTGATAATTTCATGGTGAAGACCGGTTACAAGAGATGTGAAGCCGATAACTATTGTTATCTGAAGAAGTTCAAGAGTTCGTATATCATTCTAATTCTGTATGTAGATGATATGTTGATTGCAGGATCAGATATGAATGAGATCAGCAAGTTAAAGAAGCAAATGTCCAAAGAATTCGAGATGAAGGATTTAGGTGCAGCTAAACAGATACTCGGGATGAGTATCACCAGGAGAAAGAAAGATGGATCTCTGACATTGTCCCAGGAGAAGTACATCGGAAAAGTGTTAGAGAAATTCAATATTAACAGTGAGAAGACCAAGCCTAGAAACACGCCCTTGGGAAGTCACCACAAGCTTACCAAAGATCAGTGTCCGAGAACTGAAGAAGAAAAAGCTGATATGGCTAGAGTTCCGTATGCATCTGCAGTAGGTAGTCTGATGTACGCTATGGTGTGTACAAGACCTGACATAGCACACGCAGTCGGAGTTGTCAGTCGGTTTATGTCAAATTCGGGAAGAGAACATTGGGAAGCAGTTAAGTGGGTGCTTCGTTATTTGAAGGGAACATCAAAGATGGGGTTATGTTTCAATGGGAAGGATTCAGTTCTCAGAGGATATACAGATGCTAACCTGGGTGGCTGCAAAGAGACATTTAAAAGCACCACAGGTTTCGTTTTCACAGTGGGAGGAACTGCAGTCAGTTGGATGTCCAAGATCCAGAAAAGTGTGGCTTTGTCCACAACAGAGGCAGAATACATGGCTATAGCTGAAGCCAGTAAGGAGCTAGTATGGTTGAAAGCTTTTCTAGAAGAGTTAGGAAAGAAGCAGACTTAGTACTTGTTGCACTATGACTATGAAAGTGCAGTGAAACTTGCTAAGAATCCTGTATATCACAAGAAGACGAAGCACATCGGGATAAGGTATCACTTCGTGAGAGGATTGATTGCTGATGGCACAATCAACTTGAAGAATATCTCAGGTGCTAAGAATCCAGCAGACATGTTCACTAAATGTGTGACGTTGGATAAGCTGAAGCTGTGTAGAGCTTCAGCTGGTCTTCAGGAATAATGTTGAGGAGATTGGGGTAACTGGAGGTGCATTGAAGATAAAGGGAAGATCTTATCTACAGAAGTACAGAAGAGATGGTGCAATTCGTGGTCCGAAGACACCAAGAGGGAGATTGTTGGAGATGTTGCCTTCAGCCCACCTATAGGCCCAGTCGTTTTGAAGCCCAGTATGATTAACTTGTTGAGCAAGATTAACATAGGGTTTAACCCTAATTTGTGCCTATAAATAATCTCTTGTACTTGTAATCTTTGTATCACTCCATAATAAGAATACCCCAGTTGCCCCCGTGGACGTAGGTCAGTTTAGACCGAACCACGTAAATACTTGTGTTCGTGTGCGTGTGTGTTCTACGATCCTAACAGGCAGGTCCTTTAACTTGCGGAGTTACATTTAATGTTATCAAAATAAGTTTATATTCCCCGACTAGGTTACAATCTCATATATCACACGGGTTGATAAATGTATTGTTATATAGTTAATAAAAATAAAAATGTTAATATGTTTAAGAAAATATATGCATTTCACAGTTGAAAAAATCGTCGCAATATACTAATAGAATAAATTATAATGTTATTTGTTAACATATACACCCGCCAAAATATCTATTTAAAACACATGAACGTTAACGTGGGAGTTATAAATTTTGTTGATCTAGTTTTTAAAACACTTTTTTTTTTCAAATGGGAATTAACATTAATTTTTTGATACCACCTATTTTTTATTAATTAACATTTTCTATTTTTACTATTATTTACCATCCAACCACATCAAGGATTTGAGAATATTTAGATATCAATTTTAAAACAATTATCATTCATTATTTTTTTTAGTATTTTAGCAAATTTAAGTTTGAAGTTGGTGAAGTTTTTATGTAAAAAAATATGTGTTTATTTAAAGTATTAATAATTACTTTTATATTAAATTTATTTTGTTCATGATAATAATGTTAAAAACAACGGACGGTTATTCATGCATCACTTAGTGGCGTTGATAACCAAAAGAAAAGGGGGTACATGCACCAATCGGGCTTGTCCCGATTACTAAGTGTTACGTGCCTTATGTCCAAGGCTTGCAAAACCATTATCGAGCCGAGGGGAGGGGGTCTCACTGGAAGCAGTCTCTTTATTTTCATAGGGTAAAGGTAAGCCTGTTTACATCTTACCTTTCCCAGACACTACCACAGCTTTGCTATTGGTGGGGTTAATTGATTATGATGATGATAATTTGGTTAATAATATAATAACTATCTTTAATTAAAAAAATGATTATCGGTAATTAAGTAGATAGAAAGTAAGAATATTTTTAATTAAAAGATAAATATCCTTAATTACGTAGGAGAAATAATATCTTTAATTAAAAAATATTAACGAATCGTGATAAAATCAACGAATCGTGATAAAAAAATGAAAAGTCTATATCGCTAGATTCATCGTTATGTTCTATAATATTTAACAGTTATTTAAAATTATATATTCTATTCTTTAATATATTCATAGTAATTATGAATAATATGAATAGCAATATAAAAGTTTCATATCCGAAGCGAGTTTTCAAGAAACCGCTCGAGTTTTAGCAAAAGCAGCTCTCCTGGGGCGTATCGATTGGTTGAAAGGCCTGAAAGAAAACGTTGTTCTGGGGGGATGATACCTGTTGGTAGCGGCTTCAAAACACCTTCAAGCGAACCTAACAACATTCCTAACAACATTGCCTTTGAACTAAAAAAAAAAAGAATCTATTAGAGGGGGAAATGAAAGATATTTTGTTCTACCATAGAAAATTATTTGATTCTTGTCTTTCAAAGAATTTCCATGATACACAAGAACAATCATTTTTTTAGTATTTTTAGGATTTCATGATACCTAAGAGCAAATTCACCCCTTTCTTTTATCTTTTACTTTCTTTTATCTTTTAAAAGGATCCGTTGGTTTCTTTTTTTTCAAATAAAGTATATAAAATGGATGAAAATGTAAGAAATCTGATCCAACCCTTTCTTTCTATTCCGAATTTTGACAATACCTGATTAAATCCAAATTTAAATATTTAACAATGATATTTCTTTTTCTTGTTCGATAGAAATATCAGCTAGTCCGCCATTTTTTTTTGACAGGAAAAATAAGAAGATGGCTCCAAAGTAAGACAAATAGATGGGAAAACCGAAAAGCATTTGGATCTAGTAAATGACACATATCTAAACTTATATTGGTTTATTATCTATAATACATTATAAAGGAGGAGTGATGTACAACATAGTAATTTTGTACATCATATAACTATTATAGCAACATGTACAAGTAAATTAAGCTTATATCACAAGGGTATAATTGGAACTTTTGGTAACATTAAGACACTTGCAAGGATATCTATGTAAATTTATCTTTGATTTTTAGTTAAAACATAAAATTTTATTCCCTGCTACCCCTATCCGCTTCACCTTCTGAATCATTTCAGTTTCATATAGTTAATAGAGCAATTGATTTCCAAAGGATCTTTCATCTTTTCCTTTTCTTTTAAAACTTTTCAAACAAACCATCAAACATAAAAAAAAAAAAAAAAAAAAAAAAAAAAAAAAAAAAAACCCGTCTCTTTGTTAGGAGTACAATTGAAGCCATTGAAAATCTCAGGTATTGCTTTATTCAATATTTGTATCCTGGCTTATGAAGTTCATACCGAAGGTATTATTATTATTATTATTATTATTATTATTATTATTATTATTATTATTATTATTATTAATATTATTATTGTTATGTGATGGGTTTAGGTTCATTATATATGTTTGTAAATGTCTTTAAAGAGGTTATTGAGTGTTGATGGGTTATTAGAGGCAATTGATATAAAGTATGGCTACTGGTATGGGTTTTTCGGCGTCGTGTGTGATGGTGGAAGATGGGGTTTATAATTAAACCTATTTAAGGTTTATACAGTTTCGGCTCTACGGTGGAGCTCCACCCAATCGACGATAATGGACTCGAAAAACAGATCCTCCGGTGAGTACAAATTCTTATTTAATTTGGTAACGATTAATTTATATCAGTTTTATTGATATTTGGCTTTCGTTTATGTCAACGAACATGTATTTAGATTATTATGTTGATATGTGAGTTCCTAAATTTTATCGAGACTTTGATTTTCACCATTGAATTTCTCACTTTCACCAAAAGAAGGTGATTTGCTAGATATTTTAGACATTCATATGACTATTTCATCTTTTTTTATGCTAGGATCTAAATTACTTGTCTGGAACTACCAAGCCAATAGTTCATGCCCCTTTTTTGATAGTAATGATTTGAGAGTTCACATACTCTATGTTATCATTGACTTGAATGCCGTATTTTTGCATGTAGTTGGGAATAGGTTTATTTCCAATGCAAGCAATTGCACAAGCTTCGCGTGGTCAGGAATCGGAGAACTCTCAAGAAGCATTGAGGGTTCTTGATATTATTCTCAGGCATGCCGTGAAGCAGTAAGTTATGCTGTAATTGTCTTAATAGAAGTATTTATTAATCTTTTAGGCTAACTTCGATTTATGTTATATGGCAGAGGCTGTCTACTTGTTCGCCAATCGTTCTTCCACAATGATGTGAAGAACTGTGCTGATGTTGGCGGTGGTGTTCTGGATTGCAGAGGATTCCATTTGAGTTTCCGTACTTCTCAGTGTGGTCTTTCCCTAAATAGTGGTATGGTCTGATGTTGCTGCATATATATCTTTATGTTGGAGTTTACTTGTTAACCATTTACTGCTATTAACAGATGTATCGACCACCATGATCATCTATCCTGGGCCAGTGGTGGATTTTCTTATCAACAACCAAAATGTGAAAAAATCCTTACTCCATTGACTGGACTAAGGTAAGATTGTAAAGTTCCTACTCACTTGACCACTTCTTGTTTTTTGTTTAGATGTCGCATTATCAATATTTTGTCTTTATCAGGCAAAGCGGACCCTAAAAAACCTTCGGGTGAAGGCCAGCCCGACTAACACAGGGTACAAGATTACTGGTCTGAGTGAGAAGCCTTGCAATGAACAACTGTATGTTTTATTTCTTTTATTGTTCGTTTCTGTTGTATGTCAATCTTTATACACCAATTAAATATTATTGATGGGAACTTTTTGTAGGTTTTCATTGAAACAGAAGACCAAAGATGAGAATGGGGAACCCGAAACCTTGGAAGTCACTGTTTATGATTATTTTGTGAACTACCGTAAGATTGATTTACGTTATTCTGGAGAACTTCCATGCATTAAAGTTGGGAGGGCGAAGCAACCAACATACATCCCCCTTGAGGTAGTACTTAAAACACAGCAGATGTGAGAACAAATCTGCTTATTGTCTTTTAAATAATAGTGAGTTAATCTTTTGTTTGGATATTTCAAGCTATGTTCATTGGTGTCGTTACAACGATACACCAACTCCCTAACTACTCTGCAACGATCTTCCCTGGTTGAGAAATCAAGGCAGAAGCCTCAAGAGCGAATGCGGGTTTTAAGTGATGTAGGTTTTCTTGGAATTTATTTTTTCAGTTTTATATTTGAAAACAATATATTAATATTGTTTTTTCCTTGAAGGTATTGAAACTCAGCGACTATGATAATGAGCCTTTGTTGAAGTCCTGTGGTATCTCAATAAGTAGCTGATTTACCCAAGTCGATGGCCGTGTTCTACAAGCCCCAAAGGTTCTTCTATTTTCTGGCTTTATGTTACTTCATTTATTTTTATGTTCCATTTGTGCTTATTATCTGGTTTTATTTTACTACAGTTGAAAGCGGGCGGTGGAGAAGACTTTTTTTGCGTAGAATGGGCGTTGGAATTTTAACAACAGGGTGCGTATGATGTACTCTAATTTTCTTTTTTCTTGCTACATCAAAATCTAAATGATACCCACATTTTTTATAACCATTAATGACTTTTTGTTATGGTAATGTAGAAATTTGTGGATCCCACTATGATCGAGAAGTGGGCTGTGGCTAACTTTTCTGCACGACGTGACATTGGGCTGGAGATCGTGTATTTTTACTGCAGACGATTTCTAATGTATCTGTTGAATTGCCGCTAAAGCTGCAGCAGATTTAGCTCATGATTTGCTTAAAAGAATTGAAGATTTTATCATGCATTCTATGGAGGTACTTTTTGCTTCAATGAAATATACATTTTTTCTTGAACACGGATCAAACAGGTTGGGTTGCGCACTTGGGCCTTTCTGTCAACATTTTTTTAAAAGAAATGTTTTTAAGCAAGAACAATGGTTTTCTTACAAAGGAAAGCTAAATACAATTGTTAGATAGTCAAGTGCTCATTTGTAATGCATTTACTATGTGAACAATAATGTTACATGATGGCAGGTTGATTGTCATGTGAAAGCACTGATCGAGAACGTTGTGCAAACGAAGGGCTAAAGACCCGCAGGAAGCTGACAACCTTGTGATCAAGTGGGTCCACCAGCTACTATCTAAAGCTTCCAAAGCTATTCAAACATACATGACAAAAGACTCGGAAAATAATAAAAGCAATGGCTTATTTACACCTCCAAGTGGGACCCGAAAGGGTAACATATCATCAACAACAATGTCAAAATTATTAGCTCAAGCTACTACTGCTGTTTATACCATTGGATCACTTGTTCTTGTCTGCCCTTCTGTTGATTTGAAAACAATCACTCCCATTCAGCATAATATCATCACATCCGGAGTTTTGACCCGAAACATAAGAAGTCACCAGAGGTATTAGTTTCTTTCAAGCGGACAGGCCCTTCGTTATACATTCAAGCTTGGGTAGCATTGGGAAAAATCACATCCTTGAGATAGAAATAATTAACTATTAAAATTATTGGTATTTATAAAAAACAAAACAAATGATGTGGTTTTGCTTCCATTTATACAGTTTCAATATAATTATTTTATTGAGTTTTACTTATTTTATAATACACAATAACTAATATACCATGACAAGGTATTTGTTAAAGTTATTTTAGATATGTTCTTCTTTTAAGGGTTTTTATTTAATAGTAGCTCCTTTATTTGAAAGCTTATACAATAAACAAATCAGCAAAACTGAAGGAACAGAGAGGGTTGGACTTGAAAACATTTAGAAATCAAAACAATTATGAACTAGACAGGGAGGGACATGACTATGCGGGGAACATGCGAATCTTATTTTAAAGGTGGTGCTAAATTGTTATAGTAAGTCATTAAAATTTTGTACGCCTTGGTAATTGGCTACAGTGGTTTCAGGATAAATCAACGGACTTGTGCGATTACCACTTTCATCTTTTTATGGAAAAGAAGTGGATCCTCAAAAGAAGGTGAAACGCTAAACAAAGTTGAGTAATTTGGCGCTCATTGGGATGAAGAGGTGAAATGGAGATGCTTTCTCATTTCGAATCCTATTGAATTATTTCTTCGACATTAAACCCTTTGTGCAACATGCGGAAACAAAAAAAAACGTACCCGCGGCAACGCGCGGGCATTCCTACTAGTATATAATAATAGATATAATAGGTTTATAGCTATGCAGTATTAACAAATTTACTTATTCGTCTAACAATAAAAGATTTTCACTGATGGAATCGAATAAAAATAAAACTGTAGATTAACAAAAGATTATAGCGGGGAAGTTCTCTCGAAGATGGAAAGGAAAACCGTTAGGGACACGGTCAAGTTCTACGTGGCCAACTTCCCGGACAAGTGCAGCAGAAAGGACCTAGATGATACGCTAAAGGAGTTTGGAGACATTACAACGATCTCCATTACAAGAAAGTGGGATAAGCAGAGATGTAGATTCGGTTTCGATACATTCAAGGGTGTTTGAGATAACGAGGATTTGGAGAGATCACTGCAAAACATTTGGATGGGAAGCTACAAAGTACGGATCAATATTGCTCGGTTTATTGGGGTTCAAGAGGACAGTAAAGGGAAGGAAGAGGAAAGGAAGACTCAAAATCCTAATCAAGAGAAGAATCCCAAGCCATAACATTCTTCTAATGATGGTAAACATTCAGCATCCTATACAGAAGCTTTCATGGGTATGAGAGATAAAACGAAAGATGAGATTACGGTGGCTATACTGGATTATGTTAATGAGTATTCAGACCGACATGGAAGGGATTTGGTTGCAAGACTAATGAACTTTGATAGTTTGAAGAAGATTGGTCAGCTTGTTTGAGAGTTAAACCCTTCCGGTGAGGTTATTCAATTTCTTGGTGGCTTGTCGGTTCTTCTTACTTTTAAGGATTCTAAAGAAGTGGAGGAGGTATGAAAGAAGGCTATACTAAAGACTGAGTTCTTTCATTCGATCGAATTTTGGGAGGGTTAATCCTTTCCATTCGAGAGAATAGCTTGGTTAAAAGTTCAAGGAATCTCGTTGAATCTTTTGTGTAATGAAACTTTAAATAGGGTTGGAGAATGATTTGGGAAAGTGATACACAGAGCTAAGATGCAGTACGATAGTGGGGATCTCTCTTTTGAATACATCGATGTCCTAGTCCGGGATGGTCAGAGAATTATGGATGAGGTGGTGCTTCAATGTAGGAACAAAAAATTTTGGGTTTGGATTATGGAGGAGATAGGTGACTGGATTCCTGATTTTTGGGTTACTTCGGATGCTAAGAAGAACGATTGTGTAGGCGGAGGTTCACCGGCGAAGGAAACCCATATGTTTTTAAAGACCCTAAAACCGGCATGTTGAATGAACTTCATGAGGATGGTACGAATGATTCGTATGGGAAGAATTTGAATTTGCATGGTAACATTGATGATGTTCTAGAAGATGTTGAGATCAAAGAAGAGGGGCCCATTGGTTATAAATGCAAGAAAGGAGTTACTTGTCTTAATTCAAAGAAAAGTAAACAAAAGTCACTTTTTAAATCGGGGTCAAAGTGCAGGTTTATTTATGGGCCAGATAAGAAGAAAAACAAATTCAAGCCCATTAATAAAAATGATCCTTTTGACGTGGAGAGGTTTATTGGGCCTATGGGTGTTGAGGATCATATGAAGTCTAAAGACATGGGATCCAAGATGTCGAAGGGTCCTTCTATTATTATTCAGAGTTCTAATAGTTCAGAGGAGTCCAAAATTTCGAAGGCTCCTATCAACACAGTAGGGATTATTGAAGTTCGTGATACTGGAGAACATTTTTGAACTACTCTTATCATAAGCTGATGAGACTGAAGCTCAGGGGAAAGAGAATGATGACATAATTGATTTGAATATGGAACCAGGGATAGATGCTACTTTCGATGTTAATGAAGAACAACAAGATGTTTTGGTCAACTCTGAGGTTAGTGAAACAATTATTATGGGGTTAAACTTGGTGCCAATTTAACAAATTGTGAAGGTCTTGTTTGAAACACGGTTTTGGAAGAAGGTCAACACGGGGTTAAACCATGAATTGTTTATCATTAAGCATTCGTGGTGTCGGGGTTACTGGAAAAGATGACTGGGTCAGGAGATTAAAGAGGGATAATTGGGTTTCTGTTCTAGCGTTACAAGAAACTAGGACAGGTAATTTGGGGGTTAATGAAATAAGACGATTATGGGATAATGGTGATTTAGAGATGGAATCGGTTGATGCTCGGGGACGATCGAGTGGGCTTGTTACTATTTGGGATACTAAGGTGTTTCGTAGGTGCAAAATGAAGTGAACAATAATTTTATCATGGTTTCGGGTTATTTGAAAGAGGTGGACAAAATGCTAAATATTGTTAATGTCTACGCTCCTCAGAAATTGCAGGAAAAAAGGCGCTGTGGAATTTGTTATTAAATACGATGCGAAATTCTCAAAGTATGTGGTGCTGCATGGGCGATTTTAATGCAGTCCGTTTTCAAGAAGAAAGGAAAAACTCTATCTTTAATTATACGGTGGCTTGGGATTTTAACGATTTCATAAATGAAGCGGGATTGAGGGAATACGGTATGAAGGGTTTAAAGTACTCATTTTTTGCTATTATCCCTTGATAATAAGAATTATGGTCTGCGTCCTTTTTGTTGATTTAATTCATGGATTAATAGGGAGGGTTGTTCGGAGCTGGTGATGAAATGCCTTGGTAATGTTAAGTTGACAGGTCGTCCGGATGTGGTGTTGTCCCAAAAACTAAAGATATTAAAATCCAAGTTAAGGGAGTGGGTGGATAAACTTTTGGCTAATGAGAAAGAAGAATTGAATTGTGTAAAGAATGATTTGGAGATTTTAGAAAAATATGATGAAGAGAGGGATTTAGAGGAAGAGGAGGAATGGGCATGGTCCGAATGCAAGAATAGAATAAATGAATTGTAAGCTTCTTACGATAGTGATTTGAGATAAACCGCCCGCATTTTTTCATGAGATTATTAATGGAAGGAAAGCTTCCAACTCTATCCCGGGTCTTATGGTGGATGAGGTGTGGATTTCTAATCCGAATCGGGTTAAGAGGGAGGTATTAAATTTTTTTAGATCTCATTTATCAGAAAAAAGTCATCAATAGGCATTTTCTAAGAACATGGATTCTAAAAAAGGGTGCTTGAGGAGTTGATCGATGGCTTGGTTGCGCCTTTTACAAGAGAAGAAGTGAAGGAAGCAGTTTTTGATTGTGGGCTCGACAAAGCTCCGGGTCCGGATGGTTTTAATTTCCAGTTCATATGCACGTTTTAGGACTTACTAGAAGATGATTTTTCTTTTAAATTTTGTCTTCTTTTCACAGTACAGGGGAGATTAGCAGAGGGTGTGGGTAAAAGATTATAGACCCATCACTTTGGTGGGTTTGATTAGTAAGGTGATTTCCAAGGTGCTTGCGGCTCAGTTAAAAGGGGTTATTGGTCGTGTTATCTCGGAAGATCAATCCGGGATTCTGAAGGATAGAAATATTTTAGAAGGACCATTGATGGTGAATGAAGTCATGTCTTGGCTGAAAAAAGCGGGTAAAATAGTTTTTCTAATAAAGATTGATTTTGAAAAAGCTTACGATAATGTGAATTGGGGTTTCTTACTTTATTTTCTTCTTCAAATGGGTTTCCCAGTAAATGGTGTTTGTATATTGAAGGAATATTGAGGCCTGCTAGATCTTCAGTGTTTGTTAACAGATTGCCAACATTTGAATTTCAATGCGAAAAGGGATTGAGGCAAGGCAACCCATTATCTTCGTTTTTATTTTTGATTGTCATGGAAGCTTTATCTAGATTATTTAATAAAGCGGTTATAGAGGAGCAATTCGCGGGTTTAAATATTGGAAAAGAGGGACCGCTTCTCCCCACATTTATTTATGCAGACGACGCTCTTATAATGGGAGAATGGTCATATTTAAATGTAAAAAAACATGACAAGAATCCTTCGAATATTCTACATGTGCTCGGGTTTAAAATTAACATCCATAAGTCTACCTTGCTTGGTTTTGGAGTTCCTAGTACGAGTCTTGCTGATATGGCTACCATGATGGGTTGTCACACCGGAGAGGCCCCGTTTGCATATTTGGGTATCAAATTAGGCGACAATAGGAATCATTGTACTAATTGGAGGAATGTGGTCGAAGTGTTCGAAAATAGGTTGACCTCATGGAAAGCGAAGCTTCTATCTATGGGGGAAAGTCACTCTCATCAAATCGGAGCTTGAAAGCCTCCCGGTTTATTTCTTCTCTCTGTATAAAGAGCCTAACAAGGTTGTCGACACTCCTGAAAGGATTATCAAGCGATTCTTGTCGGCGGGTTCCGATTCTATCAATAAAATCCATTAGGTGACGTGGGAGCGGCTTATTACTCCTAAAAAAGAGATGGTTTGGGGTTTGTCTAGTCTAAAAGATTCAAATATGGCTTTGTTGTCTAAGTGGGCGTGTCGATTCAAGTGCAAAGAACAATCTCTTTGGAAGAGGGTCATTATAGCTTGCCATCCTAGAAGGCAAAAGTGGTATTTTTTACTATGTTCTAGACAAGCCACAGGATGTTGGGCTGCTATAGTGCAGATAAGTGAAAGACTCAAGTTTGGCGTATTTTGTTCAATAGAAGATTTAGAGGTACATGTGGTGATGGGAACTTGATTCGATTTTGGCTTGATCATTGGATTATGTATGAGCCGCTCAAATTTTGGTTCCCGCAGCTGTATAGGTTGGATTAGTTCAAAGATTGCTCGATACGTGATTAGTGGGTTGGAGAGTTAGGAAGTGGAGCCTGGTTTGTACTCGATAGAAGACTGGTTTCCGAGACTGAAAGTCTGTCAGAGTGGGCTGTTTTGTCTGTTGTCTTGCTGCAGGTGATGCTGCAGAATTGCCCAGATTCCTGGGCTTGGTTCGGGTTAGGAGTTGTGCCATTTTCTGTTTAAGCGGTAAAAAAGTTTATGCGGAAACATCAATTGGTTGGTGATTGGTATAGGTTCAAGTGGGTCTCTTGGGTTCCGTTAAAATGTAATATCTTAGCATGAAGGGCCAAAATGGACTGTTTGCCTACGGCCCTTGCTTTAGGCGGAAGGAATGTGAGAGTTGCAAATCAGGTTTGCGTCCTTTGTGACTTTGATTTTGAATATGCTACTCATCTCTTTACGGGTTGTTGTTTTTCATATGGAGTGTGGAGTGCTGTAGGGCGATGTGCGGATTACAGAACATCATCGCTTTTGATATATGTGATTTATTGAATCTATATAAGCAAGCTTCGGAAGGAAAAAACGGGAGAAAATTGATTCAAGGTATCATCATTGTTACTTTTTGGGCCTTATGGGGTGCTAGCAATAACAAGCTTTTCAACGACAAGGATCCAAAGGTGCATGAGGTCGTTTCGAGTATAAAGTTTTTGTCATTCCTTTGGGTTAAAAGTAGAGGTAGTTTCAAGAATTTGGTTCAGAAGGATTAGGTGGTTTCGCCTTTGTATATGTTGTAATTTGTTTATATTGGTTTAGTGGTCATCGGTTTGAGGACTCGCCATTTCATTAATGAAGTTCAAAGTTAAAAAAAGAATAAAAATAAAACTTATAAGGTAAATATAAAAATAAATGGTGACCCATTGTTGTTGATTACCAACGAACACCATAAACCACGGAAAAAAAGAGTAGTGGACGGGCGGTACACTAACATATGGCATGGCCCATTTATACTAACAATGTATGATTAATAAAAAAAATACATGCCTTAAGTGTATGTGTAGTGGGCTTTATGGGGCAGTGCTATGGGGTGTTTTGCACTTCCATGGCGCTGGGAACACCATCCCCACTGGCGCTATGGGGCGTTTTAGCTTGGAATGTTATGGTGATGGCGAGCACTATCGATGAAAGCAATTGTTTGAACATTTAAAAATCGAACATATTAACACAAACACATATACTTTTAACACAAACACAAACCCGAACCGAAACAAAATCATCGATCCGAAGTATGGCACGGTGGACTAATCAAGAGTAGATCTAGTTGGTGATGGCCTGGATCAATGTTGAAGGGAACCGCCACGCAATAGGGATGGTTTTTGGCGCAACGTGTCACAGGAATACAATTGAATAAGCCAAACTAACAACCGCTCCATTGATGACATCGTAGCTAAGTGGCATCTCGTACGCTCAAAGATTAATCCATGGAACACCCTCTTTCAATCGAAGATGGAGGCGCACCCTGGCATTAGCATGCAAATGGCAATCTAACTCACACAAGACGTCTATTAGCAGCAATACGGAGTCGAGTTTGCCATCACCCATCTTCTATCATGACAGTTGATCCGTTATATTAATGTTTAATGTTTAATTATTAATGTTTAGTGTTTTTTTGGTATTTAATGTTCAATGTTTAATATTTAGTTTTAATGTTTAATGTTTATTTTTAATGTTTAATTTTAGTGTCTAATGTTTAATTTTAGTTTAGACAAAGATACTTAAAAAGAGTACATAAAATTTAAATTAAAACCATTACCTAAACACATTACATAATCTTAAATTACTTATTAAATGAAAACATTACATAATCCTAAACTACATATTAAAACATTACATAATTAAACCTAAATTTCTTTCTACGGAGAATAATTATCCTAGTCTCCAGTGTATACTCTAGAGACGACACAGAACGATCGCTATCACATCATTCATACTCATATATTTCCCCGCAATATCTGCTTCATAACCTTCATCATTTGGCTCTGGAGCAGGAGGGTTTGGGGTTTGGTTGGGTTGGGTCTCCACCAGTTGTAGTTGTAGTTGCCCCAATCCCATGACAACCATAGTATAGTCCACAACCCAGATGTATTCCTCATATGTGAGAGGAGCATCTGGAGTTGGGGGAGTGTAACCTGGTAGAGGAGGAATGGGGGTTACTCGACGAGAAGGAGAGGACACTGGTTGAAAAGTAGGACGAGGATGAGAGAACATTGGTTGAGGAGGAGGAGAAGAGAAGATTGGTTGAGGAGGAGGAGGAGATAAACTGGTAGACGACGTCTCCGGCAAGAGTATCGCCGGAGATTGGAAGGTCTGACAGGTTATTTAAGATAACCCCCACCCATATATTTGAATATGTTTGAGTGATAATTGTGACTGATAATTGATTTTGGTCTTGGATTTATAGGGTTAGAAAACTAGCCGTTGGAATAATAACCGTTTCAAAACTAGCCATTTGAATATTATTTTTTATTTAATATTAAATATTATTTTTTATTATTATTTTTTAATTTAATAAATTTTCTTTTAATATTTTTATTATTATTATTATTGTTATTACTATTATTATTAATATTATTATTTAAATAAAAAACAATAATTAAGTAATGATTACCCAACTATTTATAAAGCCCCATGAAGACCCTTCTCACTACACCCCTATTTTTTCATAAAGTCCCTATCACTTTATAATATTTTAGTGTAAGGTGACTTGTAATAATCTAATAATTTAATGAGACTTTGTGTAATAAGTACCAATTCACCAACACATTATAAGGCTCATTAAAACCCATTAGTAGGAAGTCATTATCATTTGTTCGGTGTTCGTTTATATAAGGGACCATGACATGTTGGCGAATTTTGTTTGTTTGTTTGTTTGTTTTTTTAACGGCAAACGAATCAATTTCCGAGCATTCTCGGGCACCCATTTGGCGAATCAGGTACTCGACAGTACCCGGGCCACCAATTGCCACCAATTCCCGGGAAAACCCGACCACTCACCCTCCCGAAGGCACGACAGTGAAATAATCGGTAAAACCGGTCGGGATCAGGACTCGAACCCAAGCCAATGGCCGGGTCATCCCTCATTTCCCCTCCACCAATGTCCTCCAAATGTAGCTAGTGGGAATTGAACCCAAGCCTCCCATAGGAAACTTTAGGCCCTCAACCAACTGGGCTACAAGTGTTGGACGTTGGCGAATTTTGTTAATCAAAGGTAGTAAAACTTTGAAGAGTAAACTGCTAAAATGGTCTTTGAGGTTTAGTCACATATGCCATTTTAGATAGAATAGTTTTTTATTTTTTAATTACTGGAAACCAATGGTTTCCTTTTGGTGCCATTTCGAACCATTTTCTTAACAGGGTTGGTGAAGTCAGATAACTTTAGGGGCAAAACTGTCAATTCACGTTATATGTTTTAAAACCCTTATTTTAACTTCTCTCCCTCTTCGAACTTTACTCTTTCATACTCTCTCCTTCACTTCAAAAAAAAAATAGAAAAACTTAATTACCAAATTGAAGACCATCTCCCAAAAATTGAAGAATGGTTTACTACAATCATGGGTGTCAAACGATCATAGGTATATCATCTACCTCTGCAAACCCGGGTCGTCGTTTTTTCTACTGCAACAAGAAGGAAATGAGATGTGGATTTGTTTGTGGGGTCGAACCAGCTTTAAAGTGACAGATTGATACCAGATTTGATTATACGAACATGGAGAGAATGCCAAAATTTTGATAGTCAGAAACACAGCTTTAGAGAAAATGGTAGGAAAACTGAAATCCGAGAACAAGAAGCTTAAAATAACTTTATTTATGACTTGGTTTATAATTATCATGTATTTTATCATGATTTAGTTTGTAGTTTTGTAATTATCATGTACTTCCACCTGAATGAATCAAATGAATATGAGTTTGATGAATCTGTGTTATTTAATGAATGTATGTTAATCGTCGTTTTAATTCCATCTAAGAACTAGATAGTTGAAAAACAAGACGCATACAATAAACATGAAACAATAAGATGCATACAAATAGACTCCTACAATTATTACCAACGGCAATCATTGTCCGGACATTTGTCCGAATCTGAACCATGCTAAGACCATATCATTAAGTATGGCTGAATAATTAGAGTCCACAATGTTAATATAGGCGATTTTACCTCATTGATATGTAATGTCTGGAAAATCGGTAAGTTCACCCCCATAATGGAAATTCAATGTAAAGCATCAGGGTTGTTTCTTGATATCAAAATTTCAAAACCGCTAGCAAAATTAATTTTGGAAAACAAATGGTTGAATGGAGAATTAGCGTATAAAAACTAAACATATTCGATGTTAGGATTTTAGGCAGAATCATCATCTCGAACCTTCAACGATTTGAATTTGATGTTATTAACCTTCACATTTGTTGATGCTTAGAATGGTTATTTGGGGTTTTTTCATAGTCGGGAGGAAGGAAAGAAACAGACGGTGTTAAAAAGAGAATGGTTAAAAATAAAGGTTTTAAAACAAATAACGTGAATTGACAATTTTGCCTCTGAAGTTAACGGACTCCACTAACCCGTTAGAAAAAATGGTTCAAAATGGCACCAAAATGAAACCACTGGGTTCCTAATGATAAAAAACTATTTTGTCTAAAGTGGCATATGTGGCTAAACCTTAGGGGTCATTTTGGCAGTTTACTCAATTATAAATGAATATTTATGGTTTATTGTTAGTAAACTACAACAAAGTTGTACTAAAAGACAATGTGAAAAATTTACTACCACAAAACCCACCGCACTACTTGTTGATGATCTGCAACTATAGAAGTATAGTACAGACATGAAGAAGTGTGTCTTTCGTTTCAGGATCACTAACGATCCTTGTTATACCATACCGCTGAGATGGGTACTCCCAGCATTGGGTATCTCACGCTCCTTGTCCTCATGGTCGGTCCTTATGGTGGCCGAGGAAGTCATCGGGCTAAGGCACGTAACTTTAGGTGCACACTTTTTTTTTTTTTTATAAATTCCTATACACACAAATGTATATTTTTAAATAGAAAACTCATTTAATACTTAAAATTTAGCCCAACTTTGATAGATATGTAATTTCATTCGTTCCGATACTATGATTTTGTTAATTGTTATGTTTATTGCTATAACATTGATTGTCGTATATAAAATTTAGTTTAAATTAATTAATTCATTAAAATTTAAGAGTATATTTTTTAACGACTTGGATATGACACATAAATCCTCAGGGATGCTACTGCTTGTCTTGATCTAGAGATATGCAACTATTTATTAATAGTGTTTCTTTTTATATTTTCAGCAATTTTTTTTGAACGGCCAACAAAACACCAATTTTATTAAAACACCAAAACGGCTAGCCAGAGGCTAGCCAAAAAGTCACCAAATAAATATACAACCAAACAGCGACATGAACACAACCTATCTACATATCCACTTGACTTCTCGTTGTTATACACCGAAAGACATTTGCGAACCAAATCACTTTGCCAAAATCTTGAAATGCCCTTCCAACACCCAAAAGACCATAAAGAAGAACTTGTTGCATACTTGCAGCACCAAGTTGGGCAAGGAAAAAGCCACCACCACACCTGCAGAATCTCAAAGACCTTGAGCCAAATCCATTTAAACCAAACACCTTTTAACTTAAACCAAGATAAGCTTTCATAGACGCCCATAGCGAAACCTGCTGCTGCACCTTTGACTTTAAATTAAATTAAGCAGTCACTAGGTAAGCTGTCACAGACCCATATAGGCTGAAAACATAGCCGAAAGAAACCAAACCGCAGTGGAAAAACTAAGCAGTCGGAACACAACATAATGATATAGAAGAAATGTTGAAACATTATGGGCTGTACTATTAGACGCCAACGCGTCTCCCATCCATAAAACATATCTCAACACCCGCACCTAAATTAAAGTTTTAATAGTGATTTTATAAAGTTTTAAAGATTTTAGCCTTATAGAAATTTGGAAACGGTTAAGGCCCGAGGCGTAACACGGAATGCAAAGGTGGAGAAGCTAAGATAAGAGTTTGGTGGCTGATTTACTGACGATGAAACTGCTCCTAGCAACCTTGAAAAAATTATTGTGTCGGCAACAAGGACCAACACCACCTCACAACTCTCCCCGTACTTAGCAAGAATTTTCTTTTATATCTATTTTTGTTACACATATTATGTTATAAATCTATTAATAGGCCAGCGATTTGAACAGTAATGGTGCCTTTTATAATGCTTTATATAACATCATTTGTAATATTCATTCAATAGTGTGCTTTGGTTCAGTGGTTTGTGGTGATCTTTATAACAAGTCAGCCCAGGTTCGATTCTTTGGGGACAATTTTTTTGCTAATGTATTTTTAGGTTGTGTTCAGCAGATTGGTATTTATGGGGGTGTGTGTGTTGGCGGTTTATTAGCCTTCTTCACTTTATAATAACATCTGTGCGCTCTCTCTCTCTCTTTCTCTCTCTCTCTCTACAACTTCTACGTAGCATATCTCTGCTCTCTCTCTACAACCTCTTCATCTTCCTCTTTCATCCACCATCAATGATCACCGTCTTTATTTTTCAAAACCACCATTGTCATACGTGTCTTATGTTACGCCGGAATCGAATGGCAAGTATTAATCTTCTATGATACTCTTTCTCTCGATATCTCTTTATCTCTATTTTTCTTTATAATATGGATTTGATAAGTTTGTGTGTGTGTGTGTGCTAAACCCTAGCCGCCACGGTCTGCATTTGTTTTTCAGTTGTTAGATGATGGTGGTTGTGGGTTGGCCTGTGATTGAAGGGATGGAGGCCCCTTTTTTGCAAAACCCTATCCGTTTTCTTTGTGTGTTTATGTGCTAAACCCTAGCCGCCACTGTCATCGTTTCTTTTTCGGTTGTTAGATGATGGTGGTCGTGGGTTGGCATGTGATTGAAGGGGTGGAGACCCCTTTCCTGTTAAACCCTAGCCGTCATCGTCTACATTTGTTTAGATGATGGTGGTCGTCAATTGGCCTGTAATTGAAGGGATGGAGGTCTTGAGCCTCCGTTGCTATTTTTTAATGTCATGCATTGATTTTTTGTTTCGGTTAAATATTTTTTTATCGGTCTACTTGCATTAGGTTAAAATAAAGTTTGTTGTGTCTGCCTCAATGATTTTTTTATGTGTCTTTGTTTTTCTGAAGTTATTGTTGATCAATCATTGGAATGGAATAGAATTGATAGTTTAGGTTGATCGGTTTGAAGCAATATGATTGATAGTTTAGTCTTTGAAGTTTTTTATGTTATGACATTACTGTTGCCTGTTGTATTATTTATTTATAAAAATCTTTTATTAAGTGGTCATGGTTTTTGTTGTCATGTGCCAGGTCTATGTGTCAAATGGTGCATGTTTCTTGGTGTTTGAATAAGTGTTTGTTATCAATCTTTGTTGGTACATGTTTGTTATTATTATTTACACTTTTATCTGCATATAAAATTAAGTATGTGTTTTAATGTTATGATATATTGAAGCTGGGGTTGATGATCCACTGGATCCAGCAATTAAAGACTTAAATACTTTCCATACTTAGCCAAAAACAATATATGGTGGCCCACCTGTGAAAGCAGCGGTCACTGCAGATGAAGCTGGATGGGGTGCGAAGAAAAGTCAAAATGACACTAATAAGAGCTCCTGATCAGGTTGGGGTCAAAAGGACCTCCTATGTGTTACAGTTTTGTATGTAGAACCGCTTCCTATGGGTTATAAATAGGAGGTTGGTATTACTTATTAAGGTTGATAGTGGGATAATTTTGTGTGTAGGCCTGTCTCTTAGGTATGTGAAATTGCTTCCTAAAGGACCTCCTATGTGTTATAAAACTCAGTTTCACTTACTTTTGTAGTTCAGTCAACAAGTTTAAAACCAATTTGGAAGTTTTCTTTATGTCATTTACGACGTGGATAACGGGGCAAAACATTTGAGCTTTTGTCAGTTGCATTGTGTATGTGTTTATTGAGTTGTTTGCTATTCTAGGTCTACAATTGGTTCCCACGTTAGTATCTGCGTTGACACCTCTGAGTGATGAATCAATGATCTGGACACCAACGTGGTTTCACCAAGTCTGTCAGTTGTGTATTCTGTGTGTCTGTTTGTTCAGTTGTTTACTATTTTTATTGATTTTTTTAGCTTTTGTGTCTAGGTATAGAATTGGCTTCCACTTCAGGACTTACGTTGACACCTCTGAGTGAAGAATCAACGACCTAGACACCAACGTGGCTTCGCCTACCCTGTGAGTTGTGGTTGTGCTTCATGTCAACCTGTCGCAGTTCTCGAACATTATTTTTTGTTGATTGATTTTGTGAGCTTCGTACGTTTTTGGTTTTTTATGTGATCATGAATACGTTTTTATATATGCATATTTGATGCTTGCATTAGTGATCATCAATTTGGTGGCATCCATGCATGTTGTGTTTTGTTGATGTTATATGTTTTTTGATCAGCTAATGAAACATTATGTTTTTTAAGTGATTATAAGGTGGTAAAGGATTATTTTTAATGGTGCTGGCATAATTCCGATGTCGTGCATTGATTTTCATTTTTTGTTAAATACTTATTTTTCCCTCTGGCTGCTTGCATGAGTTTAAAATAATGTTTGTTGTGTGTTAATGGTTTTTTTTATGTATGTGCTGTGTCCTGATGCAAAAGTGAGGCGTTGATGTGTTTACGGAGCCTATGATATTTTTGATTGTTGGGTTTAACAGGCCTTTTCAGCGGTTATTGAAGGTTATGATTTGTGTCTAACTTTGCAACGCTGTACGTGATATTCGCTTATGATGGCTGTGAAACTGCCAAGGGGGATGGCTTAACACAGGAAACCCGGTTTGTTTCATTTTGGCCCTAATTTGTGTCTACATGAATGGTTACTGCATTTTACCAATATATTTATTGGCATGCAAATTTTATGATTCATTGTGAGAGGTCTAAGGCGATGATGTTATAGAAGGGTTTGTTATATTGTTATGGCGAGGAGGTAGTTTGATCGCAGGCACCGTTAATCTCTTTTCTTTGAGCCTTAAAGTATGTTTGTGAAAAATCATGAGGTTATACAACTTTCGGTCAGGAAGATTGGGAAAGATCAAACCATTTTGAACCGTAAAGGCCATAGGCTATACTGTTCAAATCGATGGCCTATTAATGCATATATATATATATATATATAGATAGATATATAATAATTTCTCATGACGGGCTGTGGCTTGACCTTTGATGCATTTTATAGTTCTGTGGCGATCATGGAAAAAGAGGGCTTAGGGCGATGATGTTAAGGAAGTGTACGCTATATTGTTTTGACGAGGCGATAGTTTAATCGCAACCACAATTAATTGCGCTTCCCTGAGCCTTAATGTATGTTTCAAATAAAAGTGTGGCTATGAGGCGTTTGCTGAGCCAGTGATGGTTTTGAGGCCTAATAGGCAGAAATTTTAATAGTAACTTTGGTCAATTGAGTTCGATTGTTTGGCATGTCAAAGATCACCACAGGCCACTGAACCAAAGCACAATACTGAATGATTATTATAAATAATGTTATATAAAACGTGATAAAGGGCAGAAAACTTAAGTTACTATTCAAATCGCTATTTCACACGCAGTTGACCCAGGCTTTTTTTTCTCATTTCTGTTCTTCAAGATACTTCATGACACATGCATTCTGTTAAAACCCATGATGTTGTTCTTCTGGGTTTTGTGTGCTTCGTACGTTTTCGGTATTTTTAATCAAACATGAGTATGTTTTAATGGATGTAGTGATCATCATTTTGGTGCCATTTGCATTTGGTTCTTAAAGATAATTCAAAACCCCTGCATTCTGTTAAAACTCATTCTCTATTTTGTTATGCAATTTTGTAGTTTGCCAAAAATAGGACTTAAGACGATGATAAATAGGACTTAAGACGATGATGATAAAGAAGGGTTGATTGTGTTGTTATGACGAAGCGACAGTCTGGTCGCAACCACAATTGATCACCCTTTCTGAGCCTTAGAAAGTCAACTTGTTTTCTATGATGAACCCTTGGAAAAATATTGTGTCGGGCAACAAGGACCAACACCACCTCACAACTCTCCCCATACTTAGCAAGAATTTTCTTTTATGTCTATTTTTGTACACATTATGTTATAAATCTATTAATAGGCCAGCGATTTGAACAGTAACTTAATTTGGTTGGTGCCTTTTATAATGATTTATATAACATCATTTGTAATATTCATTCAATATTATGCTTTGGTTCAGTGGTTTGTGGTGATCTTAATAACCAGTCGGCTCGGGTTCGATTCTTTCGGGGCCATTTTTTGCTAATTCATTTTTAGGTTGTGTTTGTCAAATGGGTATTTATGGGGGTGTGTGTGTTGGCGGTTCATTAGCCTTCTTCTATTAGTTGTTTAACATGGTTATGATGAGTTACACATTCTTGTGGACAACTAATGACGATGGCGTGGCAAGGCCGTTGAACGACAGGTCTTAACCTGCAATTCGCCTTGCGGCCATGCTTCGGAAAACTCTAAACCAATTAAGTTATTCATCCGTCTTAGCTGATGCAGGTTTGAACAACAATGATGGCTGCAGCGAGGGTTGTTTAGTGTTGGTTTGTGCCACCTAATGCGTGAAGATGTCATTTGATCGCATTAGGCATTAATAATAAATGCTTTTTTGTGTTTTTTATGGATTGAGTTGTAACAATACGTTTTGTATTTTTTTATGAATTCAGTTGTAACAACACTTATTTTTATTTATTACAATGATGGTTTCCTCTTTGTTTTGTCGGCTCTTTTCTTAGACAAATTTATGCTATGTATTTTTACTATGTTTCTGTCGAAAGAGTTGTATGTTTGATGAAAGAGATCGGGTTTATGTTTCGTTGTTGACAAAAGTGCAAGGCGCGCATCGCGCGACCATCGATACCACTAGTTTTGTAAATGATTCTTATTCTAATTATTTCTATAAAACAACGGCCTACTAGCAACTAACATACAAAACATGTAGATATAAGAACATGGATTAGAGAGAATAGAAAATGGAATAACTCATTATTATTGATGTATATAGATGAGATATAAATGCCACTATTTATTGGGCCTATACATGAATCTATATCTATATCTATACTACATTATAAAGTACCAGAGGTGTCTAGAAAAGTCATTTAACATTTATTTTATAATGACATATGAAAAGTTCTTTGCTTTACATCCAAAATGTTATGAAAAATTTTCCAATACTACACTATTTGAAAAACTAACTTGTACATTTTCATCATAACCCCCCATTTATAATTTCACATTAATTAGTAAAAGGTTTATTATGTATAATATGAGTTTAAGCAATTTAAAAGGTTGCAAACACTTGTTAAAATGTTCATATTGTATCATTTTTTTCTTTTAGTTAATTTTAAATTAAAAATACATTTTGGTTGAATTCTAACTGTTCAACCCCTTTCGTTTTACATTATAAAACAAACTCACTCACCCGGCTTGTTAGAGACAAAGTACGACTATAACTATTTCTACATTTTAAACTTTAGCCTTTTCCGATGGCTTTAATTTAAAATTAGTGGCCTAATCAATATTTCTATTCATAATTTTCAGTTTTTATGTGGTGGTAAATAAAAATAATTTTAATCAACATGTCTAACTCTAGGGCGGGTGTACAATAATCAACAAAACTGTATTCTAAATTCCAGTCTCAGTCTAGGATGGGTAAAACAATAGAACTGAGTATCAAATTGTAAATTATTACCGCGGTGGCTACGCATGAGTTTTTTAGTGGTACTAAACTAATGAGGAGATGAAAGTAATGTATGCAAAGAGTCACAACAAGATACATTTATAATATTTATAGCCTTTTTCTCTATGCTAGTTTTTGAATATTTGTTTGCTTTATCTATGTTAATAGAAAAAAATAGATTTTTATTTCTCAATTAAAATAATATTAAGTACTAACAGTTCTATTGGCATATGGTTGCAAAGGTCGCTACGCACTTCCAGATCGGTCTACTGGGAAGTTAAGAGTATTCGTTCTTGGCAGAGAGTAGTCTTGTACTCGAAAATGATAAATTATAAAGATATTAATTTTTTTTTGGAACTTATATAAGTGTAAAATATCATAAGTTTACTAATATGTATAACAAAATACAATTTTTTTGAACGGTTATCTTCATTAGAAAAAGTGAGTCCTCAAAGCAAGGACCGCCAAGCAAACGATTACATCATATACAAAGGAAATTCAACCCAATCCTTCCAAAGAAGAGAATTAAAACTAGTCCAACTCTTGAGCAAAAAAAACGACATAGACTTAACCACAGCAACAACTTCGCCCACCTTAGGATTGTGATCTTTAAAAACCTTTTTATTGTGTGCCTTCCAAATAGCCCAGCAAGTGGTCATAATAATCCCGCTAATAGCCTTCATAGCTCACTTTGGCCCTTTGTTGCTTTATGAATGCATAGAAGATCGGCAACATAAAAAACATAGAGTGGATTAAGTTTACACCATTTCCAAACAAAGCTCCACACACCAAAAACAAACCCACATTCAGCAAAAACATGACAGGAACTTTTGTCGACCACCGCGCAAAGAGGACATGAGGTGTCCGCTATGAAAATGTTCCTATGTTGTAAAGCAAGACGGGTTGGAATTCGGTTCATTTTGATGTTATGAAAACGTTCCTATGTTGTAAAGCAAGACGGGTTGGAATTCGGTTCATTTCGATTCTCCACATAAGAATGTTAACATTTAGATGGACCCATGATTCCCATTTCATATTATGCACCCGAAACTCGTCTCGATCCTTCCTCAATAAATTTTTTACAAACGCAACGGAAAAAGGAACCTTACTATCTTCATCCCAAATCTAAGTGTCTTTATTACCGACGATTTTGACTAAGGAGGGCATAAAGAAACCATCTTGCATTTCGGAGATTTCTTCAACAGTCGAAGGGGACACGTTCCAGGCAGCCGAAACAGTGACTGCAGAACCAGACTACACAAGCCGATAAGAAATTGTGCAGTTTTTTATTCGTATTCTTCGCATAAAGTTGGGCCATTTATCCATCCAGAATCTGAGCGATTGTCCGTTACCCAGCTTGCCTTTAAAATACCACTCCACATCTTTCCCAGCTAAGTGCAGCTTAGTAAGGGCAACCACCAGCGCCTTCCAGCATCCAGTATAGTTCCGATTAAAGGAAACAGACAGAAAACCCCACTTATTTTGACAACCATGTATAGCTAGAACCAAGTAGGGGGATAGGGGATCCCTTTGTCTTAAACCTGTCTCGCGATGAAATTCATAAGTAGGGGAGCCATTGACTAAAATAGATAGTCCTATAGACTGAAGAATACTTTTAACCAAAGGCACCATTTAGGGGGAAAACCCATTTGGTCCAAAACAGAGAGTAAAAATCCCTAATTAACATTGTCAAAAGCCTTCTCAAAATCAATCTTCAACATGAAAGCTTCCTTCCCTTTTTTTTCTTTAACCACCCCATAACCTCATTTATCATTAAGGGACCATCCAAAATAAATATGTCCTTAATGAAAGCTGATTGTGTATCAGAAATAACATTCCTAATAACTTTCTTCATACTCCCCGCTATTACCTTGGAAATAGTTTTACTGATAACACCTACCAAAGTAATAGGCCGATAATCTTTCAACCCAAGAGGAGTCTTAGATTTAGCAACAAGAGTAATAAAAGAGGTGTTACACCCTCTATTTATAACTCCCATGTCATGAAAATCCCCCATTAATTTATAAAAATCCTCCTCTAGATAACCCCAGAACTGTTTCACAAACCTAAAATTAAAACTATCCCAGTCAGGAGCTTCAAAAACAGTCTCCTTGATTTCATCTTTATTAAAAGGAGCAATCAATGCCTCAACTCAGTTAGAACCGACCATTTTAAGGTTACTACATGTCAGATTTGGTCTACACTTGTGCTTCTAGGAGAAATGTCTTCTAAAGTGTCTTAGTACCCCCCCTAACCATGGGAGGATTAGATACACAAACCCTATCCACCAATAAACCAGGAAATGCATTGGAAGCCTTCCTACCATTTATGTAACCATGAAAAAAGGCTGAATTATTGTAACACCCCGACTGATGGCGGAATCATCGAGGTGCCACGTAGTGACGCTTGTTCAATAACTCATGGTACTAAAGTGTAAATATTGATATATTGAAAAAATAGTTTATTACATTGAAATAAAATACGAAGATACAATGATTCTAAAGTGTCAAATCAAACTGAAATACAATGAAGATAAGCCTAAATATAAATCCAAAAGCTTAAAAGAAACGTCTCAAAATCACCTGAAACATGTACAAAATAATTTTGTCAACACATATAACGTATTGGTGAGCATACCCTGATTTGAATAAATATATGGTAATAAAAGTGTTTAGCAATTCATGTGTGGTACCATTTACAATTATGTAATAAGTAGTATCCGGGTCAAAATCAACCATATGAAAGTGAAATGAAATTTATATATAATATGCACTATTGACAGTAGCAATGAAACACATAGCAATGACCAAGGTCTTCCAATAGAGTCACAAGGGGTGTATACCATAGTACTATTCATTGAAATGCTAGGCCGCAACGGTTAATGATTTAAGAATCTTAATTGTATAAAACTAAATCAACAAATAAAATTTAGTTAAAATAAAAAATGTTTTAAAAAAAAATAAATTCAATATGATAATTATCCTAACATATTTATATACACTTCTACCAGTTTTGATGTCAAAATTATTTATTTACAATTTTATATGAATTAATCATGATTAAAAATGACATAATTTATAAATAAATAAATATAAATCACTTTTGAAAATAAAAGCTTTTGTGAAATCTCAATCCTACTGACTTAGAAACCTCAAAATAAATTTTATAGGATTTTTGAGATTAAAATAGATTTAGTATAAATATTATTTGGGTAAGATCTATTTAACAAATAAAAATGAAACAACATATGAATCTATGTTAAAATTGGTGGAAAATGTCATGATAATTATCTTAGCATAATGAAACATTTTTCTACAAATTTTCATAACCAAAAGTTCTACCAATAGTTTATTATGAATTAACTAAGATTAAATCATCATAGATTAATTAAAAATATTAATCAGTGGCTAAAAATCCCAAAACTGATTATAAAATTTCTAAATAGTCATATAAGCCATCATACCAAATTTCATGATATTTGGATCAATAACCAACGATTTATGAATTTTTTAAAGTTTACAAGTTTTTAATTGAAAAATACCAAAATACATCCTAACACCTTAGAATCCAATCGAAGCCCTTAGAGACTATAATCAATATAACAAGTAGAGGGCTATTGTTCTACTGAAAATAATGAATCAAAATGCAAAAGGAATTAGAAAAACTCACGAACTTGATATCCTAAAATGATGAAATAAAAACCGAAAAATATCAAGAAAAAAAGCTTCTAATTCGACTTGGATATGGGATGAAAATTGGGGCTTCTTGTGCAGAGGTTATAGACTAATAGAGGAGAGGGTGTGATAGTGTTTAATCGAAGTAGAATGGTCGATTTAGAGGTGCAATGATAAAGGGTCACATAAGTGGATTTTTATACTAGTTTGTGATGAATTCTTGACATAAAAGCCACTAAATGGAGAAGTGACCACTAGTGAAACTTATGGTCTTTAGTCTTGATGAGTTTTGCCTCAAATTAAAGGCCTGATTTGACCATGGACTAAAAGTGACATTTTTTACTGGCACTTTGACTGTATAACTGGGACTTTGACTGTTTGACTGTCTCCGTGAACCGCGAGAGCTAAAAAAAATCAATTTTTATAATTTAATCAATTTTAAGTTCCGGACTTGTTTCCTTCGATTTCTAAGTTGTTTTAGGACCGAAAATTATGGGTTTCGAGTATCAAGGTCTGAAACATACGTGCTCGGGTGTAGAAGTGAGTATAAAACGTGCATACTTTTACTTATAAAAATTATAAGTTTTATTAAATTGTGACTTTTGGTCCTATTAAAATACGAGGGTTAGAAATGAAAATTTTGAAATAGTTGAGGGACCAATTATGCACATTTATGAAAGTGAAGGGTGCAGGTTGTCATAATTATCATCCCCATGAGCGGCCCATTTAACGCGAGATCTTTGATCCAAGTCCTTCATTTTATACATATTAATCTGTTCAAACCCTTTCTTGCACTCTTCCCACACCCAAATTTCCCCCTCTTCCAGATCCCGACCATCCATAACCTTTTCAATTCTCTTAATGTTTCCTTTAAATTAGCTAAGGCTTCCCCTTCTTTAATTAGGACTTGTTGCCACCTTGATCTTAAGGCTCCCCGGATATGATTCAACTTATTATTTATAACAACATCTGGCGATCCCTCAAAAGTACAATTCTGACAGGCGTTCATGATAATCTCCACATAGCCATCCCTCTCCAACCAGGAGTTAAACCATCTGAAAGGTTTAGCTCCATAGTTAAAGTCCAACACAGTAAGAAGAAAGGGGCAATGATCTGAATAATCTATAGGAAGAGCCCTCAGACATGCTAAAGGCCACCTATTGAAAAACTCATGGCAAACCAGTACTCTATTAATCTTGCTCAGCTTAAAATCTTTGTGTTTTCCTGTCAAGAATGTGAACTTGTTCCCTTTCATGTAATACTCCTGCAGGCTAACATCATCAATAAATCCACATCCCCGAGGTACTTTGAATAACTTTTCGCAACCTGCCCCAAAGGACCATTTTCTAAGTAATTTTTTGAGGAGCATAAATATTAATCACATTCATAACAAATCCTCGACTAAAGTACCAGAAGTCAAAAGAAAGTTCGAATGTTGAAGAGAAGAAAAATTCTTGAACTTTTTAGGGTTCCAAAGATTAACCAACCCACCCGATCTTTCGGTCGATTCAACCACATCTACATCATAATCATTCTTCCCACATAACAAAATACATGAACATCAATACAAACAAAAAATAGATGTTCAAATTAAAGTATTTCAAAATTGATAGTTATTGCTTCATTAATAATATTCATTCTATAATATTATGGATATAGCAATTATGTTTTATTTAATCAGACTTTACCAGTGTTGACCGGCTAGATCCATTCTGCCTGAGGTTGATCGTGTTAGATCAATTCCGAGTAATTAGACGGAGTTTAAGAATATTGTCTTGACACCCTACCTTATAACGATTACTAAATGAATACTCGGCCCCATAGACCTTGTTTCACAGTATTGATTGGCAATATGATGACGGTACACTCTGTATGTGTGAGTTATGTCACTAATATGTTGGTGAAACGGTCATACTATAACAGTCATTGTAAGTCCATTGGTGATCAACTTGAAAAACCATCACCCATAACATGTTTTTCAACAGAGTATCATTGACGTTTAACTGACAGAACCTGATTTCAGTGTCAAATGAGTATGTCGGTGTAGTTTGTATATTTACATACTAACACGTCCACTCGAATTCTAGTGGACAAACTTTAGAAAATCTTGATATACATATACCCATTAACAAGTGGCACTCTGTTATTCAATCCCAAAGGAAGTGTTGTTTGTTAAGCAAGTAGTTCAAATTGGTATTACGGACTTATGTACACGTGTTTCTCCTAGCTGTTTCTCTACAAACGGTTATAAATTACTTCAAATAATGTTTAGCAATGAATTTTGGAATTTTGAAGATAAAAAAAATCAGTTTATACAAATTGCACCAAACACCTTAATTTCCAACCTGGTAGGCATACCGGATTCGCCATTTGGGGGGGGGGGGACCATTGAACGCTTGTCAACGTAATAACGAGTTGATCAAGTGGGCACCCTTTGTATTAATCAGTCAAACTTTTTTGTTTTTGTTTTACTCTTTGTTTGTTTTTAATTAAAGGGACCTTATTGGCTTATTTCATTACATGAGTGTTATTTAATAGAGTTGTCTACATGGGCCAATGGAGCCCTAAGAGGCTCCATTCTATACCATATAGCCTAACGCAACATTTGATCATATGATTAACATTATGAAATTATGATAGTATGATCGACGAGGAGCGGTCCAGGATCTGGCATATTCTTATCTGGACCATTTTGATATAGGTTCCAAATTCTAAACTGACGTAACTTGGGCTACAATTGAAGTTACGAGGCTCACGAGTAGATGACAAAAGGTTATTGACAAGCCGGATCACATGGCAAACACCGTAGGTGGTTGAATTCCTTGATTGAAGGCGCTTCAATTTCGTCAATTATATAAGAATTTCTCCCAAGTTCGTCAATCTTCTGCTATGCATCATAGACTCATAGTGATTTAGTTTGATGTACGTTTAATAAAAGATTTAGCAAATCATTGTGCTATTATTCAATTGGAATGAATACTTGTTTTGCATATATTTACATGCACACAAAGAAATCTATAAGCACATGAACATGTATACAAGTATGATGCATCACAACAATTGTGATTACTCGGATTCTGTTCAAAATCTCAGTCGTAATACACTATTGTGATGTTACAATACAATGCCTAAAGAAACATTTGATCTAATAACAAAATTATTGCCATTGCTAAACGAGAATCGAACCCTTGGTTTATAATCAAGTCAAAAACCTCGAGCCCAAACGACGCGCCCTTTGTGACCGTTTCTTTCCTTCGAATCTCCGCCACTACATTTCTCGACTCGTCAAGAACCTTACATGATCGGTTCATGTATGACCCTTCAATTATATACATGTTTTTCTCATCATATGGTTCTTTATAAACTCGAGCTAGTCTCTTCTTCGGCCACAAGACATTAACATATTTTGTCGCACGACATATAGGTTTTTGCTCCTTCGATGACAATTCACCTTCGAACACGAGCCAGCTATCGACCATCTTGAGTTTCTGGTACAAATAAATGTCACAAGTATAAGAAACATGTCGTAACGGCATGAACAAATTGTTGTCGGTCCCAATATTTACCTAATTTTGTGTTGGTAAGATTCTTTGTATATTCGTCACAGTTTTGACTTTTACTATTTACAAATAGTCTATGATGATGATAGATGATTTAACTACATAGTTATTAATATCAACAAAACAAGTGCACTTAACTGAACGTACTGTGTTGGCGATAACATGACGCATAACGAAACAAGAAAATATGCATAATGTAATTTGTCACTTATGAAATGAATTATTGATGATAAAAGAAAAATCTCAAAGGAAAATAATATAAAACTAAACGCACCTTGCTACGAGAAACAGTAAGGATGGGTTTGCCAGAAGCATCCATGAGAACAAGCTCTTGTCGTCGACGGGAGCCATAATTATCAACTCGATATACTAAGTCACCCACAGAGTTTATAACCGTGAACCCACTACACCCTATGAATAATGACTTTCTCCACACCGTTAAACTACTTGCTTCACCACTACAACCATCATCACTACTATTCGATTGCTCTTGACCACGTTCTTCATGCACTGTCCTTGACAAAGATTTCAAGAATTGTAGCATATGCATATCTCTTTATCTCTCTCTCTCTAGAGTTGTGTGTGAAGATATGAAGAGATATTTATGATGTGGTGGCTGGAATGAAGTATTGAGGGGCTTTCTTGTAATTTCATTTACTTTGTAGGGTTGTGGCTTGGGACTTGTATAGTACCATACATGATACATCACATGGCATTCTCTTTTTGACCAAATTTACACACGTATTACAAATGTTTTTTGTGTTAAATTGCACTGAATGAACCGGACATATATATGATATGCGTGGCAATATATGTGTAAAATAATCATATATATGATATATTTGGTAATTTAGAAGGGGAAAATCGTATGATTAAATATCCGTTTGGGAATAATAAAGTTCTTAATATAGTAATTTAACTCAAGTAATAACTACCATTGCACAAACCCTTGGTCGTAGGGCTCTGCGAGTCACTATGAACCACTTTCTGCACTTGCTTCAGAAACTGTATTGCCTCAAGAGCCAGAGATCCAAATGTGTCAAAAGCAAATGGCAGAAACACATGTTGATTCTCTAAACAGGCTGCTTCGTGCATATATATTTCTAAGGGTTCTTTGCATATATATTTCTTGAAAATTATATGTTTTAATTTGGTAGTTTTTTTTTCTCTACAAATCACAAAAGTAACTTTTTCTCATTCAATACAACTCGACTTTAATGATATACAACCTTGAATTTATTTATCCATAATGATACGATCCATCATGCCCATTACCCGACCCAAGAAGACTCGATAGAAGATTGTAAGCCATGTTTATTTATTGCATGTTATTAGGTGATAATGTTATTTTCCATTTCTGCATGTTTACCAATGATCCCTCATCATCTACATAACTATATATGATTTATTTTGCTAGACATCTTGAATGAAGGCTTGCTATCATTTGGCAACTTCAGTTTGAAGCCTTACATTGGTTTAGCGACTTCAATGAAGTAGCTAAACCATTCAGCGACTTCAGGGACAAAAGCTTACACATGTGTAAGACCGGCTTCAAACGTTGTCTAATGGAAGGAGAAGTCGCTGAATCAAACAGCTACTTCACCATTTTTGCTTCTTCCCTGATACGCATACCAATCGCGCTTTGGAAAACAATAAATCAGCTACTTCTGCAAATGATTCCATTTTTCCTATTTCTATCCAACTCAACCCAAGAAAATGGTTTAATCTCATTAACTTTACCTAACCATATATTTTTAGTGGTTTTTGGTTAAGAAAAGGAAAATAATTTCATGCAGACTTTTAACATTCGGTTAACATGTTAACAACTAACTCCTTTAACGCCCCCTTAATACAAAGAGGTATGGTATGCATTGCAAGTTAATATGTCATGTCACCCTTAACACTTTACATGTTAGAGTTAGAGTACACTCTATATAGCCTTATACAACTCTCCTTTTACCCTCTTTTAGTGTTAATTTTATCTCTCTCCCCCTCTCTCTATCGTCACTCCCTTGCCATCAGTCGTCCGCCTCCTTTCCCTTCTCCTCAAATCAATAGTCGCATTTGTGCCAATGAGTGGCACCTCAATTAACCTAGTGTTTTGACATCAAGAACAATATTAGAGAGCGAAAAATCTAGCAATTTATGTTAATGTAGTAGCCCGTCCAAACAATATCATTTCACTTTTTAGGTTGCCGTGTTAGACAGACTTTTAAGGCCAAAAAAATACATATGGCGATCTTAACTCCGGTACCATGGCAAACGTAACACTAAAACCATGGCAATGACTATTTTTAATTAGTTATATCCTGATGACGTATACTGACTGAGTTATGCTTTAATGTAACAATCTATAAAAGTCATTGGTTGATTTTTTTTTTTTTTTTTCGTTTTAACTTGTCAACTAACTATTAAAGTAAAACAATTCTAACATAATCAAAATGGTTTGAATACTTTTAAATACCGGTGAATCACAAAACCTATCGAGACAGTTACCTTTGGAAAACAAATATATATTAAATGAATTTTATGTAGAATATAAGAGAGGAAAAGGTTACGTATATATTGTTGACAAATTCTTTTCATGACTTAAATTTTTATGTAATGTTTCTTATGAACTAGACGATAAATAGACCTCTCATTTCAGTGATAGTAAATTTTTTGCTTCCACTCACGGCTCAAGATGGAAACACTATAATTTCACACGAAAGCATATTTGTAATGATTAAAAATAAAACAAGTGTTCCATGTTTTGCACGTTCCTGTCCCATCCCTCAATCTGTTTGCTATCAATTATATACGATACATATGAATGGGCTTTGAAAACACATAAAAATGGTTAAAATAAAAGGTATGGGTCTTTCAATGAATCGTTAGAAATTCAACTTTAAATCAACATTACGTACTTAGTTGAGGAATAATCTATACATATAATAAACCAAAGCCATTTTAATGACATGTCACTCAAAGAACCATTCTTTTTCTTGAGTGTGCCATGTGTCATCCCATGTGGCATTGAGATATTTTAGGAAAAAAATAATTTAAAAACAAAATTGGATTTTTCACCATTTTTTTGTGGGGTTTTGTTCATACAGGAAAAAACACAAAGTGTTCAGGTAAATCATTAATCATGTATAGACAAGTCACTAATTATGTTTAAATCAGTAAATATGAATTTTTTTTTCAACCAGAGCCGAATAGGTTAACAGAGTTATACATTGTTTTAAGTTAGGTATCAATATTAGTATGTTAGCGTTATACATTTGTTTAGTCTTTAGGATAGGTGTTAATATTAGAGTTACATTAAAGTTCTACATTCTTTTAGGTTAGGTGTTAGCATTTGAGTTGTACATTGTTAATTTGTTTTAGGTTAGATATTAATATTAGAGTTATACATCAGTCTATTTCATATGTAAAATTGATGTATCATATTATACCCCGGGACGCTCCCGGGGTATAATCTAGTATATGTCTTCTAGCAAAATTAATAATAGCTAAAACTTAAACACGTTATTATCCATATATCAAAAAAAGAAAATAAACTTCTGGTTTTATTAATTTTAATGTTTTTTAGACCTCACAAACGATACTCATTATTTTTTGGGATAATGTTTATCGGGTATACACGAAATTTAAATGGGAATCATTTGATTCAAAAACGACAACAATACCTACCTGTTATTTCAGTTGCCAACTCTTTTCTAGAAAAAAACCTATCTTCTTTTCAAGATATTTGTTTTCTAGTGTAACCATGTGTGATCAGGAATGCGATGAGATGTGTGTCCTATTCAAAGATGTGGTCTTTTGATTCCTTTTTTCCTACAAGAATACAATATTACTTTTGATTGATGACGTGTTCTTTTCTGATATTATTGAATATTATCGATAGTGTAAAGTTCAAAATCTATATCTATCTATATATATATATAATAAACCAAAGCCATTTTAATGACATGTCATAATATTATGCAATCTATATTTTGAGAGATGACACATATGATCTGATGTGGCAACTCTAGACCAATTAAAAATATGAATAAATATGGTTTAAATATTATTTAACATAATCTATTAAATACCAAATCTACTAAATTTAAATATTAAAACTTTATTATTTTCTCTCTCATGTTTCCTCTCGTAACTTTTAAACTTTAATATCTTTTATATACGAGATTTTTTAAAGAAAAAAAATTACACCAAATTAACGAGCGTTTTATCATCTTTCCAACGAGTACCATAGTGCTATATAAAAAACGGAGAAAAAACGACTATTTTTTGTAACCCGACATGTATTGTGTCAGGTTTGGAATTAGTTTAAAAAAAATTGTGGGTTTGGGTCGAGCCTGGGATTAGGTGATACCAGACCCAATTACCGTTTTTATATTAGAATATGATAACTTATGGCAGAGATTTGTTTAAAATAATAATAATATTCATTAATCATATATTGGCAAGTCATTAATTATGTTGTCATATTAGATATTTTATTATGTCATATTAGATATTTCAACCCGGGACGCTCTCCAACAGGTAATTGCTATATAGATGTCACTAGCTGATTACCCCGGGAAGGTCCCGGGGTTGAAAAATTTAATATGATTTAATAAAAAATGATAAAAGAAGAAAACTCAAATCACGAAAAGAGTAAATAAGTTAAACATAATCAATCTTAGTTAAAAAAAACATTTATTTAAAAAGTTAAAAAAAATAAAAAGCATAAACCATATTAAACATAATACAGTATTAAAAGAATAACATTCAACATATAATCATCTTCACGTAATTTAAAATATGTTACAATTTGACTTTGACTTATATAGATGTAGAATTCATGATGGGGGTTGAAAAATATAACCATTCTAATAATACTAATACTAATAGTAATAATTATTACTCTTGTAATTAAAAAATAAA
The DNA here is from genome assembly GCA_030844895.1 of Ambrosia x helenae. Taxonomy (NCBI): domain Eukaryota; kingdom Viridiplantae; phylum Streptophyta; class Magnoliopsida; order Asterales; family Asteraceae; genus Ambrosia; species Ambrosia x helenae. Next base: position 26,369,144 of record CM061228.1, on the reverse strand, counting down.
AAAATAACCTTGTTATAAGGTGACATCATGTGTTGCAGTGTTGCACGATTCTTTTCCCTAGCTTTTCTTGATGAAGTATACCTATCCATCTTTAGAAGAGTAAAATTCCAATGATAGCATGGCGATTGGGCTGAATTTCAACATCGTAAATAAGAACCTGGTTTAAAAGAAAAAAACATGATTAATGAATAACCTGAACACTTTGTGTTTTTTTTCTGTATGAACATAACCCCACAAAAAATAGTCGTTTTTTCTCCGTTTTTTATATAGCACTATGGTACTCGTTGGAAAGATAATAAAACGCTCGTTAATTTAGTGTAATTTTTTTATTTAAAAAATCTCGAATATAAAAGATATTAACGTTTAGATATTATGGGAGGAACATAAGAGAGAAAAATTTAAATTTGTTTTTAAATTCTTTTTTCCTAAAATAATTCAATTTAATTTTAGTAATTGAGAATTGAGAGATAGAGAGATAAATTTAGGGTTTTATGTTTATCTTTTTTTTTAATTAAAAAGAAAATAATTCAAAAACACTAAAATATTTCAATTATGATGCCACGTGGCAGTTTCATGGAGAGGTTGAAGGCACCATTACACGCCACGTAAGCAATGTTCAATTCTTTTATATATATTAATAGATTTTTATAGTTTAGATACTTCTAATTTTATTCACTTTACTTAGATTTCTCAACCCGGGACGCTCCCGGGGTATAAGCTAGTAATGAACATATAACACTGCAATTTTAGGATGCGCAAATGGAGGGTCGGTAATAATTCTTTGCCGGGCCTTATTTTATGTTTTTTTTTATAGCACTTAACTAATAAACTCACTAATAATTATAAGGTGAATTATATATCATTAATTTGTTCACTATGACTTAAATTAATCTTTAACTAAAAGAGAGACATCTAAAAACGTAGGGGCTCAAAAATTCATTAAAGACAACAAAAGCCTATACCCAAAGAAAGCCTAAAGCATACTTGGCCCACGTTTCATGTGACTGGCAGATACAAACTTGGCAGACGCAGCAGTCGGGCGAATGCCAGGTCTTGGCGGGTGCGTATCACACGCAACGCCCGTCAGGTTCCCCTGGAAACATGGTGACAAAGGGTACTTGGACACGTGGCAGAGAAAGGTACAACCGTACAAGCATGTACGGATCAATCACAGCAGTTGGACGTGTGACATAGGTCATGCTGCACGATAAACCAATCAGGATGTTGCAGGTACCCGCGTATCCACCAAAGGGGACAACAAGTATACTTCCCACCCGCGTCAGCTAATAAGACCACATGAAGCCACCTCAGCGATGATCACCACTAACGTGTAACCATAGAGGAGACAATAGTACACTCGGGAAAGAGAATTAGCAAATCACAACGTATCAGGTTTGCAGCCAGCAAGCGGATGACACTCATCCCACCCCTGGACATCCTCCAACGGCGTATTTGCCATGTGGAATGAACGGTACAATCTCTCTTTATGATTTATATAATATTATACAATACGTTATATTTTAAACACCCCAACCGATGACGGAAACATCGGGATGTCACGTATTGATGATTGTTCAGTAGCTCATGGTAAATAATAAGTTTCAATAATCAATTAAATGGATTCCGTACAATTGTTCTAAGAGGAATTTGTACATCAAATGAGAAACACTAAATATAAATCTTCAAGCATTAACTCTAATCTTCAAGCAAAGCTATAACCTGAAACATGTTAAGTTTGAAAATATTTTGGGTCAACAAAAGTTGGTGAGAATTACATAGGTTTGAATTTTGTATCATGAGTATAAAAGTTGTACAATTCAAGTGTCATCGCAAATCTAGTCCATATGTGAAAACAAAACTACTAGGTAAATCGTTTGCATAATCAACCCTTGTGACATGTTTATTGTGGTCCATTCCATACGCATATGGTTCACTCGTTTGTGTTTATGTGTTCAATAACAATCACCCATGTTACCCATACTGGAGGTACACGTATCCGGGTGGGTTATCAATCCAATAGATCAATCATTGTGTATCGTCGGCTTGTACGGTGTTAATGATTACGTGAGTCTAATTGTGTTTACTAAAGTATTGTTTAAGACATAATTCAACATAGAAATCACAAATAGGCACTTATGATGAATTGCATATGAGTATGTAACATGTTTCACCCCAAAAATTGGGGCTATGTAAACTCACCTTAGTAAAATAAGTATTGAATCCTTTGAAATAGTCTAGATGCGGCTTAAATGTTTCCAAGTATCACCCTATGTTTAAGACAATAAAATAAGTGTTGGGAAAACTTAAAAGTCTAAGTTTTCTAGTCTATAGGTATTCTAGTGTTCCTAATTTGGGAATTGACGATCGTTTAATAGTTAATTTAAAATAATAGTTAATTAAGTAATAAGTAAAGAAATTGAGAAAATAAATAAATAAATAAATAAATAAAAAGAATTTTTGTAAGATAATGTTCAAGGATGGTTGTACTAAAATATAATAATGTGAAAATAATTTTTATAGAATTATTTTCTTAATTAAAGAATAATACATTATAATTTGTTAATCAAAACATGTTAATAATATCTAAAAGATATTAAAAATCATAAATTTTCAGATTATAAAACTATATTTCTGATCTAGATTAGTAAGAATAATTAATGTGAAATTTTGGTGCAAAAATGGTTGAAAATGAATTTATTATGAATTTATTATGATTAAAACAAAATTAATTGATTAAAAATAATTAATTAACCTTTTTCCAAAAATAAATTTAAGTTTTGAAAATTTTATTAGTTTATAAATTTAAGATAATTTTTGTAGAATTTTTGTAAACTGTTTAGTGGTGTTTCTAGAATTTTTAATTTATTTATAATTAAACTTGTAATATTTAATATATATATTAAATAAATGATTTTTCTGAAAATAAAATTTGTATAATAAATTTTATCATTTATATAACATAAAATAAATTTTATAGTATTTATAAAATAGATTTGGTATTTTAAAATCATTTTAAAAAATAATGACAAAAATTATAAAAGTAAAGAGTTAAAAAAAAAGGGTTTGTGGGTGCTAGACCCTAAGAACGAGAATATTTGGTTCCTATTAATTATATAGGTTTCTAGGTAACAAATCATAATTATTAGGAATAAAAAGAGTGTACCTGGGTTCGAACTCCAGACACAGCCGGCCCAACCTTTAACAACATATGGGTTTACCAACTGATCTGTTAATCAGTTTGTGTTAAATTTCATTTTGTTTTAATTATAAATAGGTATGATTGCACATCGTGACAAAAACTTTCTTGACTTTCAAGGAGGAGTTCATGTTTATTATAGAATTTAGATATACGTATAATTGTATATAAATTAGAGTGGGGCAAGAAATAAATAAAAAAAAAAGAACTAAAAAAATGTCATAATGTTACAATATTGGGCTAATCATGGGCCGATGTGGAGATAAGCTCTTAATGGGCCTCGACCCACTGGGTAGGTTAAGGGTGAATATTGAGGCCCGTGTGGAACTTATTTAAGGAGGACTTCACCTCCTTGGATAGGCCAAGCTAAAAACCCTGAAGAACACACTAAGGCCGAACACGTTTTTCTGTCTGCTAAGTAGAATCTCACGAGATTCGAGGCGGTCGCCCCACATTGGATTATTGTGTTTGTTTCAGATTAATCACTCCCAAAGTTCGACGTGTCATTCATTCTAGCGAAGGATTATGTTTGTACTGCAAGATCGTGCACATCAGTAGAAGTTGGAACAAGCCCGCCAACGCGTTGAGCAAAATGGCCGCAACCGTCTTCGGGCTCATAGGCAAAGAGGTCCGAGTGGAAGTCTTGAACCAACCATCTGTGTCCGCCCATTAAGTCAATGTGATACTAACCGGCACGCCGTATTGGATGACACATATCATCACATACTAACTACAGGAGTGTTGCAGTAAAAGAAACAAGATGCGAGAAAAATCCAGCATAAAGCCTTACATTATCAAGTTTAACAGCATAAGAGTGCTGCCGGAAAAGAAACAAGAGGCGAGAGTTTTTTTGTGATGGGTTTGTGAAGTACTCTATCTTAACCAAAATTTTCTTGTGTTACTTTGGATATTTTTTTTGTTGTCGAATTATAAATTATGTATGTAATTTTATAAAATAAATTTTTTTTGTAAAAGCTTATATAATTTGAAAGTTAAGTTTTTTTTTTCTTGCACACGTGTAACGGATTCGTACGAATTTATTTCATAGTGGGCTTGCCTCGATACCATGTTATTATTTGCATAAACATTCATGAATTATTTTATTTATCTATCTACTAGATTATACCCCGGGAGCGTCCCGGGTTAAGAAATTTAATATGATACATCAATTTTACATATGAAATAGACTGATGTATATCTCTTATATTAATATCTAACCTAAAACAAATTAACAATGTACAACTCTAATACTAACACCTAACCTAAAAGAATGTAAAACTTTAATGTAACTCTAATATTAACACCTATCTTAAAGACTAAACAAATGTACAACTCTAACATACTAATATTGATACCTAACTTAAAACAATGTATAACTCTATTAACCTATTTGGCTCTGGTTGAAAAAAAAAATTCATATTTACTGATTTAAACATAATTAGTGACTTGTCTATACATGATTAATGATTTACCTGAACACTTTGTGTTTTTTTTACTGTATGAACAAAACCCCACAAAAAAATTTCTCAGTTTTTTATATAGCACTATGGTAAAAAAAAATTTCTCAGTTTTTTATATAGCACTATGGTACTCGTTGGAAAGATAATAAAACGCTCGTTAATTTGGTGTAATTTTTTTCTTTAAAAAATCTTGTATATTAAAGATATTAACGTTTAAAAATTATAGGAGGAAACACGAGGGTGAAAAATCCAATTTTGTTTTTAAATTATTTTTTTCCTAAAATATCTCAATGCCACATGGGATGACACATGGCACACTCAAGGAAGAGAATGCTTCTTTGAATGCCATGTCATTAAAATGGCTTTGGTTTATTATATGTATAGATAGATATTTATCTATCTATCTATCTATCTATCTATCTATCTATCTATCTATCTATCTATCTATCTATCTATCTATATCTATACATATAATAAACCAAAACCATTTTAATGACATGGCACTCAAAGAGAGTATTCTCTTCATTGAGTGTGCCATGTGTCATCCCATGTGGCAAGGGCTTTATTTTAGGAAAATAATAATTTAAAATTTAAAAACAAAATTAGATTTTTACCTCTAATGTTTTCTCCCGTAACATTTAAACGTTAATATCTTTTATATACGAGATTTTTTTAAAAAAAAATTACACCAAATTAACGAGCGTTTTATTATCTTTCCAACGGGTACCATACTGCTATATAAAAAACGGAGAAAAAAACGACTATTTTTTTGTGTGGTTTTGTTCATATAGGAAAAAAACACAAAGTGTTCAGGTTATTCATTAATCATGTATAGGCAAATCATTAGTTATGTTCAAACCAGTAAATATGATTTTTATTTACAACATGTGTTAGCATTGGAGTTGTACATTGTTTTAGGTTAGGTTTTAATATTAGAGTTATACAGTGTTTAAGGTTATGCACTAACATTAAAGATACATTGTTAATTGTTTTAGGTTAAGTGCTACCCGAAGCTTTCCTGCGTGTAACTGTAAAACACATCAGTTTATTTCAGGTGTAAAATTGATATTTCAAATTAGATTTCTCAACCCGGGACGCTCCTGGGATATATTAGTTTAAAAAAAATTATAGGTTTGGGTCGGGCCTGGGATTAGGTGATACCCGACCCAATTACCTTTTTTTTATATTAGAATACGATAACTTATGGCAGAGATTTGTTTAAAATAATAATAATAATAATAATAATAATAATAATAATAATAATAATAATAATAATAATAATAATATTCATTAATCATATATTGGCAAGTCATTAATTATGTTGTCATATTAGATATTTTATGTTGTCATATTAGATATTTCAACCCGGGACGCTCTGTCACACCCCCAAATTACCACTTGCGGGGTTTTACCGCGAGGCGCATGACAAACCAGGATCCAAGTCAACGATCACAATAAATAACTCTATATGAAACGTAAACAGACATAACCATTAAATTTAACAAGCGGAAGCGGTTCAGTAGCATTGAATCAACTATGCTATCATCTCAAAAATTGTTCAAAATACTTTTATTACAAAACGTGCACTAAGCCTAGACGCCAATGCAGACTCGTGCACTTAGTTCCGTTCATTGCTACCTTAGCGACCTGAGAAAAACATGCCAAAAAGATGTCAACAAATAATGCTGGTGAGTTCACAGGTTTGTTCAAAATGTTACCAAAGTGTTACCATGTCCATACTATATCAATGTTACCAAGTACGCTAGCTAGGCGTATGTTTCATTACTACTACGATTGGAAACCATTACTAGACACGTTTAGCAATGTTCAGCATGATACCAATGTACCTGTTCGAGACAATATGCACCCGCCCGGCCCTCCAAGCCGACGAGTGGGGCAGGTCACGCCCAATAGATCTATCCACATTTCCCCCGTTGTGCAACCCCGCACATTCATGGTTTCCCCGGGACTTTCCAAAAGATCGTATAGCAATATAAAGTTAAAACCATAGTATGACATATGTTACCAAAACCGTTTAGCGCATGTTTTCTCCCCAAAAGTTAAAACAGTAAAAGTGGGGCCGTGAACTCACCTTAAGTAGCGTTCTTCAAATATAAGTAAAGATGTTTAGCCCTTGACAATCCCTCTACCGGAGATCTATCAAAATGTTCACATAAGTGTTCCGACTAATAACCATAAGGTTATCTAGTCCCCGATTGTCCAGATCGTAACCAAGTGTGTTTTAAAGCGTGTTTAAATGTTTAACCGACACACTAGACCGACCCGACATCCCGTTGGTGACCCATTACCTTAACTAATCAAGTACACATAGATTACACACAAGGTTCAAGCATAAAACACTTAGTTTGTATCAAAAATCTCATTTCTGCATCAGAACGGTCGAACCAGTCAGTTTTAAGTCTCCTTCGCACCTTTTATATCTCTTTCGACCGTTTGATGCTTCCTTCGCCCGTTTTATCACATTCGTCCAATATAAACCCAGGTTCGACCCTGGATCCCTCCTTCGCACCATCGACTGGTCGAAGGAGGCCAGGTTCGCCCCTGTTGTATAATTTTTCCTAAAAACGCTTCAAACACATTCAAAACGACCCGAAACGTCATCAAACACAGCAGTCAAGCATGGATAACTTATCCCTACAAAACCCCATCGATTTCCCCCGATAATACGTCCGTGTCAGCCCTTTCCCAAAATGGTAAAGATTATGGAAACATCACTTTCATGCATGAATTATTTACCCAATTTGGAAACTTTTGAAATCGATTCATGTTTAGCTTAAAATACTCAGTTTGTCGATTATCCGATCTTTCCTAATTCATTCTATTGATCATAAATATTCATACATCAAGTATTAATCCAATAAAACCCCCAAATATCAATATATCCAATCCTAACCCTAGACAACAATATTCCAACATTAATAACAATCCTATATCATGTTTCTATCATAGATATAGCAGCAAATCATTGAACAATACATAAAACCACATAATACACAATTTACACATGTTATTCATCTTGAAACCTATGTTAAATGATCATGTTTTGATTTAGAAAGATGTTTAAAAGGTTTTTAATCATGAAAGTACCCTTAGAACAGATCCGGACAATTAGGGTTAGATGAAAACGAATTAAAATGCTTTTAAAAAGGTTTAGGATTATGAACACACCTTGGATTCTTGTTTAGAGGTTGTAGATGGGTTAGATTATGAAAAAGAAGAGCAAAAACTCCTTCCTTAGTGTTTAAGATCGTTTGAGAGCGTTTTGGGACGGTTAGGGTTTGTGAAATGATGAAAAATGACAAAGGTTGGTATTTATACTAATTCTCCTTCGCCCCAATTCATTGGTCGAAGGTGGTCTCCTTCGCCCCTTTCACAGGGTCGAATGAGCCCTGTCTGGTCGAATGGAATTCCTCAAATTCCACTTCCCTGGTTCGCCCACTTGCATGGGTCGAACCAGACATTTTTCTTCTCCTTCGACCACTCGAAGTGGTCGAACCAGAACCCCTTTTTAACTAGTTTTCCAGTTTGTCGTGTTTAACGCATTCTAACACATCTTAACACATAAGCATGCATCCTTAGTCTATATTTAACACATTAAAGCATAGATAATCATTTACACATCATTTAAACACATTTATGTATATAATCCACCACACGACCCATAATCTACACATATACTTAATTAGTTCATGTAATGTCACCAACAACGGAACCCGGTACTAGTGTATTACCAAAATGACTCCCAATGATCCTCCAGATCATTGTACCCTGGACAATCCTAACTTGACCCGACTTAACTAACCCAGTTAAGTTTGTTTATAACGTTTCTCGCTAAGGTAGACTTAGATGTTACTAATATGTTTAAGCCGAACATGCCGGGTGTCACACGCTCTCCAACAGGTAATTGCTATGTTTTCTTTTTCTACCATATTCTGAAATAGCTCAAATCTTATTGTATGCGGTTAAAGACCTTTGACTGAATGTATTGGTGCTAAACAATTTTTATCCCCTTGAAGTGCTTGGGATCTTAATATTCAGTTTTAGGTGTTGATGTTGTAAGGTGAAATGGATATTTTGGTATGTTTTTTTTAAAGTATCTAATGTAAGTTGATACATAGATGCCATTTTTATAGTTTAGATACTTTTAATTTTATTCACTTTACTTATATTTCTCAACCCGGGACGCTCCCGGGATATAAGCTAGTATTTTCATATACGTTGAGGTTAAATATGAAACCTTAAAAAAAATTAAAAATTGATAAACCATACATTTAACATAATAGATTTATTATAAATAATCTATTTAACATTTAAAAAATTATTTTCTTAATATTTTTAGAGACTTTACCTATAATGATATGTAGAAGTCCTTCCAATTAAAAAAACTATATATTTATATGCAAAAGGACCATTTTTTTTTTTTGAAAAATTAATTGTTTACATGTTAAATTGAATTCTTTATAATATATTTAACATGTTAAATGCATGATTTCATAGTTCTTTATTTTTTATGGTTACCCATTGAACCCATATATATATATATATATATATATATATATATATATATATATATATAAAAGAATAAATTGAAAACCACTTTGAGTTGAGAAAAATTAGAAAACCCATGTAAAACCACCTAAAAAAAATTTTGTTTGAAAAAAAATACACAAAGTAACATACATGTTTTTAAGCGTTTTGGGCCAAAAAAAAAAAGCGCCGATGGGATATTTTTTAAAAAATGAACAAAGTTTGCGCTATTAACATATGTTTTCAGCTTTTTAACATATGCAACAGTGCAAACTTTATTTGTTTTTTTTAAATATCCTATCGGCGCTTTTTTTTTTTGCCCAAAACGCTTAAATACATGTATGTTACCTTGTGTATTTTTTCAAAAAGAAAATTAGATGGTTTTAACATGGGTTTTCTAAGTTTTCTCAATTTAAGGGGGTTTTCAATTTATACTTTCCCTATATATATATATATATATATATATATATATATATATATATATATATATAATAGTACAATAGTAATATTGTATGTAATGCCATATACAACATATATATAGTTTACAATTCTTGGGTTGAGTTGTCTATAAATTCTCCTAAATCTAGGAAGTGTATAAAGCCATCATAGAGTGACATGTGTTTAAAGCTCGAACAAGTGGGAAGTGTATTTTCGTTTAACAGAAAGCAATATGCACATACTTCTCACATGCTAAGAAACATGCATGAGCAAGTCACGTGTTATCCCGCTCCTCATTTTTAAAATGTCCATAACTTTTTAATAGGTCATTTAGAAAAAAATCATATCATAAAATCGAGCGTATTTTAATCTTTAACTTGAGTACACTATTTTTATACTTATTGAAAAAAATTTCAAAAACTCAATTACGTAAAAGAAAATAGACATAACGTAAAACACAATTTAATATCAAACGAAAAACCACACGGACACTAGATATACTTTGGAATTAAAATGAACAGTGGAGAGCAAGCTAAAAGACAATGGACAGCATACCTAACATACAATGAACAATAGGCTAAAACACAATGGACATCAGACTCAAAACACAGTTGACAAAGTTAAAACATGTATAAAGTAACAGACTTATAACACACATACTATCAAACCCCTTTTATTCTTGAATACGAGTATACTACCAATATACTTTTGAAATCAAATTGAAAAACTCAGTTGCATAAAACACAATGAACAACGTAAAAACAGTTGAAATCATACTAACAACACAATGGACAGTATAAAAAACATGTGCAGACTAAAACAAATACAATGAACATATTTATAACACGCATACGCAAAACAATAACACAATGGAGTAAAAAAAACCCAGTTAACAAGTAGTTTTTTTTTTTAAATTTGTATATAGCGATATCATACTCATGTTTAAGATAAAAAGTGCTCGTTATTATGGTGGACGTGATCAAGAACTGGGGAGGGGCGAATAGTGAGTGGGTTTAGCGAGTACCAAGGAGTTCATTGTGCCCTTGGTCCAAGTTGGTTGATTAAGTAGTTGTAGCGGGGTGTAGAACTCGATTGAATGTTATCGTTGGGGAAAGTTGGACAATGGTCCTCAAAACCGTTGAACAATTAAAAAAATCAAACCTTGTCAAAACGTGTCATCGCAATAGAAGAGCTAGAGCATAGGGCATTTATAAAAATTTCGGATGATCGGATTATTCGAATCTGAAATATTAAAGAACATCTATTGTATATGTATTAGTATTTTAAATATATGATATATATTTAATTCATTCCAAGTTAATTCTAACCTAAACTAACATAATACGTCGCTCTCGAATCCGAAACATTAAAAAATATATATTGAATGCTTGTTTTAAGCATGTTTGGTTTTAGACTTTTAGTATAAGAGTAATGGATTTTTTTGAGTTTCAGATTATCCGAATCCGAAATTTCGGACTATTCGATTTTTGGATATCCGAAAATCGGATAATCAGACTTTGAGCATCCCTAGTATGAGCGGTTTCAAGAGAGTTACGAGGAGAGAGGAAAAAAGAGCTTCATGGCCATTTAGAAATGCACATAAGCTATTCATCACCTCGCAAATGGCAATGTTCCTGATGAATAAGATTAATATTTAGCTCTGTCTTAAAGAATATCATGTGAAAGTCTAGAATTTTTTGCAATGCTATTATTTTGTTATACGGTAACGAGTTTTTACGTCATCAAACTAGGCATGGCATTTTAGGTTTGTACAAACGGCACGCATAAAGCTATATGGGGCCTCTTCAGGATGATTAGTAGCGTTGATTTTACGCAAGTCATTTGGCATATGTGTCTGACTATGCTTTAATAGTAGGTTATGAAAGGTGATCACAAATGTCCAACAATCATGCTCGAAGAGGTTGTTTCAAATGACTTATAGCTTTGGCATGCATACTTCAGTCATGCCTATTCGAATAACAATTTCAATGTTCTTCATCAATCTCCGTTGTTAAAAAGTCATGGAACCTCCCCATAGTGTCCTTTTCAGGTTGATGTCCAACATTACAAATGTAGCTATTTACTTGCTAACGGGATTTACCCGCCTTTGTCTGTTTTTGCTTAAGCTTTTTCGTTCCACTACAACATCAAAGAAAAAAAGGTTAAGAAGGTTCAAAATTTGGTATGAAAATATGTCGAACGTGGTTTTTGTGTTATAAAAGTTAGATGGGATATAAGTAATCGATCTCAACGTGCATTGAAGCATTAGAAAATAAGAAATTTAATGCACACATTTATCATATTGCATAACATGATTTTAAAGCATGAGGGGAGGGCAATATCCCCTGAGTACGTCTTGGACTCTCGGACTGGTATAATCTTTGAGGATAACGTAATTTAGGAGTTGCAAGATGAAAATATGCATTATAGACTTCGATTTAATCTCATGGAACACATGACTTCCCTACCGCAGTGATACAACGATTCTAACGACAATCTCATGGAATAATTTAAGTGTTCGTAGTTTTATTTTACTCTTTTTTTTTTTTTTTTGCGATGTTATTATTTTTTTTCAAGGTTGTTGTTTATAGATATTGTACTCTTTGTTTATTTAATAAAAATAAAATAATATATGATTTAATTGTTTAAATAAGATTTTTTTTTAAAAAAAAATGGGTGAGTACCTAGGGGTAATAACCCCTCTTAAAATGTGTCGATTGTGTTTTGTTTGGGTTGATTTGAGTAGGCACTATTCTATTGCTGGACTGATTGGTAATTTTAGAATGTGGGGTGACCACCCCATCACTCGTATAATGATTTTTTTTTTCACTCAAATTAATCTCAACCCTTTAAATTCAATATCACTGAATCTTTCTTATCATTTCTAAAAAATCATATTTCATATTTTATCAATTTCATATAAATCACTAGATTATACCGGAAGCGTCCCGGGTTGAGAAATTTAATATGATACATCAATTTTACATATGAAATAGACTGATGTATAACTCTAATATTAATATCTAACCTAAAACAAATTAACAATGTACAACTCCAATGCTAACACCTAACCTAAAAGAATGTAGAACTTTAATGTAACTCTAATATTAACACCTATCCTAAATACTAAACAAATGTACAACTCTAACATACTAATATTGATACCTAACTTAAAACAACGTATAACTCTATTAACCTATTCGGCTCTGGTTGAAAAAAAAAATCATATTTACTGCTTTGAATATAATTAGTGACTTGCCTATACATGATTAATGATTTACCTGAACACTTTGTGTTTTTTTCCTGTATGAACAAAACCTCACAAAAAAAATTCTCCGTTTTTTATATAGCACTATGGTACTCGTTGGAAAGATAATAAAACGCTCGTTAATTTGGTGTAATTTTTTTTCTTTAAAAAATCTCGTTTATTAAAGGTATTAACGTTTAAAAATTATGAGAGGAAACATGAGGGTGAAAAATCTAATTTTGTTTTTAAACTATTTTTTCTTAAAATATTTCAATGACACATGGAATGACACATCACACATTCAAGGAAGAGAATGTCTCTTTAAATGTCATGTAATTAAAATGTCTTTATAGTTTATTATATGTATAGATTAGGTTTTTAGAAAGAAAAAAAATAAGTTTTTCTACTAGCACCATTTATCAACCACACGACTTAAACCATTTTATTTACGGTAATATACATCTCACTTAGACTTTGTATCTAACCGATGAAGTGTAAGGGATACTGTTTTAAGATATGATTGACTATTATATACCTACAATTTGTCGGAGGATGGATGGTGGAGAGAGATGTGAAAACCTAAAGGCGACATTTCTAAAAGTGGTAAGGCAAGTCAAAGATCTTCATTGAAAAATGGTGGTAGATTCCAATCACCGTCTTATCTTTTTCAAATCTACCTCCTAACCCAAGACAAATTTCCAATGTCTTCATGGAATCCCCAAGATATCACGAAGTGTCCGTCTATTGGCACCTCCTTCGGGTCTATTTCAACTTCCTATGAAGCATCTCGCTTTGGCCAAAACAAGACGCTTCAGCCACATCAATACATCATGTAATGGCCCAATACAAGGTTGCATGGGAGTTTGGAAAATAGGGTGCCAAGCGCCTCGCTATGGCCATAGCGAGGTGCTTGGAATAGGGGGAATGAACCTGGACATCTTGGTGGTGGGAGGGTTTTAGTTTGGATTTTTTTTGTGGGGTTTGTTTTGAAGTGTTTTTATTTAACTTTTTTATTTATATATTGTAATTTTTTTAATTTAAAAAACAACGTAATAACCCTAATCAAACTATAATTAGTCAAGTAATCCCAACTTTAACCTATTAATAAAATGTTCGATTGTCACTGCGAGTGGATAAATTATTCACGGAGAAGATCTCATCAAATAAAGATTGAACGAAGTAGCGAAACTTGATACGAATATGGTGATTGATGGTCAAGGTGACGTCGTTTTAGTTCAGAACATGCAATTTTTATTTGGTTTGGAATAGAAAGGGTTGAGTGATTTTTTAATGTTTATAATCGAATATTTACAGGTTGGATCTCATTGGTTTTACTAGCTTGTCATTTATAATTTGGTGTTAGTTCATTTATTATTTATGGGTTTAATATTTACTAGACAATTAAACATTCAAACGGGTTATACATATTCGAAACAAGCATTATAAACAATAAAAACAGACAACATATAGACAAAAGATCAACTGCATATATAATAATCAGTTTGAACATACAAAAAAAAATACAACTGAAAAAAGTCTACTGCAAAGTAAGATATATAGATAATCACTATGGCGGTGGTGGGGCCCCCGGTGCTGGTCCACCCCCAGGTGGATGGCATAACCCTACCCCAATCTGCTGTGCTATCGTTTGTATCGCCTCAACCGTCCACAGCTGGACCTCCTGTATCTGACCGATGCGGCGATCAATGTCATCAGCCACGAAACACGCAGCAGGAGTGAGGTCATCATATATATGCCGGGGGTACTGCTGTTGTGGTGGCCGCGAAGGTGGGGGCCGTCATCGCCACCGTCACCCGCCTGGTCCAGCAGCAGAGGTTCTCCCGAAGCCCGCTCATGGTAGACCGATATAGCATCAGGTGTGGGAAGGGGGCAGGCTCAAACGCGGTCCTGCTGCCGAGAGATCGAAACCGATGTACTTCTGGCTCGACCTCCAGCTGGATCCCCATGCTCTTGACGTTGGACTCACCGCTCACCAGCGATGGGATCCTGGCCGACAGCTGAGGGTCAGTCTCTGGCTGGAGGTGCAGACGACGCGCGATGAAGGTGACGAACACCCCGCCAAAGAGATGCGCGCGAGCCTGGCGCTTATGTGCGCACTTAAAGTATTCCACTAGGTCCGCGGCTAGGTCGCACGACCGCCGCATAAGTAAACAGTACAAAAAGAAAAGGTCACTTTGGTTGACCTTCTCCCGACTGTTCCCCCGTGCTGCGATAGATGTGGCGATCGCACGATGCAAGTACGCGTACAGGGGGTCCATAATCTTCGTCGCCTTCCCCATATTCTTCCCAAAGTGGGAAGTGGCGATGTACCTCCAAAAACTGACCAGGGTCGGCCTATCCACCCTCTTGACAGCGTCCCGGTACAAAGGAGTATGAATCTCGACGGGTAGGTACAACCCCGAAGCAACAGCGAACTCCTGCAAAAAATAATTGTAAATATTATCAAGTTTTGGTAACATAATAATCAAATGACAAATAATTGAAATAACTTACATCATAGGTCATCTCATGCCACTGCCTCGCCAACCGAAATCAGATGGGGCGAAAAGGCCGAGCTGGGTCCTCCCTCCGGGCCGCTCTAGTACCTCGAATGACGAGATAAACTCGATCGTCAGCTCTCGGAAAGAATCCTCCTGGGCTATATCAAATAGATGACGCCATGGGGTGCCATACCCCACAAAGTCGTTCGCCCACCGGTTTCGCCGACTTTCTCCAGAAGATCTCAGCTGATGTACATGTGAGGGTCGACAGGCATTTGACGCAGCTTGGCGCACTTGCGCCGCTGGTCTGTAAACCCCGCCTCAAACTCTAGGTAAGGGTGGCCCTGTAAAGGGTCCACCAGAGCCCGTCGACCCCACTGCGGCGGCGCAACCACCGTTGCAGACGACCCAGCGTCATCTCCACCACCATAAGCCCCGTCAAAAAAACCTAACTTCATATCTATATAAACAATAATTTTTAATTAATAATAATTGATAATAATAAAAATAATAATAGCAATAGTAATAATAATAACAGTAGTAGTAATAATAATAATAATAACAGTAAGAATAATAATAATAATAATAATAATAATAATAATAATAATAATAATAATAATAACCGTAATAGTAGTAGTAATTGTAATAATAATAATAATAATAATAATAATAACCATAATAATAATAACAACCGTAATAATAATAATAATTATAATAATAATAATAGTAATAGTAATAGTAATAGTAATAATAATACATAAAAAAAACAGCCAAAGCGCATCGCTAAGGCCAAAGCGAGGCGCTTTGGTCTTTTTCCCCAAAATAAACCGAACCGGAACCACCCAAAATCAAACACACAATCGAATCAAGACTAACCTTTGTCCGAGAATCCGAGCCTTCTACCTTATCTAAGTATCTGAGCCTTCTACCTTGTCCGAGTATCCAAGCCTTCTACCTTGTTTGTGTTTGTGTGTGTGTTAAGAAGAAGCCAAGCGAGATGGCTGAGTGTCTCGCTTTAACTTTTAAACACAAAACGAAGCGCCTCACTTTGGCTAAAGCGAGGTGCTTCGAATAATATCTGGCCCCAGCTGGCACCTCGCTTTGGCCAAAGCGAGGTGCTTTGAGGGTTTTTTTTTTAAAAATTGTTTTAATTCATTTTAAATGGTTTTGGTCGATTAACAAAAATTAATTCATTTCTAATAGTTTTATGTTGTTTCCAATACAAAAAAAACTTTCGTTTGAAGCGTTTCGGTTCGTTTCTTGCTGGTTTGTGGTTTTCGGTACATACATCCGAGTTTGAACAACATGCATAAATCATTGAACGTAATACACGACTCTACATTCGATACCAGTTTTTTTTTTAAAATACAAATTTTGCGTGTCTAATCGATATCGTGGAGTTCCGGACTTGGTTTAACACGTTTCGGTACGTTTAATTGTTCGTTTGCGGTTTTCGGTACAAACATTCGAGTTTTAAAGAACATTCATAAATCATTGTACGTCATACACGGACTATACAATCGATACCGGCGTTTTTATAAAAATTCAAAATTTGCATGTCTAATCGATATCATGGAGTTCCGGACCCTATTTAACGCGTTTCGGTACGATTAATTTCTTGTTTGTGGTTTTTCAAATAACACATGGTAAAGAACCGGACTGTTTCGACCCGAGCGGCCCGTTATCCACGCGGATCGTATCGACCCGACTAGGCCCGGTAACGAACAAGACTATTTCGACCCGACCGGCCCATAATCCACCCAGATCGTATCGGCCCGACCAGGCCCGGTAACGAGCTGTACCGGTTTCGAACTGACCGGCCGTTAACGAACCAGATTTTTTCGACCCGACCGGCCCGTTATCCACCCGGATCGTATGGGCCCGATGATAACTCACATTATTAACATATAAAACAGGCATAGACTATCTCATAATAGGATACAGTTAGGCTTGTATTATTGAATTTGATGCTTAAATCGTTCCTATTTGTATTTCTCAGGAAAATGGAGCTCCAAGACGGACAGGAAGGATTTCCGAGCAAAAACTGGAGATTCCTGAAAATACGAGACTTGCAGCATGTTCCCTGTATGATTTGAAGACAATCCCGGGGCTTAAACAGTAATAAAACCAGTCCGGGAGTGACCCTGCACGCCCACGCACAATTGCACGAAGGCCCTGCACGCTAGAAGACAACACAGCGCAGCTGGAAAACGACGAAACTTGGGGAGCAAGGCAGTGCACGACCGTGCCAGCCCATTTGGCACGCCCCTACAACCTCTTTTTTGCCTATAAATAGGAAGCAACCCCTCACCATTTGTTCATCCCTTCTTGTGCTTTCTTGGGCCGACTACCAAGCTTCTTCCAGAGATCTTGGGGTCCCTTGGGAGGCCATCTGGTCCTCCGAATATCCCTCAACGGTTAGGCTTCTACCTACCTTGTTTATCTTGGCCAAGAAGAGGATCGTAGAGTAGTACGCAATAAACATCGAGGGTCGTGAGTATCATGAGAGAATACATATCACTTGGAAGATGGAGAGCTTGTCTATGAGCAGCCATGATCCTTGTGTTGATCATTTCTATGGTAGTATCTTTCTATTATTTGCGAACCCGCTTCGATTTGTAGACTTTTATTATTAGTAGTAGTAGTTTATTTTTAGTTATTTGTTGTGTTATCTTCTTCTAATATTTATTTGTATATCTTTGTGATAAGTTTGAACGATGATTAACTTAATAACAACCTTAACTTAATTAATCAATGGTATAATCAGCTTCTGGTAGTCTCGAGCTAGATCCAAGGCGAGGAAACCGGTAGTGAGAAAGATCCTTCTGGCTTTTGATATCCAAACCGGGTTCTAAACAATGGCTTCTGAAGTGGACCAGATCTGAGCTATCCGGTACCCTTTTAGCAGCTTGATACCCGTAGCGTCATTCACGGTCACTTTTGACAGATTTGTATAGTCTATTAGGCTCGTCCTAGTGATACCTATTAGGCATTTATGCTGAACGGTTCACATCAAAGATGGTCGAAGTAGGTGATGTTAATTAAACCTAATAGATCCGTTTACATAAATTAAAATCAAGTAGAAAAGTAGGTTGCATGACATGTAGAAAAATACCCCGAAATTTTTGCCTAAAACCGATACCTTATCCTACCCGTTTTTCCGTATGAGAGTTTTGAGCCTTTTCACGAGCACCACACTTACAGATATATATCATGTATTGCTCGTTTCGTTTGACCATGAGAGACGTTCATCCTTAGCATATTACAGCTAGAACTTGTGCAACTTATGCGTTTCGAGACCGCACTTGAGGTGAGAGATTGTAAAAGTGATCGAGGAACCTAGGACATACCCCTTCCATCTTTCATTAGCCTTCCATAAATTTATCCCTCACCTAGTTTACCCTTTTGAGCCTTAGCCTTTTCCATTTCATTCATCACACTTAGCCCCTGTCGTGATCTTGGCGAAGAAAGGCGTGTTGCAGGCTATTGGGAAACTCTTGGGCAGTTTCGAAATGAAGAAGAATAGACCAGACGTCACGGTGTCCACCGAGAAAAAGTTTTGGCAACCGAAGAAAAACAGCCAGCCAGAATTAACAAAGAATAAGCTTCACCAATAGCAGTATTTTTGGTTACAAAAAAAAACGGGGGGGGGGGGGGGGGGGGGTTAAAGAATAAGTCATAAAGCTCGACAATAAACGGGCCGAGAGAAAACAATTCTGTTTGGAGAATTATTTCTAGGACATTCCTAGCGGAGGTGATTAGGTGTGGAGACCGAAAAAAATTCGCAGAGTAGGGACGTCAAAGCAATAAGTCTTTGGGGGAGGAGTTTTATGAAGCCCATCATTTAGAATTTGACATTTGCCCATTACGTCACAGCCGCTGCCTGAGCCGGACATGACAGTAGACACCCTTCCTACCCATTTACCACTACATCATTTTCACCCCTCAAAAGACCTTGTGATTTGCAGTTTCTCAACATTTTATAGCGGTGGAGATTCGATTTGTGTACAAGCCTATGGTCTGTACTTGCCTTGGATAGAACTTGAGTGTTCACCCCTAAAACTCACCAAAATGATAAACCTGAGTGATGAGTGAACATTGTGAGCAGGTATAGGTTTGGGCATAATCGTACAGGTTAAGTAGGCGTGTCATGCAATTTTATTTTTGTAATAATATAAATAAATAAATGGATTGAGGGTTTGTTAATTACAGTCTGCCTTAATTGAACTTGTGTTTGATTGCTTGAGGACAGGCAATCATCTAAGTGTGGGGTATTGTGATAACTCACATTATTAACATATAAAACAGGCATAAACAGTCTCATAATAGGATACAATTAGGCTTGTATTATTGAATTTGATGCTTAAACCGTTCCTATTTGTATTTCTCAGGAAAATGGAGCTCCAAGACAGAAAGGAAGGATTTCCGAGCAAAAACAAGCAAAAACTGGAGATTCCTGAAGATACGAGACTTGCAGCATGTTCCCTGTATGTTTTGAAGACAATCTCGGGGCTTAAAACAGTAATAAAACCAGTCCGGGAGTGACCCTGCACGCCCACGCACACTTGCACGAAGGCCCTGCATGATAGAAGACAAAGCAGCACAACTGGAAAACGACGAAACTTGGGGAGCAAGGGAGTGCACGGCCGTGCAGCCCATTTGGCACACCCCTGCTGCCTCTGTTTTGCCTATAAATAGCAAGCAACCCCTCACCATTTGTTTATCCCTTCTTGTGCTCTCTTAGGCCGACTACCAAGCTTCTTCTAGAGATCTTGGGGTCCCTTGGGAGGTCTCTAGTCCTCCTAAAATCCCTCAACGGTTAGGCTTCTGCCTACCTTGTTTAGCTTGGCCTAGAAGAGAATCGTAGAGTAGTATGCAATAAACATCGAGGGTCTTAAGGATCATGAGAGAATACATATCACTTGGAAGATGGAGAGCTTGTCTATGAGCAGCCACGATCCTTGGGTTGATCATTTCTATTATTTGCGAACCCGCTTCGATTTGTAGACTTTTATTATTATTAGTAGTAGTTTATTTTTAGTTATTTGTTGTGTTATCTTCTTCTAATCTTTATTTGTTTATCTTTGTGACAGGTTTGAACGATGATTAACTTAATAACAACCGTAACTTAATTAATCAATGGTATAATCAGCTTCTGGTAGTCCCGAGCTAGATCCAATGCGAGGAAACCGGTAGTGAGACAGATCCTTCGGGCTTCTGATATCCAAACCGGGTTCTAAGCAATGGCTTCTGAAGTGGACCAGATCTGAGTGACACATTTCTGGTTTATACCAGATGATTGAATGATTTCTTTGGCAAAGGATGGTTCACCTATAGGCGCACTAGTGATCTTTTGTATCATACGCCTGTAGGGTTAGGTGCCGCCTTTGTTAAGGATTTCATTCAGCTTGGGAGGTCATGGTTGGGTAATTAAGTCATCAATTATTTAAAACCAATTTTATAGTTTCTAGACCTATAATTATTAAAGTGTCATTAAGATAAATAAAATAAAGATTCTTTATCTAGTTTTCGTTAGTACAAAGCCGTTAATCAATGGAGGGACCGCCTTCCTGTGACAACCGTAAGAGAGATCTTTCGTATTTGACCGTTAACCAATGGGGATACGAGGTTGCCAGGATAAAGAGACCCTTCGGTACGGAACACGAGAACTAAGGCGAGGTGTACGGTGTCCCTGGTTGGGAGTGATGCCTCCAATTTAAGAAGATGATAAGTTCGAGGACCCGAAGACTTGACCGCGGTTTGAGGAGCCCGCTATACGCGAGGCCCTAGAGAAGTACCCCAGGTGGACACACACTGGAAAGGTTTTGCATTCTACTCAGTATTCGCCTTCGCTTCTCTATCAAGGAGTCAACACTTCAAGATCACTCTCGTCCTCCACACAATTAATTAATTTAAATTATTAGTTATAATATTAAACTTAACTACTTACGCGAAGAGCCCCGAGATATGCATATCTATCTCCTATTTTGTCCAACCTTATCTTTTATAAAACCAAAACCCTTTTCTAAACTATTTTTATTAAAGAACCCCTCCGTTTTATTTTCTTTTTAAAACCCAATCAATTGTCTGATGAAAGGTTGGGTAGGGGAAAATGTGAACCTTGGAATACGATACTCAATACTTACCACCGAGACTATACTACGCACGTCAGGTTCTCTGCCTATGTGTTGGTTTAGTGTCCAAAGTAAATATTGTTTACTTTATAAATCTAAAACTTTTTTAATTAGGATTTAGTAAAATTAGTCTTTTCTCCCAAACCACTGTTTTGGGATTGTTAAATCAAAGTTTTTTGGCACCGGGGAAAATGACATCTTTTTGATACTAAAACCAAATGCATCACCCGACCATGCCCGGTAATGAGCCGTACCGGTTTCAAACTGATCGGCCGTTAATGAACCGTCCTGTTTCAACCCGACCGGATCGTTATCCACCTGGATCGTATCGACCCGACCATGCCCGGTAACGAACCGTCCTGTTTCGACCCGACCAGATCGTTATCCACCCGGATTGTATCGACCCGACCAGGGCCGGTAAGGAACCGTACCAATTTGAACTGACCAGCCATTAACGAACTGTCCTGTTTCGACCCAACCGTACCGTTATCCACCCAGATCGTATCGACCCGACCAGGCCCGGTAACGAACCGTACCGGTTTCGAACTGACAAGCCGTTAACGAACCAGACTGTTTTGACCCGACCGGCCTATTATCCACCCGGATCTTATCGGCCCGACCAGGCCTGGTAACGAGAAGTACGGTTTCGAACTGACCGGCTGTTAACGAACCGTCCTGTTTCGACACGACCAGGCCCGGTAACGAATTGTATCGGTTTTGAACTGACCGGCCGTTAACGAACCTGACTGTTTTGACCCGACCGGCCCGTTATCCACCCGGCTCATATCGGCCCGACCAGGCCCGGTAACGAACCGTACCGGTTTTGAACTGACCGGCTGTTAACGAACCATCCTGTTTCGACCTGACCGGACCGTTATCCACCCGCATCGTATCGACCCGACCATGCCCGGTAATGAACCGTACCGGTTTCGAACTGAACGGCCGTTAACAAAGCAGACTGTTTCGACCCGACCGGCCCGTTATCCACCCGGATCATATCGGCCCGACTAGGCCCGGTAACGTGCTATACCGGTTTCGAACTGACCGAACGTTAACGAACCGTACTGTTTTGACCCGACCGGCCCGTTATCCACCCAGATTGTATCGGCCCGAACAAGCCCGGTAACGAGCCGTACCGGTTTCAAACTGACCGGCCGTTAACGAACCGTCCTGTTTCGACCCGACCGATCCGTTATCCAACCGGATCGTTTCGACCCGACCCGGCCCGGTAACGAACCGTACCGTTTTCGAACTGACCGGCCGTTAACGAACCAGACTGTTTCGACCCGATCGGTCCGTTATCCACCCGGATCGTATCGGCCCGATCAGGCCCGGTAACGAGCCGTATCGGTTTCAAACTGACCGACCGTTAACAAACCGGACTTTTTCGACCCGACCGTCCTGTTATCCACCCGGATCGTATCGACCCGACCAGGCCCGGTAACGAAACGTACCGGTTTCGAACTGACCGGCGGTTAACGAACCAGACTATTTCGACCCACAAATTCAAATCTTAAACCCATAACTACCCAAACCCAATTACATGGGTTAACATTTGCCAAGCACAATTTTTTTTAATTTTAAAGAACATAAACACAAATCAATACAATTTTAATATTTTTACAAATTTCACATATCTAATCTATATCTGGTATTTCCGGATTTTTTTCGGCTTCGGGTAAACTAGTTCTTTGTACGTGTTGATTTGATTTTTGTATTCAGTTTTCCATTTCGCACTAGCTTCATTTCTATTAGCGATCCAAGCTGCATTCGGGGGAGGCATTGGATATGATTCTTTAAGCGTTAAGTTGATGTAATGTCGTTCACAAAGCAAACTACTACCTTTAGAATAGTTTGTTCAGAAGCTTATGGGCCTAAAAATAGAGAGAAAACTGTATCATTACCACGAGTGTCGAGTGTATGAAAAACAACACCCCACCTTTGGTCACATGTATTAATTACCATCAACTTATAACTGCTTTAGACGACAGGCACATGGCAAAGCACAACTTTTAAAAAGCTGGCATCCACAAGTGTTATGATATTTGCGCATGGACATTTGCAAACGTTGGATCTCATGGTGTATCAGTCAAGAGCATGTTTGCTAACCTTCCGAAGTAACTTATCAAGCAATGGCTGCCCCTTGTGGTGGTTCATTGTTTTTCTTAGGCTGTCTTCAAAACCTTTTTTAATGTCTCTATATTGCTTATCAACCATCTGATCGACGAACTTCACAATTGTCGACAACGAGTTGCGATTGCCTGGACAATAACTTTTTATTTTTGTATGCATGCCCTCAACTCTGTTGGTTGTGGTCTGGCGGAAGTTCAGCGTTTCGTTAGTCCATGTAGACACAAACTTTTGACGGTACCGGTCCAACCAGTTATTCTTCGTGTAGTAAAAAACCCGTGAAAAATATAACCATAACTTCTCAGGTGTGTGTATGTAAACAAGTACGTATGTAATTATGTAAAAGTACTCACGTTGACGACCAATCTCTTTTCCAGATATGACTGAAATTTTCCCAAATTATATTCGTATAGAGCTTCAGTTAAAAAGTCACACAGACACCAAAACATTGGAATAAATTCCTTCCACTCCTTATCCGTGAACTTCTTCTTGCTAATCCTGTTGATATTCTGCGAAGTATGAAAACGGGCAGAGATAGTTGTACGCATTTGGGAAAATCTGATCACACACGTTCATTTGAGCAAGGTCCCTGTAGGTCGCATTCACTCGCGGCCCCATACAGCCTACCAACATTGACTTTATCATCTCAAATAGCCAAACGTAGTTACCAAGTTTCTCAGAAGAAAGAAACGCATGGGCAACCGAAAACAACTGGTTTGTCGATGCCATATCCACAACTTGAACAAATGCCATATTGTACACGTTTGTATTGTAGGTGACGTCAATCATCAGCACATGCGGGAATACACACCACATGTTAAATGAATGTTTGTGAACGAAGAAATATATGTGAGATTGTTCGTGGTGTCATTTGCGCGCGTATAGTAGGTGAATTATCTCTCTGTCAGAAAGGATTCGAGGTGCGGCATTGCACATTTGGGACAGACTCCCTTTTCAGCATTCATCATCTGAGCCGCATTGTGTATATCTTTCAGGGTAGTCTTTTTCTCCAGATTCTTTGAAACGAGCATTCTCCAGATGTTACGCTTGGGAATATCATTCTCTGCCATCTGCCGGACCAGTTGTCTGTCATCTACAGAAAGCCTTCTGGCATACGCGTGACCCTCTAAGTGTTCAAGGGGAGTGTGGTTGTGCACCGGGTTTTTCACCTTTAACCTCCAAACATGTGTCCGAGTTTCAAGCACCCATGTCAACTCAAACGGGCAGCAAATTCTTTTGCTACCCGTCTTCCTCACCAAAGCCACACTCTTATGCTCCCCCCCCCCCCAAGAGTGCATTGAAATACAACCTTCACAAAAATAAGTTTATTAGAAAATAAGTTTTTTTATAACTTTTTTAAATAATAAATTATAAAAGAAGTTTATTTAGTAAAAATTAACAATACTCTTAGCAAAGGAGAAACATAATCCTAAAGGTGTGTGACCCGAAAACCACTGGTGCACCCGTAGAGAATTAAACCTTCACCAAGAGTAAAATACGTTTTTCTAGTAAATTTTTTAATTAGAAAGTAAAAGTAATATTAGCAAAGGATAAATGTAATCCTAAAGGTGTGTGACCCGAATACCACTGGTGCACCCGTAGGGAATTAGCCTTCACCAAGAGTAAAATACGTTTTTCTAGTAAACTTTTTAATTAAAAAGTAACAGTACTATAAGCAAAGGAGAAACGTAATCCTAAAGGTGTGTGACCCGAAGACCACTTGTGCACCCGTAGGGAATTAACATTCACCAAGGATAAAACATGTGTTTTTAGTAATTAATTTATAAGTTAAGTTTTTCCGTGGCTTTTTTAAATAACAATGTATTAAGAAAAAAAATAATGTAGTACTTCAAGGCAAGAATTTTGAAACCCAAATTAAAAATACAAAATCCTTCAAAATACTTATTCCTGTGAAACCCGAATTACCTCTGTTATGCAGTTACTAGCCTATAACTATACAACGTGTGAGTCACCTAACTAACCCTAGTTAAGTAATATGTTGTGAATGTAAGTAAAGCTAACTAGAGTTTAGTTAAAGTAGGAACCTGAAAATGCGGGGTGTCACAGTTATCCTCTTCCCGTATTGATGATATTTTTTACCAGCTCAGGGTTCTAGCTTTTATTCGAAGATTGATTTGAGGTCCGGGTACCATCAGTTGAGAGTGCGGGAAGCCGACATTCCGAAGACAGCTTTTCGAACTCGTTATTGTCATTTTGAATTCTTGGTCATGCCTTTTGGTCTCACACAATGCACCAGTGGTGTTCATGGATTTGATGAACCTGTTTGCAAGCCATATCTTGATAAATTTGTCATTGTGGTTATTGATGATATCATGATCTATTCCAAGAGCAAGGAGGACCACGAGGAACACTTACGTCTAGTCTTGGAACTCTTGAGGCGATAACAGCTCTATGCTAAGTTCTCGAAGTTTGATTTTTGGTTGCGTAAAGTACAATTCCTTAGTCATGTGGTTAATGAAAAAGGAATTAATGTCGATCCAGCTAAGATAGAAGCTATTAATGATTGGGAAGCACCAAAGACGCCCACTGAGGTGCGGCAGTTCCTAGGTCTCGCGGGTTACTATCTTCGTTTCATTGAGGGATTTTCGAAGATTGCTCAACCACTCACCTCTCTTACCCAGAAAGACAAGAAGTTTTGACTGGGGTGATTTGAAAGAATCGCATTTCAGACGCCGATGCTTAAACTCTGTTCCGCGCCTATCATATCCTTGCCTGAGGGTACAGATGATTTTTCGTTGTTTATTGTGATGCTTCTATACAGGGTCTCGGTTACGTGTTGAT
The DNA here is from genome assembly GCA_030844895.1 of Ambrosia x helenae. NCBI lineage: Eukaryota > Viridiplantae > Streptophyta > Magnoliopsida > Asterales > Asteraceae > Ambrosia > Ambrosia x helenae. Next base: position 26,342,688 of record CM061228.1, on the reverse strand, counting down.
GCAACGCGAGAAGGT